>JAVANC010000004.1:62808258-63178258 GCA_033319125.1 Parnassius glacialis
GGTTAAAGAAACAAGAAATTGTCTGGAAACAGACAATAGACGTATGTGACGTAGTCGTAACAAGAAACAGGGAAGAAATTAGTAACGACGATCTTCTCTCTTCGTCGACGAACTTCTTTCTTCCTTGAAGATCTTCTATAATGATCTTCTCTCTTCTATAACTATGTTCTTTCTTCTATAATTATGTTCTTTCTTCTGTAATTGGCTTCTTTCTTGTTTCTTCTTACTTCTTACTTCTTTCTTCTGGCTTGAATCCGGCGGCGATGGACCAAGAATATAAGGGATGAACAGTGGACTGTATATTTATTTCTGACTGATTACTTAACGACTGATCTGAGGTTAGCTATACTAGGGGACTGCTTGAAGAAAAGATGGTACTTTTTAATATACTGTATTAACTATTTATAATGATTCGGCACTGAATAACTATATCTAACACTATGTACAGAGGGAGGTCTTGAATTGGAGTCTTGAGTCTTCTTCAGGTTTTCTTCTTAAGTGCCGCTCCGAAGTGAAATGAACAGCTCACAGACCGAGACGCCTTTCTTATATCTCGCAAGAAGGTGCCTCAGTCTGTGAGTAGTGCCGTGCGACGACAAATGAAGCCACACACGCGCTGATTGGTCGTCGACATCACTGGATCGGCGCTGGTGTGCGGGGTGCGCGGGGGGTAGCGGGGTACGAAGGGGCGACGGGGCGGCGGGTCTCTAGCTGTTCTCAACACTGACCTATAGATGGGCGGAGGCAGTAGAGTCCAAGGGGGAGGCGTTGGCCGTTAGTTTGGACATTGCGAAGGCCTTCGATCGGATTTGGCACAAAGCGCTTCTGTCGAAGCTCCCTTCCTATGGACTTCCCGAGAAATTGTGCAATTGGATCACTAGCTTCCTTGCAGATCGGAGCATCAAGGTCGTTGTAGACAGTGCATGCTCCGACTACAAGCCTATTAATGCTGGTGTTCCACAACGCTGTTTCTTCTGCATATCAATGATATGTTGCTAACTAGTAACATTCTTTGCTATGCGGATGACGGCATTGGTGATGCTCTATACACCGGCCGTGCCAATATTTTTCGGGAAAACGTCGCCGAGTACCAGAACATACTTGTGTCTGAAGTCGAGTCTTTGCTGAAAAAAGTCTCGGATTGGGGGCGATTAAATCTAGTCCAGTTTAATCCTCAAAAGACGCAAGGTTGCGTGTTTACCGCTAACAAGAACCCCTTTGTCGTATCGTCGTATCTTCTCAGTTTCAAGGCACTCCCCTTCTTGCCTCATCCAGTATCGGAATCCTCGGAGTCGACATATCGAGTGACCTGCAGTTTCGTGGTCACTTGGAAGAGAAGGCCAAATTGGCCTCTAAAAAGCTTGGCGTGCTCAGTAGAGCGGGACAGTATTTCATGCCGGCACACCGCCTGCAACTTTACAAGGCGCAGGTTCGGCCTCACATGGAATACTGTTCCCATCTATGGGCAGTGGCTCCCCAGTGCCAGCTCCTTCCACTTGACCGCATCCAGCGCAGAGCGGCTAGAATCGTCGACGACCGAGTCCTTTCCGATCGGCTCGATTCATTGGCACTGCGAAGAGATGTTGCATCCCTTTGCATTTTCTTTCGCATCTACCACGGGGAGTGCTCTGAGAAAATGTTCGGATTAATCCCAGCCGCCAAATCTCACGAACGCACATCGCGGCAGAACTCCAGATACCATCCACACCATCTGGATGATTGGCGGTCCACCACTGTGCGATTTAGAAGATGTTTTCTACCTCGCATGACTTCCTTGTGGAATCGATTACCATCAGCGATTTTTCCGGGCCGATAGGACGTAGGGACCTTCAAAAAAAGGGCCTACGCCTTTTTAAAAAGCCGGCAACGCATCTGCAATTCCCTCGCTGGTGTTGCAGTTGTTCATCGGCGGCGGTAGTCACTTACCATCAGGAGAGCCGCATGCTCGTTTGCCCCCTCTCCTATAAAAAAAAGAATAGTGAAAAATGACACTGAATTGCTTCCTAAATTATTTTCTTTCTTTTTTAAACGTAACCTCCACACTAGGATTTTCACTTGTACTATGGGGGCAGTGTACAAACATAAATTGTACAAGGATAAACATCCAGACCCGGAACAATTATTTGTAGGCTATACAATTATTGTTCCGTGCGGGATTCGAACCCGCGGTCCTTAGCGCTGCAACTCAATTGCTAAGCCACTGCGCCACGGAGCCGTGGTAGACATTTTGAAAATGTATTAAAATACAACGTTGCATGAGAGTTTAGGCTATCAGTAAGTTAAATATTTGATTCTTAAAATTATTTTAATCTTGATTCACATCTTTTAAATACGCCGTCTTTGAATTATGTTAGTTTTAGCAGTTCATTATTATTTACAATTACGATTAATATGTTATGCAAATTCATAACATTTTGTCACGAATATTGCCTATTGACATTGTATCATAATCAATAAACAAAATTATTCAGAGTCGAAAGTCCAATGCTTGAAAAGTGTGATTGACAGATGCAATAAAATGTTTTATCATTACAGCCTTTCATAAGTCTACTGCTGAACATAAGCCTCCCCCAAGGAATGCCACAAAGCACAGTCCTGAGCCACCATCATCCATCGACTTCCTACATGTCTTACCAGATCGTCACTCCATCTAGTGGGGGTCGCCCTACACTTCGCCTACCGGTACGAGGCTGCCACTCGAAAACCTTTCTTCCCCATCGGTTGTCGGTTCTTCGAGCTATATGGTCGGCCCATTGCCACTTCAGCTTACTAATCCGTTGGGCTATCTCAGTTACTCTGGTTCTACTGCGGATATCCTCATTGCTGAGTTTATCACGCAGAGAATCTCCGAGCATAGCCCAGTCCATAGCTCGCTGAGCGACCTTGAGCTTCCTCATACGGCCAGCAGTGAAGGACCACGTCTCAGTTCCGTAAGTCATCACTGGCAACACGCACTGGTTGTACAATTTCGTTTTCAGATTTTGAGGTATGTCTAACGAGAAGATGTGTCGTAGTTTCCCAAACGCTGCCCAGCCGAGTTGAATCCGTCGATTGACCCCTCGGTCGAAGTAGGACTTACCTAGTCGGACTATTTGTCCCAGGTAAACATACTCGTCAACAACTTCGAGCTTAGTGCTCCTAACAACTACCGGCATAGGTGTGACATGGACATTAAACATGATCTTTGTTTTGTCCATGTACATTTTAAGACCTATCCGTTGGGAGACACTATTGTGGTCATTGAGCATAGTGCTTAAGTCCTCCAGCGATTCTGCCATAAGGACTATATCGTCGGAAAATCGAAGGTGAGTGATCTACTCGCCATTGATGTTAATACCGCATCCTTTCCAGTCCAGTAGCTTGATAACGTCTTCCAGTCAGAAAGTCCTTCAGAAGCTCTTTAATTCCGTCCGCCATGGTGGCACTACTTCGGAGGCGTGGAGCAGAAGTGCGATGGTCTTGTTCTTCAAGAAAGGCGACAACGCTCTCTTGAAGAACTACAGACCGATTTTCCTTCTGAGCCGCGTCTACGTGCTGTTTTAGAGAGTCATTACGAATCGTCTCGCACGCAGACTTGACGAATTCCAGCCTGCCGAACAAGCTGGTTTCCGAAAAAGCTTTAGTACCATAGACCACATACATATCCTGCGGCAGATTGTACAGAACACAGAGGACTATAATCTGCCACTTTGCCTTGCGTATGTAGACTATGAAAAAGCCTGTGCTGAAGTGTTTGTACAGTAGAGCTACGATGGCTATCCGAGTACAGAATCATAGTACGAAACCTATCCAACTGTAGAGAGGTGTAAGACAGGGTGACGTTATATCCCCGAAACTCTTCACCGCTGCATTGGAAGACGTTTTTAAAGCTACTGGACTTGAAAGAATCAAATGTTTACTAGACTTAAATAAACAACTCAATTGCACGGATTTCTGACATCTGTTAATGTTCATAGGTAGGTATTTCTTTAACGTAACCAATCATGTATTGTCTGTTTTTTCTAGGCTAGTAAGACCTAGCGTTCGTAGTTTTGTACGGTGACCACAACATTCTTCCGGATTTAGTATAACTAATTTAATAAATAATCAATGCATAAACATGTTTAACTAAGAATTCAGTGTATGTATTATGATTATAACATAAAATACTAATTGGGGTGTCTGAGGATGTGCGTTAATTACGTTAGATGTTGTAAACCGTGTGTTAATTTTACACTTGATCAAACGAAATGTGTGGATACTAGATAAAAAATTATCGGTAAAAATCGAAAATTTTTTTTTTATGTAAACTATTTAAAAAATAAAAGCATTTAAATTTTTTTATGGTAAAATTCCCATCCTTCGGTTTTAAATTATTTTCTCTTTAAGTAAACGGTGTATTTTTATTAAAGTAGTTTTATTTGAAAGTTATAAAAATTAACTAGCAATAAAAATTAAAAAAACCTACGATATCAAACAGAAAAATTGTCAAAAAAAATAAAAAGATAATTTTTTTGTTAAATAAATACTTTTCTTTTTATTTTTGGTCTGTAACTTCAAATCTAGTACGTTGAGATAAACTTTTTAGCATGTTTTATTAAACTACGTAGTTTACTGTACAAGTTCTCCAAAATAACATGCGTTCCATCTCTTTTCGTTTTTAAAATAATAATCATCAAAGAATGCCATGGGTATGTTGATTTGCGCTTATGCGCCGCATCTACCTCTAATTTGAACACCCCTGGTCGAACAATAGCAGGTAAAGATAAAAAGAGATAGATCAATGAACGGCGAAACAAGTGAGTGAGAGAATGAATTGTCGTTTAAATGAGATTTGGGTCTCGTTCTCGTAAGGCATGCAGGCAGCTTTACCTATTTTAAACAGTTCATCTTGTAACCTTACCTAATTTGCACGTTGAATACGCTCACCATTTTTTTCGTCGTTATGCCTTCTACGATAGACTCATTGTCGGCTCGTGAAGTAGCTGACAAACATTACATTTACTATTTAAAATTTACTATTTAAATAGAGAGTACTATTTGCCACTATTTCTGGCGTATGTGGACTATGAGAAAGCCTTTGATTCCATCGAAATTTGGGCGGTGTTGCAGTCAATTCAGCGGTGCCAAGTTGACTGTCGGTATATCGAAGCGTTGAAGTGCTTGTACAGTAGGGCTACGATGGCTATCCGAGTACAGAACCAGAGTACGAAACCTATCCAATTGCAGAGAGGTGTAAGACAGGGTGACGTCATATACCCGAAACTCTTCACCGCTGCATTGGAAGACGTTTTCAAGCTTCTGGACTGGAAAGGATACGGTATCAACATCAATGGCGAGTACATCACTCACCTTATGGCAGAATCGCTGGAGGACCTAAGCACTATGCTCAATGACCTCAATAGTGTTTCCCAACGGTCAATAGGTCTTAAGATGAACATGGACAAAACAAAGATCATGTTTAATGTGCATGTCACACCTATGCCGGTAGTTGTTGGGAATACTAAGCTCGAAGTTGTTGACGCGTATGTTTACCTGGGACAAATAGTCCGACTAGGTAAGTCCAACTTCGACCGAGAGGTCAATCGACGGATTCAACTCGGTTGGGCAGCGTTCGGGAAATTACGGCACATCTCGTTAGGTATACCTCAAAACTTGACAATATATACCTCAAACGAGACTGTACATCCAGTGCGTGTTGCCAGTGATGACATACGGAACTGAGACGTGGTCCTTCACTGCTGGCCGGATGAGGAAGCTCAAGGTCGCTCAGCGAGCTATGGAGAGGGCTATGCTCGGAGTTTCTCTGCGTGGTAAACTCATAAATGAGGATATCCGCAGTAGAACCAGAGTGACCTACATAGCCCAACGGATTAGTAAGCTGAAGTGGCAATTGGCCGGCCATATAGCTCGAAGAACCCACAACCGATGGGGAAGAAAGGTTGTCGAGTGGCAGTCTCGTACTGGCAGGCGAAGTGTAGGACGTCCCCCCACTAGATGGAGTGACGACCTGGTAAGATATGCAGGAATTCGATGGATGCAGGTGGCTCAGGACCGTGCTTTGTGGCATTCTTTGGGGGAGGCCTATGTTCAGCAGTGAACTTGTGAAGGGCTGTAATGAATGATGATGAATGATTTAAAAAAAGGGAATTTTACCAAAAAGAAAAGTTAAAATGCTTTTATTTTTTAAAAAGTTTACATAAAAAAAAATTTTCGATTTTTTACCGATAATTTTTGCATACCTTAAGCGAAAGCGCAAGGTATGTTCTACTATCGCCTAAATATTATGATTCCAACATTTTATCGAATAAAATCGTATCTAGCAATCATATTATACATATAAATGATATAAAAAGCACATTATTAGAAAGATAAATGATTGTTGAACTTATTAATAATTTTTTTAAATCGATTAATTGCTATTTTTAAAATAAAAAAAAGGGTTTTAGTTGCTTAAGGTGTGGATTTATCATGTACCTGTGGCTTGTAAACACGATAACTTTTGAAAATATCAATTGTTAAACTCAATCTATTTTTTAATCTCTTCATCTATGATGTGGGTAGCCACTGAATGTAAATGGCAGTGTAATTTTGTTTCGTTTAGCTATAATGATTTTTTCGGCTCCAAAATGGCGAAATTTTCGTTGATTTGGTAGCCTCGTATATAAATTATTTCTGTAAATGGGGAGCTACAGCCACAGAGTAGTTTTGTTCGGCTTCAGTTGCCTTTTTGTCCTTTATGAGCAGTCGGAAGGTGTCTAACAAGGCTCGTTTGGCTGTGCATGAGGGGGTGTTGGTTCCGACACTCATGTACGGAAGTGAAAGTTGGGTATGGCAGAAGAAACATGAAAGCAGAATAAATGCAGTTGAGATGAGAGCATTAAGAAGTAGATAGGAGTTAAACTGAGTGACAGGATAAGAAATAGTGAGATAAGGAAACGTTGTGGTCTGAAAGAAGATGTAGTGACAAAAATTGAGAAAGGTATGCTGAAATGGTTTGGCCACGTCGAGAGAATGAATGAAGAACGATTGACGAAAAAAGTGTATAAGGCGAGTGTGAATGAAAGTGTTGGAAGGGGTAGACCTAGGCGGACATTTCTAGACCAAATTAGGGACGTCTTGAAAAAAGGCCAGGTCAAGAGTACCCTAAACCGTAGAGCATGTATGAAGGGAATAATGAAAGTGGACGAAGCGAAACAAATATGTAAGGATCGTAGCAAGTGGAAAGAAGTGGTCTCTGCCTACCCCTACGGGAAAGAGGCGTGATTATATGTATGTATGTATCAGTTGCCGTCGTGAGTGGACATTGTGTCGGTTGTTTACAGCGGCTCAAAAACATCGCTGTACAAATACACAATATTGGAATAACCAAATTTCTTAAATACTTGATTAAAATAATAATAAGAGATTTTTTTATTACAATATTTAAAAGCACAGAATAAATAATAGTAGTACTAGTACGTACTAAAAGTAAGTAGTATAATTTTTTTTGTCATGGGTGACATTTTCATGCTTTTCGAGGGTGTCGAAACCGATAGGGTTGTCGAAATGTAAATCCAAGATGGCGGCCGCAATAGGTATCAATTTTTTCATCATGGGTATCATTTTCATGGTTTTCGAGGGTGCTGAAGCCGATAGTGCTGTCGAAATGTAAATCCAAGGTGGCGGCTGCAATAGGTATAAAATTTTTCATCATGGGTGTCATTTTCATGGTTTTCGAGGGTGTTGAAGCTGATAGTGCTATCGAAATGTAAACCCAAGATGGCGGCTGAATTAGGTACCAATTTATCCATCATGGGTGTCATTTTCATGGTTTTCGAGGGTGTTGAAGCCGATAGTGTTGTTAAAATGTAAATCCAAGATGGCGGCTGCAAAATATAGCAATTTTTTCATCTTGGGTGACATTTTCTTGGTTTTCGAGGGTGTTGAAACCGATAGTGCTGTCGAAATGTAAATCCAAGATGGCGGCTGCAATAGGTATAACTTTTTATATCATGGGTGTCATTTTCATGGATTTCGAGGGTGTTGAAGCTGATAGTGCTGTCGAAATGTAAATCCAAGGTGGCGGCTTCAATGGGAATCAATTTTTTCATCATGGGTGTCATTTTCATGGGTTTTGAGGGTTTTGAAGCCGATAGTGCTGTCGAAATGTAAATCCGAGATGGCGGCTGAAGTAAGTACCAATTTTTTCATCATGGGTGTCATTTTCATGGTTTTCGAGGGTGTTGAAGCTGATAGTGCTGTCGAAATGTAAATCCAAGGTGGCGGCTGCAATAGGTATAAATTTTTTCATCATGGGTGTAATTTTCATGGTTTTCGAGGGTGTTGAAGCCGATAGTGCTGTCAAAATGTAAATCCAAGATGGCGGCTGCAAAATATAGCAATTTTTTCATCTTGGGTGACATTTTCTTGGTTTTCGAGGGTGTTAAAACCGATAGTGCTGTCGAAATGTAAATCCAAGATGGCGGCTGCAATAGGTATAACTTTTTACATCATGGGTGTCATTTTCATGGGTTTCGAGGGTGTTGAAGCTGATAGTGCTGTCGAAATGTAAATCCAAGGTGGCGGCTGCAATAGGAATCAATTTTTTCATCATGGGTGTCATTTTCATGGGTTTCGAGGGTGTTGAAACCGATAGTGCTGTCGAAATGTAAATCCGAGATGGCGGCTGAAGTAGGTACCAATTTTTTCATCATGGGTGTCATTTTCATGGTTTTCGAGGGTGTTGAAGCTGATAGTGCTGTCGAAATGTAAATCCAAGGTGGCGGCTGCAATAGGTATAAATTTTTTCATCATGGGTGTCATTTTCATGGTTTTCGAGGGTGTTGAAGCCGATAGTGCTGTCAAAATGTAAATCCAAGATGGCGGCTGCAAAATATATCAATTTTTTCATCTTGGGTGTCATTTTCATGGTTTTCGAGAGAGTTGAAGCCGATAGGGTTGTCGAAATGTAAATCCAAGGTGGCGGCTGCAATGGGTATCAATTTTTTCATCATGGGTGTCATTTTCATGGGTTTCGAGGGTGTTGAAGCCGATAGTGCTGTCGAAATGTAAATGCGAGATGGCGGCTGAAGTAGGTACCAATTTTTTCATCATGGGTGTCATTTTCATGGTTTTCGAGGGTGTTGAAGCTGATAGTGCTGTCGAAATGTAAATCCGAGATGGCGGCTGCAGTAGGTACCAATTTTTTCATCTTGGGTGACATTTTCTTGGTTTTCGAGGGTGTTGAAACCGATAGTGCTGTCGAAATGTAAATCCGAGATGGCGGCTGCAATAGATATAAATTTTTTCATCATAGGTGTCATTTTCATGGTTTTCGGGGGTGCTGATGCCGATAGTGCTGTCGAAATGTAAATCCAAGATGGCGGCTGCAATAGATATAAATTTTTTCATCATGGGTGTCATTTTCATGGGTTTTGAGGGTGTTGAAGCCGATAGTGCTGTCGAAATGTAAATCCGAGATGGCGGCTGAAGTAGGTACCAATTTTTTCATCATGGGTGTCATTTTCATGGTTTTCGAGGGTGTTGAAACTGATAGTGCTGTCGAAATGTAAATCCAAGGTGGCGGCTGCAATAGGTATAAATTTTTTCATCATGGGTGTCATTTTCATGGTTTTCGAGGGTGTTGAAGCCGATAGTGCTGTCAAAATGTAAATCCAAGATGGCGGCTGCAAAATATATCAATTTTTTCATCTTGGGTGTCATTTTCATGGTTTTCGAGGGTGTTGAAACCGATAGTGCTGCCGAAATGTAAATCCAAAATGGCGACTGCTATAGGTATGAATTTTTTCATCATGGGTGATATTTTCATGGTTTTCGAGAGAGTTGAAGCCGATAGGGTTGTCGAAATGTAAATCCAAGGTGGCGGCTGCAATGGGTATCAATTTTTTCATCATGGGTGTCATTTTCATGGGTTTCGAGGGTGTTGAAACCGATAGTGCTGTCGAAATGTAAATCCAAGATGGCGGCTGCAATAGATATCAAGTTTTTCATCTTGGGTGTCATTTTCATGGTTTCCGAGAGTGTTGAAGCCGATAGTGCTCTCGAAATGTAAATCCGAGATGGCGGATGAAGTAGGTACCAATTTTTTTATCATGGGTGTCATTTTCATGGTTTTCGAGGGTGTTGAAGCTGATAGTGCTGTCGAAATGTAAATCCAAGGTGGCGGCTGCAATAGATATCAAGTTTTTCATCTTGGGTGTCATTTTCATGGTTTCCGAGAGTGTTGAAGCCGATAGTGCTCTCGAAATGTAAATCCGAGATGGCGGATGAAGTAGGTACCAATTTTTTCATCATGGGTGTCATTTTCATGGTTTTCGAGGGTGTTGAAGCTGATAGTGCTGTCGAAATGTAAATCCAAGGTGGCGGTTGCAATAGGTATAAATTTTTTCATCATGGGTGTCATTTTCATAGTTTTAGAGGGTGTTGAAACCGATAGTGCTGACGAAATGTAAATCCAAGATGGCGACTGCTATAGGTATCAATTTTTTTATCATGGGTGTCATTTTCATGGTTTTCGAGAGAGTTGAAGCCGATAGGGTTGTCGAAATGTAAATCCAAGGTGGCGGCTGCAATGGGTATCAATTTTTTCATCATGGGAGACAGTGGGTTTTCGAGGGTGTTGAAGCCGATAGTGCTGTCGAAATGTATTTATGCTACTTTAAATATTCCGTATAATCATGTTATACGTAATTTTTTTAATGCGCTTAACGTATGCCCAATTGGATTTACCAATATATTTTATATTTTATCTAGTATCCGCACATTTCGTTTGATCAAGTGTAAAATTAACACATTGTATATCAGTCAAGATCTCGTGATTATTAATATGATCAATATTTACTTCTGTTGTAACATTATTCGTTTGAGTTTTTTTTTTACTAAAAAATAACTTGTACAATGACTCTCATCACAATTGAACACACTTGACCCCTGGTGAATGCAAATTATTTAAATTATTTACTGACTATGATGCAAATGCAATCTCAAAACCTGCTGATGTTGGATTGACATTCCTTTCCCCATGGTTTCTTATTGAGCAAAAAAAATCTCAAGTGGGTCTTGGTTAAAATGACGTAACCATAGCGACTTTAAATTGTGTTCTTTGAATAATTTTGTTTTCAAATATTTGATATTTTCAATGGTGTGTAACCAATTCCTAATAGATGTAACACAAGCAGATGTGCCTGTGCTTACACATAAACTTGATGGTTTTAGAATTGGTGTAGAATTATCCCACATTACTTGGTGAGATGATAATGGGGTTAAAGGACCTTAAAAAGATTTACCACACCTTTTCTTATTATTTTCATAGCTTCCATTTAATTAATCGAAGAGTTTATCAAAAAATAATTATGTATCGGCAGTATCCTGGCAGTCATTGGATAGAATTCCTTTATCTAGAAAAAAGTTAATAATAAAATTATTAATAAGACTACCTTCACAAAATATATTTATTTATTTAGCTAATGTATCTCTTACATAGATTACATCATAGGCAGGACATTTGCCTTAGTTGCCGTGCTTCGATGGCAACCACAGGATTTTCTTAGTTATTATTATTATTACATTGTTTCCCTCTGTCGTCTTTTATGACACCCACAAAAAATATGAATGTAAAATTTGTTGGTTAGTTATGAGTTGAGACACTTAGAATGTACGAGCCAAGTTTATAGATTTGCAAATGACAATAATGCAAGAATGATTTCTTTTGTAATGTTTGACTCGTATGATAATTATATATCAAAATTGTATATGCAAATTAAAAATAAAAACTATTTTTTATGGATTTTATGGCCAAATGCTTAACAAATATTTTGGTTATTTATTAAAGTTTAATAAGAAATATTCATAAAGAAAACTAAAGAAGATTGTTATTCTTACCTGCTACGTATCCCATGTTTACAGCAACTGATCTACTAAAACTTGTGTAGCACATTTCACTTTCATTTTAGGTATTTTCTCTGGGTTCACAAGGTATTCTGTGAGTTTTGGATGCCTTGGTAGACTGGTTTTTATTTATGAAATTCAACAATTTGGTCCCCCTTGGCAGTTTTCTTTTTATTGTCAATAACATATGTTAAGTTTTTGGTCAAAAGATTATTTCTAATGCCTTTGATCAAGTGTGGAGGATCAAACAAAGGTACAGTTTCATCACCATCAATTTCAAAAATGTTTTTATTATTATCGGAATTTTTTCTCAGATGATGTGCTTTTGTTTCAACTATGAGATTATGAATTGCACCCATGTTAGTAGTACCTTGATCACATACTGTTGCTACAACCTTCAAACCCACTGATTTGAGTTTTCTTATTACTTCTCTCTTCCCTCCGGACCGCCAGAAGCTGTAGTTTGTGCACTAAATGCTTAACAATCTATTTAAAAAATCACAAACCTAAAATTTAACAGGAAGTGTTCGGTGCAGTCCGCCGCACGTGAGTACCGTTCAAGATACTACTCAATAGATCTGTTGCCCTGGTACACAAGACTGTAATAACTGATCAACGTAAGCGCATTAAGTAGTACCAATTTGGGTCACGCCCACTAATTTCAAACCGCCTAAGGACGCAACCTACTCAGGGCTAAGTGTCACTCAAGGCTAAGCGCTACTTTAAGTACAAGCACCGCCTTACTCAACTTTCATAGGTTGCTTGACCTGCGCTCGCGCCTACTACCAGCTGGATTTATACGTAGGTATAATATAGTCCATTCAACCCGGCTCGACTATTAATTACCTCCTTGTACTCATCACAGCCTAGGACTTTAAATGGGTATAATGGACAAATCTCTTTCTGATTCAAATATCAGTGTAAATATGGACAAGACTCCCACTAATCTTATTTCTATGCGTAACAAGAGAGCAAGGGAAGAAGATCTACCAGGGGAATTCACTAAATTCAGGAATGAAATCAAAGAAATGTTAGCTTTCTTTTATCTCAACTCAACAAAGTTAATTAAAAGTAATTACCTCAAATCTCAAGGATATTCAGATAACAAATAATAACATTGAGACTGCCGTTACGAACTTATCTTGCCAAAATGAGGAATTCCGTAAGAAAATCGAACTGTTTGAGTTACAAGGTAAAAAAAACCGTGAATACATTGTCTTGTTAGAGGATAAAATCGAAGACTTACAAAGGGGTCATAAGAAAACTTGCATTGAAATAAAGAACGTCCCCAAAATGCCTCAGGAAAAATAACGCTGATTTAATAAATATGATCATGTAATTATCTATACATCTAAGTCTTGAGATGGACTCACGTGACTTAAAAGACATTTATCGACTGTCCAGTAGGAAAGAAGGTAAAACGAATACTCCCATAATTGTGAAATTGAACTCCACTATGTTAAAGACTAACCTACTAAAGAAGGCAAAGTCATTTAACATAAAAAACACAAGTAAAGTTCAAGCAAAACATCTTGGGATACCAAAAAACCACCGATGTACCAGTGTTTATATCTGAGCAATTAACTCCTAAGGGCGCCCGACTATTTTTTTATTGCTCAGATATAAACACAGAGGGTCATATGATTAATATGTGTTTCGAAACGGGCGTATTTCCTGATGCGCTAAAACGTTCTATAATTACGCACGTGCACAAAGATGGGGACAAGAGTGATGTTAACAATTACCGGCCGATACCTGTCTTAACATCCCTTTCAAAAATAATAGAGAAAATATTAAACAAAAGGCTAGTAAATTATTTAAATAAATACAACATTATTTCAGATTCACAATACGGTTTTAGACCGGGACGGTCAACTCAGGATGCAATCATTCCGTTAACATCTGAAATCGTTGATAAGGTAGACAATGGTTATAAATGCGTTACAGTGTTTCTAGACCTGAAAAAGACTTTTGATACTGTATCTGTTCCCATCCCTGTGCAGAAACTTGAAGCTAGGGATAAGAGGTAAAGCCCTCTCCCTCTTTGACAGCTACCTCCGAGGTAGAAGACAGCAAGTTAAAATAGATAACTTGCTAAGTGAGGAGGAAAACATTGTTTACGGTGTCCCACAGGGCTCGGTTCTCGGCCCATCACTGTTTCTAGTGTATAGTAGTGAACTATGCAACCTACGAAGCAGTGGTGGGAAAACCTTCTTCTACGCGGATGACACGGCCATCGTTTACATGGGGGCTCGTGGGAATAAGTGTGCAATAATGCCGAGCAAGGATTAGTTGCTATAGATAGATGGCTCAAAGCCAATCTGCTAACCCTTAATGTGAATAAAACGAACTACATTTGTTTTTCTCCTACTTTAAGGTCTAAACCAGGCCTTTATTTTAAAATTAGAATACACACGTGTGCGGACCACTTGGACCATAATTGTAATTGCCAGGTCCTTAAACATATAACTTACACAAGATACTTGGAAATTATAGTTGACGAGTGTTTAACTTGGATTTCGCATATTGAGATTGTTACGTCATGGGTGCACAAATTTATATGGATTTTTAAAAATCTAAGATGTGATGCCTCAGAAGATACTCAATAGCATCTATATTATGCTTACGCAATTAGTTCTTACATATTGTTTACCAGTCTGGAGAGGAGCCACTAAAACTAAATTCCTCGAGTTAGAAAACGCCCAAAGGTCACTTATAAAAGTAATGTACTATAAACCATACAGATACCCTACCGACGATCTATATAGAATCAGTGGCTTACTCTCAATTAGAAAACTATATTACTTAATTACGATCCTATACTTACAAAAATCTATTCCATTTAACCAAGACAGTCAAGAGAGTAGACGAAAAGATATAGTGGCTTACTCCCTAAGGGTTCGAACCGCTTTTGCACGGCGTGAGTATGCAACCCAGTCAGTCTATATTTATAATAAAATAAACGTAAAATTAAAGTTACACCATGAGGTATCACACGTATGCAAAAAAATAATAACTGAGTGGTTAAAAACCATAACATACGAAAAAACCGAAAAAATTTTAGATAGACTTAGTTAAGCATTTTTTTTACTTCTTTCTTATCAGTAATGAATGTACTTACCGAGCTTAATCTATTACATGCATTTAGAACACACCGGCACTTCAAAGAAGACACACACACTCACACACATAAACACACACACACCCCCTCACACACACACACACACACACACACCCAACAAAAGTATTATCAATTACTTACTGGGGATGTCTCATTTATAAAACATGTAACTATTTCGAGACAAATAAACATTTTTCATTTTCATTATTTGAATTTTTAATTCATCTTTTTGTGTGCTTCCAGAGCAGAATGTATAATAAATAGGCTGTTTGTATTTCTTTTGCACTCCTCACACCATAAACACTAATGCATGGTCTGCAATTTTCATAATGTTTTTCTTGCCATTGTTAACAAATCCTTTTATAATATCTCTCTTCCTGTTGTACTCAAAATGTGGTGAGTATGTAATAACTTATCAGTCTCGAACATTTTTTTAACTTTTTTATTTAAAACGTCAAATAAATTATCATTCATTCCAGGCTTCAAAGCAGCTCTTGCTATCATGCGACTCAGTGTTGCTGAAGAAGGCAGAACAAATACATTCGTAAGCCACCTGTAAGCTCTAGGACCTTGTTTGTAAAGAGCTTAGAAAAAAATTTTGTTTTTGTGGGTATCTTATTCCCATTTTATTTTTATTAATTGCACGAAACTGAAACAGAGTTAATATTAGGGCAACTGCCGTAAATTAAGAGACTGCTTTCTGAAAAGTAAGTTTTCAGACAGCTTTAGAGTCTTTTTTAGCCTTAATGCAAAATGGTCTTTATCAGCTTGTAATTTTTTAATTTTGCGAACAAGAGAGCTAGCTTTAGAAGAGAATACTTTGCAAAGCCTAGTCTTCTTTGATGCTGAAAATAATTTAAATAAGAATTAGTTTCAATAACTAAAAAAAAGCCAGCAAAGTATAAAACTATTTACAGTGATACCTCGACATGCGAGTTTAATTCGTTCCGCAACCTTGCTCGTATCTTGAATTACTCGTATCTCGAAGCAAATTTCCCCATACAAAACAATTGAACTATCATTAATCCGTTCCAACCCCCAAAATGTCACCCCAGTTATGTTTGTTATGTGGTTTTGAATAATAAAAAGGTATTTATAAATGACAAGTATTAATTGTACGAAAAAAAAAGAAAATGTAAAGAAATAAATTAGATATGCTCACTGGTCTTTGCCTTTTTCGCTACATTTTTCTCGCGTTCACCTGTAGACCGTTTAGAAAAAAAAAACATGTCCAAGGAGGTTTGTTTCTTCCTCCCTCTCAGAATGTTCCGGAAATGAGTTAGGCAAGTGTCATTAAAAAGATCAGATGCACGACCTGTTTCAACTTTTTCTGGGTCTTTCTTTTCCACGAACTGTGAAACTCTCTCCCATATTCCTAAGATCTCCTTTATCTCACTTGTAGAAATAACCTCCTCCTCTCACTCCTCGAAACCATTTTCTTGCATAACCTCCGTATGCTGCTGTGACTGTAACTCTTGTATCTCTTCAGTCGTCAGTTCCTGGGTGTGCTCCTCGACGAGCTCGTTCACGTCTCCCTTTTCCACCTCAAGACCCATGGATTTCCCCAGAGATACACGGTCACGTGCTACCGACCTGCTAAACCGAAACTCGTATCACGAATTTCGCTCGTAACTCTAAGCAAAAAATCACTCGCTCGCCGGCTCGTACCTCGAAAAACTCGTATGTTGGGGCACTCGTATGTCGAGTTACTACTGTACCAATTTCGGAGTTGCAAAATTGGTATCTGTTTCCAATTTAGAACTTGCCATCATAACTCAATCAAAATTCATTTATTCATTGCAGCCTATCAAAAGTCTTCTACTAAATGTAGTTCTCAAAATAAATCTCCCTAGATATGAAAATTTCTCATAGTTGCCTTGCTTGGCAGGCAATGCAGTTTTCCATTATTTTGAGTTGTTATCAGGAAGATGTAGCTGTTCATCTCCTATTTCATTTTGCTGTCACCTCTTCACACTTACGCTATGATGTTGACACACAAAGCAAAATTACGTTAGTCATAACACAATTTTGCAATTTGAGAAGTGGATTTCTACGCAATTTTCACTATCAACCAGATAAGAACATTTCATGACAAAGGTTTATATGTATTACACATTCACATTTAGTTTACATATTTGAGTTGTCCATGCAAAGGTGCAGTCTGCTAGTCTCATAGAAATAAAAGATTATAGTTCAAAATATTAAATAAAAGTTGTCTGTTTGAAATTACCTTCGTTCGGTGTTAGTAAGATGTTAGGCTTTGCAGTGTTTGTTGATGGCTGGTGATCAAAACCAACATTTATATGGCACTTCGGATATTGAGTGGATATGAATAAGTTTTAATAGAGATAAGTGATTACTTGCTTATCAAAGCATAAAATAATTTATTCTGTTATTTTATATTTCTTTTAATAACAAGGAGGTATTTGGGGTTGTAATAAATTAATTTGCTTAATTCCGCGTAAAGAAAGAAAATGATGTGTCCTTCCCAGTTTTAAGGGGACCTCCCACCCTCCCTCAATCGCGCGCACTATGACCGTCGCCGTTAATCCCAGCACTACCATCCCCAGCACCACCACACTAGGCACGACACACCACTCTCGAAAATACGACACGTGTTTGGCCTCTACAAGAGGCATCCTCAGTTGAAGTAGACGTTCCAAATTTCAAGTTCAAATTCAAAATCCGAAAAGATGAAACAGAAACAGAAACTTTTTTATTCAATATAGATTATAAATAATACTCATTGAAAGTCACTCTTTTGTATAATTACCACTGGTTCGAAAAAAAACCTCTGTCCTGAGAAGAACCAGCAAGAAACCCAGCGGAACTTTTTTTTTAATAACAGCTTACAATCATGTATGTTACACATAATCATAATCATGATGTCCGTGAGTTAACGTAAATAGAATCAAGGTACGAAGTTCAAAAAGTAAGCCAAAATCGTCGAAAAATCCACAATTAAAAGCAAAGGAACACATTCGCGTCAACAAATGTCAAACGGAGTGAATTGGTTTCCAAGATGGCGAGCAAAGTGAAAAATGCGCCCTCTGGGACCTAATGTTTGAAACATAAACACGTCTAAAAACACAAAATGTATAGAAGTGATAGGCTTCTGGATCGCGCATTTATCTTGTATGCACAGTGAGGGATGGACGTCATGCCTGCTACCGTATCAAAACTCGCAAAAATTGTGATTGCTATAGTGGTAACATCAATGTCCCCATCAAAATCAAGGAGGAAAAGAAAAGAGTGGGCAAAATTCTATTTAAAACATCGCTATGAATTGAATCACATGAAGTTAATCAAATCGCTTGATAGGGAAGATTTTCGTATATATTTGCGACTAAATCACGAAATCTTTCAGGAACTTTTAAATTTGGTTAAACCTCTCATCACGAAAACTGATACTGTGAAGGGGAAAGCTTTTACTGCCGAAGAGCGACTTATTGCAACTTTAAAATATCTTGTTTCGGGAAGAGAGTATAGAGAGCTGAAATTCAGTACGGGTATATCGTCACAAATACTCTCCCAAAAAATACCCGAAACCTGCGATGCAATCTACAAAGTACTTCAAGATTACATTAAGGTATATACCTAACTACAATTTCCTTAATGTAAAAATACTCGTTTGGTTCTGCAGTTGCTACTTACGGTCTGTTGATGATGATTATCATGTAAATTGGTAGGGTGGAAATAAAAACAAAATAAAAATTCACAATAATTCTTTATTTAAAACAAAGTTTACTAAACTAATAAAAATACTTATTTACTTAACCCCTTCGGACCTGAATTTATATAAAGCATCAATAAAAATATTGCAAGGTTTTTCTGTGAGTTAGAAGTGTAATTAAGGGATTTTTGTAAAAATATGCGATTTATCGTTTACAGATTTTTGGAAATTTTGATGTCCACTCAAGTGGACATCAGGTTTAGAGTGTTGTATTATTACATATTTAATGAACATATGTTTTGTAGTAATATTTTGAAGTAAGTCAGTAAAACTATGTAATATTATTATAAAAGTTTATTTTTTATTTAACATTTTACACTGTTAGGATTATTCTTGTTTTTGATAAAATTTTAGAAAGCAATTTCGCTCAGCCCAGTAAAACACAGATGTATTTCACATTAAAGACAGTAAACATGCGTCTTTCCTTTACATCCTGGATTCTTACATCTTGTAGCTTCTTTCTTTTGATCATATTCTGGCAAATGGTCGACAGTGTCATACTGGATTTCGCTCGCTGGTCTTATTTCAGTCCTGAAACGGTGTTGTTTTGGTGTAACTGGTGAATTTACTGGACTGCTACCACCAGATGCGGGCCGTCGTCTTTTTCTGCTAGGAATTGGATGCCCCATTTTTATTAGAGCTTCTGCAACGCGCTGCCGAAAGTGCAACAAATCCAAAACGTCTGTACTTGGTATATTACAGATTTTTCAATCTTCTTGGTATTCCAGCCAGCTATTGGTTAGTGCTAGGTCAATGGCGTGAAATATCATACGCAATGTCCATTTTTTGGATCTAATGAAGATTCGATACAAACTAATCAGATGATCAGTTTTATCTACATCGCCCATACCATTGTTATATAATTGCACAAGTTCAGAACGCGGTATAATTACGTAATTTTTAGATATTTTATTCCATCGTCGAACTTCATCTTGATTTCCTATTCCAACAAAATTTTAAGCAAGTACTACACACCTTTGTTGTCAATCCACTTGATAACAACCACATCTTTAGTATTATTCGTAACTTGATCAGTATATCCCCTATCTTTTTTTGATCCTTCCTTGTCAGTTATGAGTAGCGGTTTTCCAAAACGATTTATTCTGATCGATCCTCCTGCATAAATTTCGCGAAGATCCTTCAGCAAAACGTAATTGGAGAAATAATTATCAAAGAAGAGGTAATGACCAGACTTATTTATTCTCTTTGACAAGGCATTTACATAAGCAGCAGATGTGCCATATTTCAAAACGTCATTTTTGTCGAGATTTGTAGTTGCGCCTTGATAAATAATAAAATCATAAACTAGTCCACTCTTACCGCAAATCATAAATATCTTTACACCCCATGGCTGTGGTTTTCCTTTGACATATTGTTTGACTTCAAGTTTTCCTCGAAAAGATACAATCTGTTCATCAACGCTCAATATTTGCTCTAATTTTAGTTCTAGACATCGTTTTCTAACTGAATAATATAAAGGTCGAACTTTGATAAAACGATCGGTGTTATTTTGTGGAATAGAATTGTTATCAATTACATGCAAATTGTTTCTCATCTGAAGAAATCTATCTCTGGCCATGTTCTCTAAAAATATTTTCATATCTAAACTGGAATCCCAATACAAACGAATACGTGGAAACTTTAGGTTACCCATTATGATATGAAGGCCGAAAAATATTTTCATTTCTGTTGAAGTACATGGCTTGAAATTACGGACTTCGTTTCTCACCACATACAAATTTGTATTGAATGTAAAATTTTCAATTAGTGACTCTGATATATATTTAGAAAAATAATCAATGGGAACGCGAAGTGAATCAATTTCAGATGGTGGTGGCGGTGACCAAACAAATTGTGGTGGTTCGAGCTGTAAATGTTTTCTCCAAATTATTTCATTTTTAGGCTTACTACTTGATCTGGATCTAGATTCTACCTCCTCTAAGTCTTCTTCCTCTACTATATCGTCCTCCTCTTCAGAGTGATTACCTATCTCTCTTTCGATTGGTAGCGTTATGTTACTACCTACACGAACATTTTTTTGTGGTATTGCCTGTACAATTTCATCGTCACTCTCTTCTTCGAGATCCGATATTGTTCCGTTTTCTAATAAATTGAGTAAATTATCCACATCTTGACTTTTAGATAGATCAAAACCTAAAAAGGAATAAAAATAACATGTGAAATACAATACAAAGTTTTATTGTAAATACGTTTAGCTTACAACGATTGTCACCCCATGTCCACTGAAATGGACATAGACTTTATCTTCAAAATTATGAAAACAACCGCATATTTAGTATTTTTTAAAAATGATCACTATGCAGAATAAAAAATATCTAAACAATCGATCAAATCGTTTTGGAGTAAATAAAATAACACTGAAGACTTACTCGCGTATCCATGGCGAACGTCAACACTTGACTAATTATTTCATCCTACCTACAATAAATCCTTTGGTGTTTTGTTTATCGTAACGTTTCTAGATAAGTGGTCGGTACAATCAAATGTTTACACTAGCGTTTTTATTAATCTACCTCATATTTCATGCAATAATAAAACGTGTCCATTGAAATGGACGTTGGGTCTGAAGGGGTTAATAAGAAGGCACGTATGGCAATTCATAATGGTGTGTTAGTCTCTACTTTAATGTATGGTAGTGAAAGTTGGGTATGGCAGAAGAAGCATGAAAGTAGAATAAAGGCTGTAGAAATGCGGTCATTACGTAGTATGCTAGGGCTGAATCTGAATGACAGGGTGAGAAATAGTGTGATAAGAGAAATATGTGGTTTGCAAGATGCCGTTCTGACTAGTATTAAAAAAGGAATGCTTCGGTGGTTTGGTCACGTAGAAAGAATGAACGAGGAAAGAGTGACAAAGCAAATTTATGTTTCAGAAATGAACGGCAAAGTCTGGACGGGACGCCCTAGACGAAGATTTATCGACCAAATCGGCGATACATTGAAAATGGGCCAGATTAGCAGTACCCTTAACCGACGAGCGTGTATGCGTAAATATATGGATGTAAAGGAGGCAAGAGAAGTGTGTCAGGATCGCGCCAAATGGAAGTCCGTAGTCTCTGCCTACCCTTCTGGATGACAGGCGTGAGTGTTTGTATTGTATTGTTACTTAATTAATAAATTTACCATTACTGTCTTTTAAAAATAAAGAAATCTGTAAGTTTTCCTGTTGCCACATCATTTTTAATAACATAATTGCTCAATACACTTCGAGCATGGGACTGACTCTGAGGCAAAGATGACTTGATTGAGTGTCGTTGTTGCGCTGTAGTTTGGCTTAGGAAATGGGGTGAGTGCGTTGATTGTTTTTGTTGGTGAGGTGACGTCGAATATGACACTGTATGTTGGGATTGTGTGAGTGCGTTGATTGATTTTGTTGGTGAGGTGACGGCGAATATGACACTGTATGTTGGGATTGTATTCGATGGCGTGGTGTCAGCGAGTGTAAGAGTGGTTGTTGCAATCGACCTCGGTGGTAAGGTGAAGGCGAGTGTGATACAATATGTGGCGATCGGACTCGGTGCTGAGGTGTTGGCGAATGTGATAGTGGTTGTGGCGATTGGTCTTATTGGTGAGGTGATGGTGAGTGACACACAGTATGTGGGGATTGGACTCGGTGGCGAGGTTTTGGCGAAAGTGATTGTGATTGTGGCGATTGGACTTGGTGGTGGGGTGACAGCGAGTGTGATAGTCATTGTGGCGATTGGCCTTGGTGACAGCGGGTGTAAGACCTTATGTAGGAATTGGACTTGGTGTCGAGGTTTGGCGAATGTGATAGTGATTGTGGTGATTGGCGTTGGTGGTGAGGTGATTGCGAGTGTGATGTCTCACGTATGTGGGGATAGGACCCGGTGGCGAGGTGTGAGCGAGAGTGAGAATGATTGTGGCGATTGTAATTGGTGTTGAGGTGACGGAAAGTTTAAATACAGATCTTGGTGGTGAGGTTACGGCGAGTATGAAAGTAAGTGTGGCGATTGGATATGGTGACTAGGTGATTGTGAGTATGGGTGATTCATTGAATGTGGTGTTAGGTACACAGGTAGCGAATATGGATATTGCATTTGAAAATTGCTTTGATGTGTATTCAAAGGGGAATGCCCACCATTCTTAGACACTTCGGCCATGGGTGCCCACATATAAAAGCATATGGAAATGATAATATGCAATTAAAAGAATGAAATGGTTAAGAAATTGGTATAAAAAAGTCCGTATTTGTAAGATATAATGGTTTTTTATTTTCACAAGAACACTTTTTAACAACAAATGACTTCGTATTTTCGTGACATTTAACCCACAATTGACACAGCATAAATGTCCTCTTGAATTAGTTACTGAGAGCTGGGAAGAACTTTGGCCGGTGTGAAAGCTGGGGTCATTGTTAACAGTGGATTTCAAGTCCAAGTTCGTGCAGAGGTTATCGTAAGAAATAGGAGCGGGATCCATTTTCAGGTCGTGGTCAATAGGGTGAGAAAAATTATCGGAGTCCATTTAGAAAGCTTATTCGTTGCTCAGATAACAAATCCACGAGAAAACAAACAAAATAACACAAACACAAAGGAATTCGACTTGTGATATTTAGTTTTGATAATTATGACATGGGCCTAGCTGTCAGATTCGATGTTGCCAATTAACAGACATAAAATCAATAAATAGATAGCGGTTTCTTTATTCGATTTATAATTTCTGCTACAACTATACTACTAATATAACTGCAGCATGGCTGTACCACGTAAAATAATCGCTTTAATTTCTGCACACCTTTTAAATACGTTTTGTTTTGTTTATTTAAATTCCATTTTAAATGTATTTATAAGAAATAGTAAACAGTAAATATAAAAAAAAAACAGTTAATTTGTGCAGTAGCGTTTTTGTAATGTTCTAAAGAGTTCAAGGTAAATCAACTAGCAATTCGCTTGTTTAATTATCATAATAATTATCGAAAAATAATATATAATAGTTATATCTAGGTAGCTATTTACACCTATTATTCCATTATACATATTATATAGGTGCACTGATTCATTCACTGCAAATGTAACTTTGTAATACTATATGTTTTTATGGGATTACAAAGTTATTTATGCAGTTGGTGTATCTCGAAAACTGGACTGAAATTGTAAAATATTTTAATATTTCCTTGATTTATATATTAAACAATAATAGTATTCCAAATTTGAAGTTTCTATGTCTGCTAGAAGTGCCTCAGAGTTTTGATGATCGGTCAGTCAGTGAGTGACAAAATTAAGAAATTTTGACTAGTTATAATTCTTAAACTACTGGTTCAAATTTAATGAAATTTAAAATATACTGAGTCTATACAATGCCTATTTGGTTAATAATTAGTAATAAATTTAGTAATAAATTTCAGGCTTCTAGTTTTATCCATAACGAAGTTATAGGGTTTCAGAAATGGCCTGAACTGCTTCGAGAAAAGCATGGTACGGCCGTGCCGCTTTTTTGCTCGACTTGGCGGGGGCACTGCCGTGCCCCCAGATTTCCCCTATCAATTTTTCTGCTAAACAGCGTTGTTATCTGTTTGGGATCTCTTAAAGCTGAGAGCTTACTGAACGCCCAAAAATGTCCGCCGAACATTCTTCACCAGAGTCATGAAGTAACGACCTTGCCGCATCAACCAAATTCACTTGTTTCTGAAATAGTTTATTTGCTTGCTGCTTATATGATTCTTTTCTTTTTTTTTCTTTCAGGTTCTTGCAACAGAAGATGAATGGTTGGGTACAGCGAGATTATTTGAAAGAAAACGGCAATTTGATTATTGTTTGGGTTAGGGATGGGCCGAATATGGATTTCACCGAATACGAATATTCGGCCGAAAGTTCGGTAAAACATTTACCGAACCGAATATTCGGCCGAACATTATTCGGCAGGATCACCTCGGTACCTAATCCATTCATGTCGAAACTAATTTACCCTGCTACATGACATGTTATTGCATCATCTAGTACTGAGTTAATTGCCGGCACTTGCTTGTTTTGACTGTTTTTGTGAAAAAAAAGTGTTTCGTTGTGTTATTCTTAGTGAAAATTGATAATTATATGATAAAAATGAGTGGAGGAGATCTACTATTTGGATTTATATTAGAGAAACTGACGCCCGAAAGTAAAGTGAAATGTACGATTTGCGAAAATATACTTTCGCGTCATCTAAAATAAATTAAAATTGAAACACACTGCGGAATTTTCTGGTCTGGACAAACCTATGCATCAAGTAGGCTCAAATACACAAAATATTGAAACGTCACCGCATGAATCTGAAGTTGCACAGTTCACCCAACCCTCTACCAGTGGTGCTCAATCTACAAATACTAAAACCTGTCCAACCATTCTTTCATTTATCTTCAACAATTCATTTATGGTCCAAAGATTCATTTATTTACCGAATATGGTACAAAACCATACAGTGTCAGCCTTTTCATGTGCCCCAGGGTTCATGAATACTAGTTTAAGTAGGAAATTAGCAGGGTTGGCTGATTTAAATGAGACTGATTTAAATCATGTTTTGAATCACGATTTAAATCGATTGATTTTATTTAAAAAAATCATTGATTTAAATCAACATGTATAAATTAATGTAATAGGCAGAATGTGTAATAAAACTGGCTTAAAATAAGGTAAAAGCTTTTGTTGTTTTATTTTATTCTTATTATTCTACTACAATAATCTCATAAACTTTGGAAAATCAAATTTTTTTTAGAAATTCACCCTCAATATTAATTCAATACAGTATTAATTATTTTACTCTTAATCAGTCTCATACATATCTATACAAATAAATAAAATTGAAGTGCCTGTTTGTAATGTCAAAATTACGGCTTTTTACTAAATGCATATGCATATTTAATTCGGGATTGGATTCACAGCGTAATATATAATAAGCAAAACAAGTAGCTTCATGAATCTGAACATTTTGTACATGTTGAGTTTTATAATGATTACTTATATTTACGCGAACACTACACATTTAAATAAAACTAATTTTACGGGTTTTATCGCGTATATTAACTTATTTTATATTCCCGACGTTTCGAGCACTTTCCAGCACTCATGGTCACGAGGGGGGGGGGGGGGGAGGTGTATGACGTCCCAATGTCATTGTTAACCACGGCTACCTCCAGATTAAAAATTATTAATTTTTGTTCCGATCTACGCAGTATGAACTTATAGTATCATGAAGTCTTGCAGTTGTATGCTTGGATTGGGATTTAATTTTATTAATTATGGGATCCCAAGCAGATGGTAGCACCCAGCCATCTTCTCTATTGAAATTAGGATGTTTTTTGATTTTAATAGCCTCGCGAATTATCCTTGGAAGGAATCGGTGTTCCTTAGCGAGAATTTGTGGTCTATCAAATCTAATGTAGTGACAGGGGCGATCCTGTACGTGTTAACAGACTGCAGACTTCCCGGAGCGTCGATTTCGATACATAGCTTATATGAAGTATCACCATAAATAAGAATTGGAATTCTTTGAAACCATTCTGGATTAGAAAATCGTAGCTTTGAATTCGTTTCTGGAAGGATTGTTTGCATGCGAGCACAGCACAGTCATGTGACTCTAACTTTGTCTCAGAATCGAAGTAAAGAAAACATTCATCACATAAATTAATTTTACATTTGTGTTTCGTAAGTTGTTTATGTGGATAAGATGTAACTCGATTTGGATTACATTTCGCTGGATACCTACATTTGTGCTATGATACACCAAAGGAAGCAGTGACTGTCTGTATTATGAATATTAAGACAATACTTTGTTCTGACAATACTTTTTGGTAATGAAATAAAATGACCAGCTCTTAGCGGATTATATTTAGCTATATTTAGTTCTAAATGGTTAATTGACTCAATTGTCTACCCTGATTCAGATAATTCAAACTCCATGCATTTGCTGATTAAATTTTTCGAGGATTCTTCAAAAAGAAACTTTAAATCAGTACTTTGTAATATAGGCGTATATTTAGTATTGAAGCTTTTAAATGATATTTCATCATTCTTTGAAAGCTTGTACAACACAAATAATTCAAAGTTTACCTTGATTGATTTGTGCGTGGTTAGTAATGTTTTAGTTATATTGCAAACAGTGGTAGAAATACTAGATAAGAATAACTCTGGCATAATTATGTCACTTGAATCCTGATTTACTCTATAACTTGCAATCCAATTATTGAAAGCACTATATATACAGAACATAACTTTATGTTCAGATTTCCTCGATCGTCCAATTTCCAAAGAATTTTCCTCGAAAAGAGCTTTTATTTTATCTCTACTCTTCCAAATCGTTGATATTGTAGAGCGTGAGACTGCACATTCCTTTGCGATTTCACTATTTGACTCGCCATTTTGTAAACTCCATATAACGTGTGACTTTTCTTCAATATTAAACATTTTCCTCTGTTTTTGTGACATGGTAAAGCGAAAACACACAATGAAAATCAAAACATCAATTCAACCTCTGATTCACGCTGTTAATTATCGCACTAAATAAGTCATGGAACATGCAAGGAGAAATGGCAAAGAGCGCGCAAGAGGTTCGGATGGGGTGGGAGAAAGTGAGTAGGCAATAATAAGTCAAAACATTCCTTCATAGAGTAGAATAAGTTTGAAAATTGTTCGTATTGTTTAATTGTTTTATTTTACAAGCACAACGGTTGGTCGTTATAGCCGATGAATATCGATAAAGTTCCGTCGTTCTAAGCGATATGTCGCTGTATCCGATGTTGTTATAGGCGGTATGTTTACTTAACTGTTTATTAGGTATTCGGCCGGGACCTTACCATTCGGTCGTAATAACCGATTCTTCGTTATAAACGATGTCGTTATATTCGGTTTCGACTGTAGTTGTTTTTTCGAGTTATTTGGCCGGCCTATTGACACTACAGCTTACTAATTCGTTGGACTATGTCGGTTACTCTTGTTGTGCTGCAGATATCCTCACTTCTGAGTTTTTTAGAAAGAGAAACTCCAAGCACAGTCATCTCCATAGCTCGCTTTTTTTATAGGATAAGGGTGACAAACGAGCACACAGTCCACCTGATGGTAAGTGGTTGCTGCGGCCCATAGACATCTACATCTATCCTCTATTACAATTCAAAATGTAGGTGCGTTGTCACCCATGAGGACTAAGATGGAATGCCTCATTTCCAGTAAAAAGGGCCTCCGGCCACCTGCACTCACCAAGCGAAACGCAGAGGTAAACCTCTACTTCACGCTGGTATTCTGTGTGGTACCACCCCGGTTCGAGCCGGCCCATCCGTGCGACGGCAAAAGCTGCCGCGTAGCGCTACCACTGTTTAGTAAAGTTTGTTTTTTTCTGTTTATTCTGAGCGATCTTGAGCTTCATCATGATAGGACCAGCAGTGAAGGACCACGTCTCAAATCCATAAGTCATTACTAGCAACACGCTCTTGTTGTACAATATTGTTTTAATATTTTGAGGTATACCTGACGATGTGTGTCGTAATCTCCCGAACGCTGTCCAGCCGAGTTGAGTTCGTCGATTGATCTCTCGGCCGAAGTTGGACTTACCTAGTCATACTATTTGTCCCAGGTAAACATACTCGTCAACAACTTCGAGCTTAGTGCTCCCAACAACTACCGGCATAGTTGTGACATGGACGTTACATATGATCTTGGTTTTGTCCATGTTCATCTTAAGAACTATCCGTTGGAAGGCACTATTGAATCGCTGGAGGGTTTAAGCACTTTAGGTCCTCCAGAGATTATACTGTTAAGTGATAAAGGTGAGTGATGTACTCGCAATCGATGTTAACAATTAGGAATAACAAGGAACTCGTGATACTTAAATTCTTTTACATTGTATGTGTTTGTAATTTTCATACTATCAAATTTTATACTTTTATATTTTCAAACGTGTTAGACATAGTTTAACACGTTTGAAAATAAAAATCCAACCCACCATGAAATAAACAGATATTTATTTCTGACTCTGCTCTACTTCTATTTGCGTGTGCCCAGATTCTAAATACTTTTGTTCTATGAAGTGATCAATTTTTTAGACAGCCCAAAAAAGCGAAGCAACCACAAATTGGTTTCGGTTTTGGCCGCCACAAGTGTCTGAAAATAAGCTTATTTCTAAATCTTTATATATATATAAGATAATAAATTCGAAATAATTTAAAAGGTAGTGTAATAGTATAGTTCTATTTTCGAAGCCACCTTTCCTTCCCTTTACCTTTGCTTTAACATTATTGGGTAGAGCTGCTTCGTAGATGGGTGAGGTTGCATCATCATCATCATCACAGCCTTTCATAAGTCCACTGCTGAACATAGGCCTCCTCCAAGGAATGCCACAAAGCACAGTCCTGAGCCACCTGCATCCATCGACTTCCTGCATGCCTTACCAGGTCGTCACTCCATCTCGTAGGGGGTCGCCCTTTACTTCGCCTACCGGTACGAGGCTGCCACTAGAGAACGTTTCTTCCCATCGGTTGTCGGTTTTTCGAGCTGTATGGCCGGCCCACTGCCACTTCAGCTTACTAATCCGTTGGGCTATGTCGGTTACTCTAGTTCTACTGCGGATATCCTCATTTCTATGTTTATCACGCAGAGAAACTCCGAGCATAGCCCTCTCCATAGCTCGTTGAGCTACCTCATACGGCCAGCTGTGAAGGACCACGTCTCAGTTCCGTAAGTTATCACTGGCAACACGCACTGGTTATACAATTTCGTTTTAAGGTTTTGAGGTATGTCTGACGAGAAGATGACGGCTACAAGCCGCTGAGGGAGTGCCTACGAAGGCAAATTAATTTTGAATAATTTAATTAGAGTTGGCCTGAGCCGCCAGGAGGCAGTTCAGGTCGTTTGACAATTTATTAGGCGGGTCCGAGAGAGAGTTTCTCGGCCTGCGGACGCGATAGCGGGAGGTGGGTGGGGCTGCATAAGTAGCTGCCTCACGAATAAGTGTGTTTGTATGCGACTCTGAGACTTTGAAAAGTTTTCAGCGAGTTTTTTAATAAATTGTTGAATGGTTGGGATTTCTAAGTCCCGATGGAGGTCGGCGCTACGGACGTACCAAGGTGCGTTCGTAGCTCGACGACAGAAAAAGTTTTGAACTATTTGAAGTTCATTTATTATTTTAGGATTAGCATGTGCAAATATGGGGGCCGCGTAAGACGTTACCGGTCGTATACAAACCTTATAAAGGGTTCACTTATTTCTTAAAGACATGTTACTATGTCGGCCCAACATACTGTTAAGCCTACCTAGGTAAAAACGAGCTAGGCGGGTTACTCTTTTGACATGAGGCTCGAAAGTGAGCCTTGTGTCAAGGGTGACACCTAGAAATTTAGCTGACGTATGCCAGGGGACAGAGGTCCCTAACATACGTATTGGTGGAGTATTTTTATTGATACGGCGTCGTTTAAAATCGAATTGAACTGCGGAGCTCTTCTCCTGGTTCACATCGATGCGCCATTTTTGGAAACAAGCTCCTAGGTCATCGACTGACTTTTGGAGCTTGTTCCTTGTAAAAGGTACTGTTTTACCTTTACAGTATAGAGCGGTGTCATCTGCGAAGAGGGAGAGCTGTACACCATCCGACGGGATTGGAATGTCGTTGGTGTACAAGATGTACAGGAGGGGAGCTAGTACTGATCCCTGAGGAACACCAGCTTTAATAGGGCACTGAGTGGAAAGCGTGCCTTCGTGTCTAAAACGAAAGGTACGATGTTGTAAAAAAGAGGCCACGAGACATACTAGACGATCAGAGAGTCCTACTCTATATAATTTGACTATAAGGCCTTCATGCCAGACTCGGCCGAAGGCTTTAGCTATATCGAAAAAGACCGCGATTGTCTTTTCTTGACGTGGATAAAAACCGCCGAGGATATATTCCACAATGCGGTGACCTTGTTGGGGACAGGAGTGTTTCGCACGGAAACCAAATTGGTGTGGGATGACAAGGGGGTCACCGTCTGTAGGAAACAGATGGGGCCTCATTCGATTTTGAATTACTCTTTCAAAGAGCTTGCCCATGGCCTTGAGGATACTAATGGGACGATGACTGGAGGGGAAGTTAAGAGGCTTGCCTGGCTTGGTAATACAAATGACAGTTGCCTCTTTCCACGTAGTGGGAAAGTAACTAAGATTGAAGCAGGCGTTAAAGATAATAGATAAGAGGGTTAACACCTGCTCCGGAAAGTGTTTAAGGGCTTGGTTGGAGATGCCATCCGCGCCCGGAGCCTTTTTGGGCTTAAGTCCTTTGATGAGGGATGAGATCTCATCATTGGACACAGTGATAGGGTCATAGGCTGTAGGGGGTGAGTTCCGGCTGCGGACCTCATCCTCCACTGCCTGAATATGTGAGGGGTCGACAGGTTGAGAGTTAGGAGAGCATTGTGCGGCAATGCTGTCTGCAAAGCACTCAGCCTTTTCGTCGTCCTCGAAGGCAACCGTACTGTCGGGGCGGGAGAGAGGGGGAATGTGGGTTGTAGCGTCTATACGGAGGGCTCTAGCCATCCGATAGTACGCTGTATGTGAGGGAGATATATTCTCCATGAGTTCACTCCTTTGGAGGTCTCGAAGTTCGGAAAGGCGGAAACGGAGTTCTTGTTGAAGACGATTGGCCGTGCGCCTATATTCGGGGTCGGGATATTTAGCTGCTTTTCGGAAAGCAGCTTGTTTGGCTTTTAATAGGTTGCTAATATGTAGGGGAAGCACACTATTATTAGCAACCGGGACGACCCTTTCATTCTCCTTAAGGGAGGATTTAATTAGGGTTGAAAGTGAACCGACCGCGGTGTCGATTTTTTCGGGACTGTCTAAGTCCGACGATAGGTAGATAGGGGAGTCCTGTGAGTCCATAGCTTTAGCTAGAGACTCCTTGAAACCCTTCCAGTTAGTGAAGGTTTCCGTGATTATTAGGGGGGGGGGGGTGGCTGATGGCCAAGAATAAGGGAGACCGGTCGGTGATCGGATCCTATATCGTCTAGTGTCTCAATTGACCTGAGGTTGAGTGAAACTCCTTTGAGTAACGCAAAATCTAGTACATCTGTGTTGTAATCGGTAGCATCGGGATAGTGGGTTGCACCGAAAGGACTGTGAACGGTAAGGTCAAGAGACTGCGTGATATCAAGCAGTGTCCTGCCATTACAAGTGATAGTACGGCATGTCCATTCAGTATGATTAGAGTTGAAATCTCCAAACATAATGACTGAATTGCCTAGAGATAAGATGGCCTCAAAATCTTTTTTGAGGGGGAGCATTCCAGGGGGAATGTAACAGGAGGCTATGACTAAAGACTGATGTCACGTCACAGCTAACCTGCATATCTTAGCTTCCATATTGGTAAGCTGCGGAGTATTAATATGAGAGCAATGTAGTGTCTTCTTGTAATAAATGGCCGTGCCGCCGCCTCGGCGGTCGGGCCTGTCATTACGAAGAAGAGAATAATTATTAATGGAAAGGCATATAGTGTCCTTAGATTTTAAGGTTTCCTGTACGAGGAGGATATCGGCTTCGCGATCTCGAAGGAAGAAGAGCTTAAGCTCTGGGAGGTTATTTCGTAATCCGCGAATGTTAAATGAAATAAGCGATAACCCTTTAGGCTTGATACGGCCGCGACTTTTAGGCAGAGCAGATGGTTAACTTAACTTAACTTACAATGAACGCAAAAGATTGCTATGCTCTACGAGAGCGAGGAGACGGTCCTGAGGGGACCGAGCAGCGCGCAATTTGCTTGCTAATACTGCTATTTCATTTATGTCGATATTCCTTATCGCGGCGTAAACCGTGTTAAGATCATCGACCATTGAGGGTTGTTTCTGCTGCGGAGCAGAGGTTGCCGACGGTGGTGAATCTTTTTGGGGCCCAGGGAAACACTGGGGCCTGCGAAGGCTTTGAGAAGCCCGGAGGTGGCCTAGGAGGTGCCTGCGGTGGTTTAGGGGGACTCTGAAGGGGTCGTGCTAAGCCCTGAGACGGCTGAGATAAGCCCTGACGGGGCTTCCTTACGTTTAACGCCGGGAATGAGCGGTCATTGACCGGCGGTGGGACTTGCCTATTTGGGCGAGGTCGAGGAGCGCACGGGCATCCTCTGTAGCTTGCCGGGTGTCCTGTTTGCTGACACACTTAACGCACCTGGGTGAGGCCGAGCAATTGGCCGCCGCATGACCATAAAGTTGGCAGCGGTGGCACTGGGCCGGGAAAGCGCGCCTATGCGGTGGCTCAATTTTAACTCCCGACAAGCCGCACACAGTGCGTACTTGCCGAAAGATAGTTTTCGCCTCCGGAACGTTAGATAGGATAACTAAAACTAACGGGTATCTCAACCCGGTTCTGCTGTGCATTTTATGCACAGCCTCAACGGGAAATCCTTGTGACTTAAGGTCATCAAGGATCTCCTCGTTGGAGAGTTCTTATGGGACGCCTCGGATGACGGCCCTGACTTTACGCTCTTGCGGAAGAGCGTAAGTGTAGTAGGACACACGTTCATTTGTGAAAAGCCTTGTAAGGCGGCGAAAGTCGTCTATGGACTGTGGGACTATTTCAATAGCTACACCCATGTTGGTAGCTTAGTCGTACTTTATACCTGCGTCATAGCAGATCTTTGAAAGTCTAGTAAATTCGAACTTGTCTCTTAGAAAGACAGGGGGCGGGACTTGCTTCTTAGCAAGTACGGGAGCGCAACGCGAGGCCGGTTTCGACGGCGCTGAGATGTCTAACGACATAAGGGGGGTCAGGGCAGCGGCGGGGACTGCGGGGGAAGAAGCGGCAGCTAGGGCTGCGGGGGCTGTGGCAGCGGCGGGGGCTGCGGGGGTGGAGGGAGCGGCACGGGCCGCTGAGGCGGGGGGATCGGTGTTTCGCGGCGCACTTCGCTGCGCGCTTTGACGACACCGTGGTGTAGGACGAATCTATCGAGTCAGCGGTATCATCGGAGTCAGAGGACTCCGATGTCCTGGTGCTGGACTTGGTGGCTGGCCTCTTCCGAGAGGCAGATATTGAGGACGCGGAGTCGGAGTGAGAGCACTCCATATCTACTTCCAACGGAGCGAACGAGTGCCGGGACTCTAAGTGAGCCGCTATCATGGGCGGCGGTTTGTGTGCCTTAAGGGCGGGAGAAGCCAGAAAGGCTAGGGCTGCGGCAAGAGCCTGTGGGTCATCCATCCTTTTGATGGCTTCTAGCAGGGAACCTTTCAAGTCCTGAGTGGACATTTTCGGCGACATGGGACTTTTACACTGGTACGTAGGGACAGGGGTCACCGTTCTCAAAAGAACGGGACCTTCTAAACCAAGAAACAGACCCTGTTCTCAAAAGAACAGGGTCTTGCTCTGAAAAGAGTGAGTAACGTGTTCTAAGAAACACAATACACAGTATATATAATAAACAAATAATTATAAATAAACTAATAAACTTAGAAAGTAACTAGTATCTACTATATTAATAAGCGGTCAGTCAGACCTCCCCGACCGAGGGCGGGGGGGGGGGGGGTAAGAGCTGAGAATTAGCGATAAGACACTTACGGTCCTTCGGCGCTATATAGCGCTAACACAGTGAGGAAGCGCGGGGCGCGGAACGGGCACTAACGTATGGAAGTTAGCGCGCGCGGACTACCTGTACACGTCACTCGGGGGCGACGGTTCAGGCGGGGATGACGAAAACTCTTAGAGCTATACTACACGGGCGATTCTCCCGCCGCGGGAATCCGCTCGGCAAAGCTCCCGCAAACCAGCAAACTACACGGAACGCGGTTTACCGCTGTTTTGCGTTCATTTTAACATGGATCCGCCAATGATAACTACGCTTGCAGCTCTTATATTATTAGAATTATTAAAAAATAAAGTTAACCGCAATGTTTGGGTGGAACTAGTGTTAAGTAACCGTTTAACTTCGGGAATATTTCATTCAATGTTTAGTGCACACCGTGATAACCCTCATAAGTTTTTCTCTTACTATAGAATGTCTGTGAACTCATTTGATGAACTTCTATCAATTATAAGCCAACGTATTAAGAAACAGGATACAAATATGCGAAGATCCATCATACCTGCGGAACATTTTGCTGTAACTCTCAGGTAAATAAAATATCATTATTTTATTATGTAATCTTTTTTATTAGGGTAAGTAATGCAGAAGATTAAAATAATCATCATTTTCCGTTGATGTGTCCGACCCAGTATCGTTTTGTGGCGATGCGACACTAGTCATTGGAGTTAATGTGTCCTCTTGATATGCTCTAGACCCAGAACTCGCAGATGGCTCCTGGTTCCTATGGTAAAGAAACTCAGACAAGTTGCTAGGAATACTGCGGTTTCTTTCGTTTCTTTGTATATTTCTGAATAAATTCGTAATTTCATATCTAGTTTCCATTGCCAAATCAGGAGTCATGGAATCCATAATGGGTACAAAGGACATAAGAAATGCTCGATTTCCTTTGGCGTCACTATCGTTATTTAACTTTTGTAATTGTAAACTTTCATTCAAAATTTTTTTTATTTGCGGAATTTGGGTACTTTCCATTTGTTTCTTTCTTTTGGTAGGAACTCGGTTTTGTCGCTGTGGTCTCATCAAATTATCTTCTTCAAAATCCTGATTTTGTGATGAATTCTAAGGTATTGGAGATACGTTGGACTCACGTTCTTCTGCAATACTGACGCTAGGGCGTAAAAAGGACAACAACTCATAATAAATATATCGTTTCTTTTTTGGAGCTGATTGTCCCGACACTGTGGTAGTTTCTAAATTTACTTCTTTTTTATAACTATCTCTTATATTCTTCCACTTCTTCATTAGGTCCTTTACTGCACAAAAGAAATGTATTATTAATATGGCATTTATTTATTTTTCAGATATTTGGCTTCGGGAGCAACTTTCACTGATTTGGAGTACGATTTTCAAATTTCTCGAAAAACTATACCATTCATTGTAAAAGAAACCTGTCAAGCTATTAGTCAAGCATTAGCACCTTTAGAGATGCCAAAACCAAATAAGGAAAAATGGATAAACATTGCTGAGAAATTTTACAAAGAAGCGAACTTTCCTGATTGCATTAGAGCCATTGACGGCAAACATATTAGAATTGTTTGCCCTCCGAATGCTGGATCTAAATATTATAATTATAAAAAATATCATTCGATTATTTTATTGGTCGAGAAAGTGACTTTTCAATTTTAAAAAGTTCAAATTTCGGGCAAAAGTTAACTCGTTCTCAATTGGATTTACCGGAGCCAATTCATCTTCCTAACAATATAGGAAATCCTCGTGTGCCGTTTGTATTTGTAGGTGATGCTGCATTCGGTTTAAATAAAAATGTTATGATACCATTTTTTTTACGAAACATAGACACGCGTTAGAAAACTTTTAACTATAGACTGTCTAGAGCCCGCCGCTTTGTGGAATGTGCATTTGGTATCCTTAGTAACAAGTGGCGAATTTTTCATTCAAGCATTATAATCAATCCACAGAGTGCAAAATACATTATAAAAGCTGCTTGTGTATTACACAATTTCGTAAGACGCAGAGATGGTTATCAATTTGAAGATACGATTCGATGTGATATGGAAGAATTCGACGAAGTCCAGGCAGTTGGAGGCCGATCTAGTGGCATTTCAGTAAGAGATTCGTTTGTTCAATATTTCAATGGCCCTGGAGCGGTTCCTTGGCAAAACAGGATGATACATTAAAGTAAGAAATAAAATAATAAGTAAACTTACCAGCTTTGTTTTTTTCTTCTGGGCCTAAATCAGCCCAATGAGCAACCACTTCCTGTCCTATCTATCTATTCCTTCGACTTCACTTCATATAAAGGAGGTCTTTCTTGTACTTCAATAATAAAACGCTCCGTGTCGAACATTTTGATGCGCCACTAGCCACGCAAGCGCACACATGACGAGCGAGCGAGAAGTTCCCGCGCAGAATGACGCAATAGCGGATAACCGCCCGTGTAGTTTTAAACGGCGGTTAACAGCGGTGGTTTGACGCTGCATGCGGCGGTCGAATTTCTCCCGCCTGCAAACCGCGGCGGGAAACCGCGCAGTGTAGTTTGTGGCATACAATGTCCATATAAAATTGAGTCTAGTACGGTTCAGAAGCGGATGCCCGCGGCGGCAGAACCGCCCGTGTAGTATAGTTCTTATAGTTACATTACAATTTTTATCCAAGTAACTGATCTCTCACTCTCAATCTCTCTCTCTGAGATTCAATCTTTGTCACAGAAGTATAAATATTCTACAATTCAACTGATGTTTATGTAGCGACTTTTCTTAAAGTTTTCCTCTTGTGACTTTTGTGTTTTGAGCTTCTTGTCCCATTTACCTATATATAAATTAAATAATTTATCAAAAAGTAGAACTATTCCTCAATGTTTGAAACTTACAAAAATTTGCAGCAAAATTCGCTGAGAACTCTTAGACAGTTTTTAACCTGAAACAAAAATAAAGTGCCTTTGTACATAATTATGTTTTTACCATTTTCTTATCAAATTATGTGTGTACATAAACTGTTAAATAAATAAATAAATAAAATGGGTAAATAAAAGTTGAATTTGATGGTATAATGTTATTTAACATTGTGTGAGTATTGTAAAAGTCCTTTTTGATACAAGCAAAGTCACTAAGGGCTAATTTCTCAATGATGACATAAGTTATTCATAAAATAAAATACAACATAAGCAATTGAGTTACAGTTTAATAAAGTAGTTCAAATGTTTAACATCCCATTAGCTTGTAAACAATCTACTGATTAACTTGGCAAAATGGCATTCACATTTTATGTTTTCATCACCGGTTTAGAAATTAAATATGGCTATATTTACAGATATTCTGCAATCTGCCGAACATCCATAAGATTTCCTTTGTAATATCTTTAATATACTATTACAACACAGGATATAGATATAGTAGTTGGATTTTCAAACAATGCACGGGTCCACACTTACTCCAGCATTTCATTAACAACAACAGAATCCATCATGGTGGTGAAGCTCGGTCCTGATATTTATATGCATATTTCCTTCAACTCCTCAATAGGAATTTTCCCGTTTTTGCCTTCATGTATAATACAGGCCACTAAATTCTTGAAAGTGTCTACCCAACTCTTTGAAGTGTCTTCACTTGTGGCAGTATAATCCGTAAAAACCAGATTATTGTGAACGACTACATGTTTCATTTGAACAGTAGTTTCGCTGCTAGAGGGCAAGATGGGCAGGTATATCTCACGAGGATGTAAGTAATTTATCGCATCTGTTTTGTAAGAGGTATGTTGTCCTCTAGAATCACTTGAATTTTCTCTCTAAGCGCTTAAACAATTCCCGTGAGAAGAGCTGGATTAGGAATAGTGAAACCGGGATAAAACATCTCCTTAATCGCGGAGTTTCGAAGGTTTCACCTATGAAGGTGTCACCTATGGGTTTTTGAGTCATTACCAAGTTTCTTTGGAGCCCATCACTTTATCCTGGCTTTGTTCCGATTCGCCCCATAATACTGTCTTGTCGTTTCGTGTTGGCTCCCAAACAAAACATCTGCCAGTCTAACCAGCTTTTCATTGGGTTTTACGCTCTCTTCAATCTCTCCTGAGCATGACTAAATACGTGACGGACACAATCTTATTTGCCTCCTTAGCTGGGTGCTCTATTCTGTAGCCTTCCAACAAACCTGTTAACAACTCTGACTTGCCTATTTTTCTTAAGGTTTTTGCAACTTTGATCCCGTATAACAAATAACTGTTATGTTGTTCACTGTAGACAAATACTACCTTGTCTGCCCCTATGTCTATTATAGTCCCATCAGGTAAGCAGTAAGATAAGGGCCCAATTTTTGAGTCTCTAGGGTCTAGATGGCAAAAGCAATAGAGAAAACAAACATAACGGTAGTTGGTGTTTGCGCTTTCCACTAGCCTCATAACTATAGATCTAGCAGTTAGAGACATTTTCCTCGCAGACATTCCTAGAAACCTATTTACATACATATTTTTCCAAGATAAATTTTTGTTAGATATGTTTTTAATGACAATTGACACATTCCTCATATAGTAGTAATACATATCTTTGATGGTATCCTTTAGTTTAAACCTCGTTATCATGCGGTGATTCTTGCACACTGCTTCCTCAGAAAAAGGGACACGGTTCATTTGTGCAATGGCGACTACTATCTTTAAGGCGGTTCCTGGGAGAATTGTCGGCCCTGACTAGTCTTAAAATTTGTGGTTATTTCTGGCTTGCTACTCTTGAGAGTGCCGACAACAGTAATTCTTTTTTCCAAAAGCTGCAATGCCACTGGATAACTGGTAAACCAGTTATCCATCGTAACATTACATCCCATATTTATAAGCGACTCTAGTAATCTTTTGGTGACGTCTGCAACTTCGTTGGATACACGAAATAGGCATTCTGGTTGTTCACCACAATAAACTTCAAAGTTGTAAATATACGGGCATTTTGTGTCCACTACCATAAATATTTTTATTCCAAATTTTGCTGGTTTGTTGGGTAGGTACATAATAAAACCACATAAACCTCTAAATGCTACTAGTTGCTCATCCAACGTCATGTGTCAACTTGGAGTATAATATTCTAAGCAATGGTTTCTCATACCCTCAATAAAGCACCGTATGGCAGCAAGCTTTTCAATTTCTTGTCTTTGAGGGCGATCGCGAATGTCATCAAATCGCAAAGATCGTAGTAGGAAACGAAATCTATTTATTGACATTGTCAGATAGATCAGTATTCAAAGCCGGTCCCAATGGAGCTGTCCCAAAAGTCTATAAGGTTTTGACGTACTGATCTATTGGCTCCGATTACTCTACGTAACCTAACAAACGCTCTCATTTCAGTAAGATTCGTAGGCTTCGCATCTCGTCCTCTTTGGTATTTAGTCTTTATAGTATATGGATAATGTTTACTTGAGCATTATTTGTTATTTCTATCGTAAAATATAAAGTAGTTTGTAACAGGAAAACTTAAAGTAAGGGTGGCACGCCGTCCATTATGTCGTCTTGGGTCACATGGAAGCTAAATGTTGAAGGTGTGTTGGTGTTACTGGATGCTACTTCATCATCACTTTCATCTTCGCTTGAGCTTCCGTCATCAGGTCGATCACATGGTAATTTTTTCGGTATTCTTCCTCAACACTAAATTTACTGCACAATTTTCCCCATTCACTAGTTTAGTCACAAAACAATAGATATAAATAATTTTTCTTTCCTTCCTTTTTAAAACATCGTCGCGAGTCGCAAAGTAAGCTGTGTATGCGACTGTATTTTTGGATCGAACAAAGCGCGGGAACCAAAAGCATGCAGGCACAGTAATACTGGCAGATTGTACCCCGTCACGCCCCCTTCGTACCAATATGTGATAAATCGCTCAGTGCCCAAGTTCAAGGCCAGCGTTCTTTTTTCACCGTTCGCGCGTACATTAACCTCCATTAGTCAGGTGATATCAATTCAGTTTTCACTGCTGGTTTTATGTTTCAGTATTTTCATGATTTTTTTAATGAATTATCGTTTCATTTAGCTGTACTAACATGATGGCGCGTGAATAAAGCTAATAAAACGTTGTAAAAATATGATTTTTTTCATCAGGATCAAATTTATTTGTGACCCATTATCAAAGGTATACTTGGTGCTGTCGCCTGTCTTAGTTTTCGGGAGCGTTCCAAAAATACCCTATATATATATATAATAACTCGAAACATTGAAGGGTTGTGCTGGCATTACAAGCAATACGTTTTGGTCCTAAAGGTCTTGGTATGATATTGTGAGAACGTACCCTTGTTTCAGGAAATGGACGTTTACTCCCTTCTGTTCCATTTCGTGACTTATATGTGGCTAAATCTGCAAGCAGTACACTGTCATCCCAATCACTGTTGTTTTGTCCAGCAATCTCATCATTTTCATCATATTGCTCAGTGTCGGTGCCATGCGGAGAATGAATTATATTTTCTTCTTCTCTCAAATCCTGTTCCTGTTCGCTTACAATCAAATCATCCTGATCTGACTCCTCTTCTAGCCATCTCAACATATTTTCTTCCATTCTGCGGTCCATATTTCCGATCTGTTTATCAAATATTAACAAAAAATAAGTTTACAGTTTATAAATCTATACTTACAATAAATCTGTAAAGAGGTGAATTCTGTACATGAAATATATTTCCAAAATAACTATCAGGGGGTGATTAGTGATCGATACTGATGCAAAAAATGCAAACAGTAAAATTTTTGTCTGTCTGTATGTTCGTTGTAAAAAGAAAAACTACTCGACGGATTTTAACGAAACTTGGTACAATCATTCTTCATACTCCTGGGCAGGTTATAGTATACTTTTTATCACGTTACGATCAATGGGAGCAGAGCAGTGAAGGTAAATGTTGGGAAAACGGGAGAAATTACTCCATTTTTTAAGCTTCCGTCACGTGTGCAGCCTTCATGGTTAAAGCTAGACAGAAATCATGTATAACAGAAATGTTCTCCTTAAAATTATATAAAAATATCCCACGACAGCATATGTCTATCTTTTATGGTTGACTCACAATAACACGTGTAACTCCCGATAGCTTAGCAGTTCGGAGCTTTCTGATTATATTTGTCTACTCTTATGTTTATAACACTCTCACTCATCCCTAATTAATAAAAGTTAACATTATTATCTATTCAATAAAGAATCATAGAAATCGGTATAGAAATACCAAAGTTATACATGAAATACGCTAAAAAGCCATCGCGCGTGAATACTGAATCATGCTCTAAGGATTATTTTTGTGTAACGGTCGCCGCGATCGACTCGGCTCGCGGCGGGAGTTATAAAAAGGCGGGGGGTCCGAGTGCGAGCTCCATACAATATTCGGCTGTTGATGCGAATAGGCGATCAGAGTGTTCGACCTTACTGACAGACAATAATTGATTTTAACAAACCGTGCTTATCAGCGCGACTTTTAGTCTACTCTTACGTTTAATAATTTATTTTTAGATTTCTTTGGTTGTTATTTAATAAAATAGGTATTCGTTATTTTGGTAGTGTTTAAATATTTCTTAGTATTAGCTTAATTATAAACTTCTTTTTTTATTTAGCTGTAGTTTTAAATAGGTACCTAGGTATCAAATAGGTTATTTCTTTCTATTAAACGTAGTTTAGGTACCTACTTATATGCTATTAAGAATTTAATTTTGGATTTAAGGATTTATTTAGGATCCGTTTTATTATTTAAGTAGGCATTTAGGTTTTTTTAACTATATGGTAGTTATAGTTAGGAGCTCTAACGTAGATTATTTTGTTAGGTAACTGAATGCCGTCGATTAAAAATAAAATACACAATGCCACCTAAAAAACTATTATCTTTATCTCGAAATTCGAGAGAAGCTAAGAGAATGAGAAATGTGCGTTCTCAAGAATCAGTAGAGGAAAGAGCACATCGGTTAAACTCTATGAGAGTTAGTGCCTCAACTTCTCGAGCCAATGAAAGCTCTCCAGAAAGAGAGATGCGATTAGCAGCTGACAGAGCGAGGCGAGCTACATCACGGGCGTCTCAAAATTCTTCTCAACGAGAGCTAAGGCTTACCATTGACCGAGAACAACATGTGTTATCCTGAGAAGCTGAAACTGCTTCATAACGAGAATTGAGGCTCACAGCTGACCGCGAACGGCATACATTATCTCGCGAGTCCGAAACCTATACTGAGAGCGAATTACGTCTCACAGCTGACCGCGAACGGCATACATTATCTCGCGAGTCCGAAACCTACACTGAGAGGGAATTACGTCTCACAGCTGATCGCGAACGTCATATTTTATCTCGAGAATCTGAAACTTTTTCTCAATATGAAGACCGTTTGACAAATGATAAGGTGCACCATAATATTATTCGATCTCTTGAAGATGAACATGAGCATGAACAACGACTAGAGTCGGGACGCGAATATTACAATTCTTTGAGATAAGAACGATTAAAAAGTTTGTCTAATGAAAGATTAAGAATTGAAAATATTCGGTCTCTTGAAACGGACGAACAGCGAGAGGCCCGTCTTACTGCAGACAGATTTCGACATAGTCTTAATGACTTAAATGTACACATAGAAGATCAATATACAAATTCGGTGGCGTGGTCCGACAAATATAAAAGTGGGTTTGCTTATAACCTCACAATTGATTACAGATCATCTTCTGTAATAGGCGATATGAACGTAGTATGTTCTTTTTGTAATGCTTCAAAGTGGAGTGAGGAGTTGGCTGGTTTCTGTTGTTCTGGAGGTAAAATAAATTTGCCTTCGTTCGAAGATCCAACGGAATCTTTGAAGTCACTACATTTAGGGGAACATGTGCAATCTAAACAGTTCTTAGACAATATTCGCACTTATAATACAACAGAAACCAAACCATAAACAAGTCATCCAGGCCGTTCAAAGTGTGGAAAGCAAGAAGACACGTCGTGTGATGCCCAAAAAATAATTCCACTGTCGTCGGCAGTTTGTGTATTGTATCTTCGATTCTTAAGTTAATTTTTTTTATTTTCTCTTTTTTTGTTGTTTCGTTGTTTGTTGTCATTATCAGTTATCATTAGTTGAAGGTAATTGTATTATTTACGTTAGGCTGATTACACACAAGTTCTACAATAGAGTAGGTATACAATATGCAATAATGTAATAATGTTTATGTCAAATGTCAACAAAAGGTCCAAAATAAACTGAAGATCTCACAGCATACAAAGTCTATGCTCACAGCACAAAGAGTGTTTTTTATTATAATTGTCTTTATAGCTCTGGGTTCTAGCCCTTCTGAGCCTGATGTTACAATGTATAATAATTATCATTCATAGTACACTGCTTTACAATAATATTAATCTTGTATGTCCAAACTTAATAATTTTGTATTCCTTTTTGTATTGCACCTACTTCCTGCATTGTTAGCAACTTTTTGCTTTTTTGTGTCACACTGTAAAAATACTTTAAGGTTTTTTTTGCAATACTGTTTACAACTGGTTAATTTGTTTTTAAATAATTCCATTAAATTATCTTGTTAATTTAGTCACTAAACTACCTACTTAGATCAATTTTTAAACTTTAGTAGTCTTGTTATCAAGTAGTCTTAGTTTGTGTTGATTACCTTTTGTTATTATTATTATATTTGTATATTTTATTCATTACGCTTTTTGCAATCAGTTAACTGTAATTTTAAGTTAATTTAATGTAAATTTAAAGTTAACTTAATATATGAATTGAGTCGTATTTTTATTATTTAGTTTAAGTAATTTATATTCTGTGTTATATAAGTATTTTAACATATTGTTTTATATTTATCATATACATATTATTATTAATGTCAGCTATGTCGGATGATGAATCTTTTTGTTTGAGTGATGAGTTTATTAATTTACATACTCCTTGTTAAAAAATTTCTAAATGTATGTCATATTAATGCTCAGAGCATAACGGGTCATTACTCTTATTTTGAAAAAGTTTTTTCTATAGATTGTGTTCATACAATCTTAGTATCAGAAAGTTGGCTAAAGCTTTCATTAATGTCCAACATGTATGTGACTGAAAAGGAGGTGGAGGTGTCGCCATATACCTGAGAGCAAATATTCCTTATAAAACAATTTTAGCTTCACCGTCTCTTTATTCTACCTCATTGGAGTTGCTGTTTCTGGAAATCGATATCAAAGGTGTAAAGGCAATTCTTGGGGTAGTATACTGTCCACCTGCTATTAACTTTTCCAACGCTTTTGAAAGCGCTCTCTCTACCATTCCATCTGAGTACACGCACTGCATAATAATGGGTGATTTCAATACTGATTTGTTGAGAAATTCTTCTCGTTCTCAAAAATTTCGGTCAGTCATAGAGTCAATCGATCTCCACATTCTCCCCTTAGAGGCAACTCACCACAACTTTGACACTGATGACTCATGGATTGATCATATTATCACAGCTTCTCCCGATTATGTTATTAAGCACGGACAACTATCGGCTCCTGCTTTTTCACTTAATGACCTTACTTATATATCATATAAGCTTGTTTCTCCTAAGCACAATCCCGCAGTACTATATATTCGTGATTTCGCTAAAATGGATTCTGATAAACTTAAAAGTAACGCATATCGTATGAACTTTACCCCTGTTTTGAAATCAACTTCTATTGACGATAAAGTGTCCGTCCTTAATAATATAGTTCTTAGTCTGTACAACAATCATGGTCCTAAACATCCAGTAAGAGTAAAGCGTCCACCAGCTCCGTGGATGACTAGGGCCGTAAAGGTAGCAATGACCAGGCGAGATCGAGCATTTGTGAAATTTAAGAAGCATCGTACTCAGGAGAGCTGGGATTGCTACAAAATGCTAAGAAACAGATGCAATAAGATAGTACGAAATGCTAAACGCCGTTATATCCATAGCAATATTACAAATTCTTCGACCGCCGATGTGTGGAAATTTCTTAAAACACTGGCTGTTACATCTGATCATGGTCCATCAATCACTCTGGATGAAATAAATCATCACTTTATCTCTACCTCTCCTATGGATCCCTCAGTTCGTTCTACAACAATAGCTTCCATTCAATCCATGCCTTCTCCTCCTATTCCTTTTTTTCACTTTTTACCTGTGACTGAGGATGAGATCCAGAAATCAGTATAAGCTATTAACTCCAAGGCTGTGGATTGCGATGAGGTTAGTAAGATTATGATATCCATGATCCTTGAGTGCCTTTTGCCTGCAATCATCCACATACGTCACGGGCAGAAGCTGGTATTAAATATATTACCAAACTTTTGAAGAAAAGATAAATATTTATGTGAATTTAAAAAAATATTTCACAGTGATAATAAAAGCAGATAGTACTAGTACTAGTAAGCTACTACCGAACAATTTGAAAAAATCGTCTGAAAAACATAGTGACCAACCGATATAGAACAACCATATTCAAAAAACAAAGTCAGTAACCAATAGTCAGAATATTTCCGAACAGTTGAGCAGTGGAACCGCTGGCCACTGCCATGCCATTTGTATTCTATAGTTCGTGCATTTTGATTGGAAGTTAGTCCACAGTACCCCAGCTGCACTCACAAAGACGGCAGAAGAGGTATCCACCGGAATCTATAGGTCTAGGACGTGAGCGACTCGCGGAGTATCTTTGATAACATTTACTCCCGAGTTTCGTCCAGTGTGCCGGACACCTATCTTATAATTAAAAGAGCTTATTTATTTCTTCTAATCATCAATATTGTAGTTTACGCTTACCTCACAGTTTTCGTGAAGTTTCCGATGAAACTTGTCACAATTTTCGAAAACGAATGTCGAATTTATTCTAACGTCGAATGTGAATAGCGTTTATTGGTTTTCGTGCGAGAAGTTATCGAATCCGAGTTGATTTCCCTATCCGAGACGATTGTAGGCCTACTAAAGGCGCCCCGGACGTGGAAGATTTCGCCAAAAAACTCTTTAGTATTTCTTTTCTCAAATATACAATAGGTATATGTTTGTTTGTGACACTTTTATACAAAACTATAGCACTCACCATAGCGACATTCAAAATCAGGTCAAATTTAATTTTTTGTACCATTTTAAAGTTTTTCTTAAATTTGGTGTCTGATATGAGGCCATCTGATCAGATAAGTCCACTGCTCTTTTTGTCTTGTTATAATCTACAACAATAGCCAGTTTCATTTTGGTTTTATTATGTTTGGTAACGGAAACAAAACATGTTGAATGTTTTGTGACAAAACAGTTATCCCATCATCACTTTCTCTCGCTATGAATTGGCCTTTTTTCAGCTTAGTAGAAACTACAACTTGAGGGAAATGATTTATGTTTTTTCTTACAGTGCCAATTAGATGTATTTCATTTTTGAGTAGCTCTCTGGCTAAGCCTACGCCCGTGTACTAGTTATCCGTGAACAGCGAGTGTCATTTATTAAGTAATTCCTGGCAAAGGTTCATTACAACTCTTTGAGGGATGACATTCTTTTGTTCATGTTGTTTACCAGCGTATATATTGATCTTGTATGTATACCTTGGCAAGGTACACAGTTTGAATAATTTGATCCTGTACTTGTGCCGTTTCTGCTTAATATTATATTGGCGGAAACAAAATATATTAAATTTTCGTGACCAGTATGTTAACCATATATTGATCTTTCAAAAGGTTTAAATATAGGCCTTTTAATAAATCTATAGCGTGATTGTCTTAATTAGCAAACTTATTTACGTTGTGTTTGTATAATAACTTAATTATCTTAGATGTCTCTTGGAAGAATGAATAAACACTAGAGCAGTCGAAAGCTGTTGGTAGTGCCTTATAAGCTCAAACAAGGTTAAGGACATTAAATCGTCCCTATCTCATTTGTATCAGGTTCACATCAGTCAATTTCTTATTAATTAATCCCTTCCCGCATGAAAAAGGCCCATAATATTTATATAAACTACCAGATACAGGGGCTTAGCTCTCCCACATTTAAAAAAAGTGGGGGCGGCACACGGCTCCAAACACGCCGCGTGCGGTGAACGTCAACCAACCAACGCGTTCCCCCCGAAGGGGACGTTAAGTTGGGAACTGGACCGTAGTCCACAGCAAAATAACTGACATACCAGTAAAATAGGACTTAGCCCCTTGGTAGTACGTAAGCACAAACATCGACCGAAGTCGCGCATGTCAATGCGTGTAAACGCCATACAGAATACGATCAAACCTAGCCACAGATGCGTCGAATCAGGCGCAGCACTCCCGCAGATCTATCACAAGACGCAATACCGCAAGTAGCAGTGAATCAATGCAACTGTCATACGGACGGCGCCCCCTCACAACACACCCACATAATCCCTATTCACTTTGGTAAGAAAATTGGTACTGCTGTTAACCAAAAATACCACCAACGTATCATAGTAGCACGCTACTAAAACGTCAATAGCTAAAACTCCACGTATCATAATGCTATTGCACTAAGACATGGAGTTGAGTATGCTTGGTGCACTTAAAAGTACTACCAAACACACTCATCCTAATCCGAAAGATAGCCGACGCTCCGAAAGATATCATAACGCTATGCGCCAAGACGACCCCCACAAACGGTAGGGGTTTGCGATGTCCACGTGCAAGTCGTATTGCTACAACAAACCCGCTTACAACCGGCACTAAGATGATGTGTCTTCGCGGACGCTGTAAAGCATTCTACACGCCACTATAATAATCCCTTTCAAGTCCCATTTCTTTCAATATAATGCTTTTACATTTTTGAGACCTTCCATATATTTGCTTTATTTCATAGACCATACTATTATTATGTCATATATATGAGACTTCAAGTCATAACTCCGCTATTATAATGCTTATACATCATAGAGACCTTCTATATTAATGCCTTAGGTCCATAGACCTTACTATCATAAGTCCCTAACATAGGACTATACATTGTGCAACAGTACTAGTAGAACTCGGTCAACCGACCACCCCATATATGTTCCATTTCTTTCAATATAGTGCTTTTAAATATTTGAGGGCTTCCTCATATTTGCTTTATTTTATATACCCTACTATTATTTAGCTTATACATATAGGACGATTACTGTAGGTACTTGTAAAGTTTATGTCACATTGAGTAGTCTCATATTTAGTAACCGTAAAAGGTCGTATTACTATCAAAATCATTTCGTTGTGAGGAACTTTCTGTTTGCCGGTTCTGGCATAACCATTAACGCAATTTACCAATGCACTAGGAATTCGTACACCGCTGACAAACTCCTTATAATTAATGATTGCCTCTCCAGAACATTGATATGTTGCAACTTTACGCGTTTCTCTGATCGTGGTAGTAGTGTTGTAACATAATTCAAATGATTATTAACAATTGGTATGGAAGTTGTTTTGATTTTAAGTATAAGGTCGTTAAAGTCTGTTATTGAATTTATTTGTTTCATTTGGTTTTTTTTGCGCCCAGAAGCAATTGGAAAGGGCTACCTCGATACGGCGAGGAAGTGGAGAATGCTTTACGCATACCACGACAGCCGGTCTGTCCTGGTTATGTGGGACTCACTGTGACTAACCAACTGGAGAACCTAAGTGATACCCACTAAACTCCACTTTGGGGACTGACAATTGGCCGATTAAGCCGCTTTGTCGGATCGGAAGCGACCCTCTTTTGGGAGAAGAGGGCGCAGGCGGCTACGAGCCGCTGAGGGAGAGCCTACTAAGGCAAATTAATTATGAAAATTTAATATGAGTTGGCAGGACTGCCTCCTGGCGACTCAGGCCGTTTGTAAGTTTATTAGGCGGGTCCGAGAGAGAGTTTCTCGGTCTGCGGACTCAATAGCGAGAGGGGGGTGGGGCTGGGGCTGCCTCACGAATAAGATGATTGGAGTGCAACTCTGAGGCTTTGAAGAAGTTCTCAGAGAGTTTTTTAAGAAATTGTTGAATTCTAGGGACCTCTAGGTCCCGATGTAGGTCAGCATTACGGACATACCAAGGTGCGTTCGCAGCTTGACGACAGAAAAGGTTTTGAACTATTTGGAGTTCATTAATAATTTTAAGGTCAGCGTGGGCAAAAATGGGGTCCGCGTAGGACATGACTCGTCGTATACAGACCTTATAAAGGGTACGCTTGTTTCTGAGGGACATTTTACTGTGTCGTCCCAACATACTATTGAGCCTACTCAGGTAAAAACGTGCGTGACGGGTTACTCTTTTGACGTGGGGCCTAAAAGTGAGCCTTGTGTCTAGAGTGACACCTAAATATTTGGCAGACGTATGCCAGGGGACAGGGGTCCCTAGCATACGTATTGGTGGAGTGTTTTTGAGACGGCGTCGTTTATAATCGAAGTGAACGGCGGAACTCTTCTCCGGGTTCACATCGATGCGCCATTTTTTGAACCAAGCTCCCTAGGTCATCAACTGAGTTTTGGACCTTGTTCCGTATGAAAGGTAGCGAGATATCTTTACAGTAGAGAGCAGTGTCGTCTGCGAAGAGGGAGAGCTGAACACCTTTCGACGGGATGGGAATGTCGTTTATGAACAGGATGTACAACAGAGGAGCAAGTACTGAGCCCTGAGGGACACCAGCTTTGATAGGGCGCTGTGAAGATAGCGTGCCTTCGTGTCTGAGGCCACGAGACGTACTAGAAGATCGGGGAGACCTATTTTGTATAACTTGTAGATAAGGCCTGTATACCAGACTCTATCAAAGGCTTTAGCTATGTCGAAAAAGACCGCGATGGTCTTATGACGACGAGGATAAAAACAGCTGAGGATATATTCCACAATACGGTGAACTTGTTGGGGACATGAGTGTTTCGCTCGGAAACCGAATTGATGGGGAATGTTAAAAGGGTCACCGTGTGTGGGAAACAGATGGCGCCTCATGCGAGTTTGGATGACTCTTTCGAAGGGCTTGCCCATGGCCTTGAGGAGGCTAATGGGGCGATGACTGGAGGGGAGGTTGAGCGGCTTGCCTGGCTTGGGAATACCAATCACAGTTGCCTCTTTCCACGTAGTGGGAAAGTAACTAAAGTTGAAGCAGGCGTTGAAGATAATAGATAAAAGGGTTTACACCTGCTCAGGAAAGTGTTTTAGGGCTTGGTTGGAGATGCCATCCGCGCCCGGAGCCTTTTTGGGCTTAAGTCCTTTGATAATGGATGAAATCTTATCATTGGACACAGAGATAGGTTCGGAGGCTGTAGGGGGTGAGTTCCGGCGGAGGACCTCATCCTCCACTGCCTAGACGTGTGAGGGGTCAACGGGTTGAGAGCTAGGAGAGCATTGTGCGGCAATGCTGTCTGCAAAGCACTCATCCTTTTCCTCGTCCTCGAAGGCAACCGTACCGTCGGGACGGGAGAGAGAGGGGGTGTGAGTGATAGCGTCTATGCGGAGGGCTCTAGCCATCTGATAGTACGCTGTATGAGATGGAGAGATATTCTCTGTGAGTTTACTCTTTTCGAGGTCTCGAAATTCAGAGAGGCGGAAACGGAGTTCTCGTTGAAGACGTTTGGCCCTGCGCCTATATTCGGGGGTGGGATATTTTGCTGCTCTCCGGAAAGCAGCTTTCTTGGCTTTTAACAGGTTGCTAATATGTAGGGGAAGCCCACTATTTTTAACAACCGGGACGACCCTTTCGTTCTCCTTAAGGGAGGATTTAATAAGGGTGGAAAATGAATCAACCGCGGTGTCGATTTTTTCGGGACTGTCTAAGTCCGACGATAGGGAGATGGTAGAGTCCTGTGAGTCCTGAGCTTTAGCTAGGGACTCCTTGAATCCCTTCCAATTAGTGAAGGTTTTCGTGTGTGTTGGAGGAGGTGGCTGATGGCCAAGAATGAGGGAGACCGGTCGGTGATCGGATCCTAGATCGTTTAGTGTCTCGATTGCCCTGAGGTTGAGAGAAACTCCTTTGAGTAACGCAAAATCTAGTACATCGGGGGCGTGGTCGGTGATATCGGGAAAGTGAGTAACACCGAGGGGACTGTGGACGGTAATATCAAGAGACTGCGTGAAATCGAGCAGTATCTTGCCACTAGGGAAGGTAGTACGGCATGTCCATTCAGTATGCTTGGAGTTAAAATCTCCAAACATAATGACTGAATTGCCTAACGATAAAATAGCCTCAAAATCTTTTTTAAGGCGATGGGTTCCTGAGGGGATGTATCAGGAGGATATGAAGATGGACTGATGTCCAGTCATAGCTAGCCTGCATACCGTGGCTTCCATGTTGGTAAGCTGCGGAGTAGAAATGGGCGAGCAGTGAAGTGTCTTCTTGTAATAGATGGCCGTACCGCCGCCTCGGCGGTCGGGTCTGTCATTACGAAGAAGAGAAAAGTTTTTAATGGAAAGGACTTTAGTGTCCTTAGTTTTGAGATTAGTTTCCTGTAGGTGGAGGAAATCGGCTTCACGATTTCGAAGAAAAAGGTTAAGCTCTGGGAGGTTATTTCGCAAACCGCGAATATTAAAGGATACAAGCGATAAACCCTTAGGTTTGATACGACCGTGAGACTTTGGTAGAGCAAACTGCTCTGTCATTGTGAAGTTAAGTTAATTAAGTTAATTTAACTTATAACGAGCACAAAAGCTTATGATGCTCAGCAAGAGCGAGGAGGCGGTCCTGAGCGGAACCTCGCAGCGCGCAGTTTGCGTGCTAACACAGCGATTTCCCCAACGTCGATGTTCCTAATAGCAGAATACACCGTTTTTAGGTCATCAGCCATTAAGGGCTGTGATTGTTGTGAGGCGGAAGTTGCCCGCGGTGGGTCTGCCTTTTTGGGGACCCAGGGAAAGACTGGAGGCTGCATAGGCTGAGAGAAGCCTGGAAGGGGCCGAATAATTCCCTGAGGGGGCCTAGGGGGACCCTGAGAGGGCCGAGAGAAGCCCTGAATGGGCTGAGAAAGGCCCTGACGGGGCATCCGTTGGTAAAGAGCCGGAAGTGAGCGGCCATTGACCGACGGTGGAGCTTGTCTACTGGGGCGAGGATGAGGTACGGAAGGGCAGCCTCTGTAGTTTGCCGGGTGGCCTATTTGTTTACACAGGACACATGCGGGTGGGGATTCGGCGTCTTTGGGCCGAAAACACTATAAACACGCAGTTGGCCGCCGCATGACCATATAGCTGGCAGCGGTGGCACTGCGCCGGGAACCCGCGCCTATGTGGGTGCTCAACCCTCACTCTCGACAGGCCACACACTGTGCGTACCTGCCGGAAGATGGCTTTTGCCTTCGGCACGTTGGATAAAATAACTAGGGCAAGAGAGAACCTCTGGCCCGTTCTGCTGTGCATCTTGTGCACGGCTTCTACGGGGAAACTTTGGGACTTAAGGTTACACTAGTCGACATTATTTCCATACAAATTTCGGAGGGGTTTTACTCCGCTGTTTGACAGTGTACATCCAAAGTTAAATATGATATCGTTTTGTCTCATTATTAATTTTGTCTGTACGGAATCAGAATAGTAAAATAAAAAGTCATTAAAAAGTTATGAGCTACCAAAGATTCGTTTTTATTGCCAATTTTAACACAACTTTGGGCGTAAATTAGTAATAAAAGCAATGTAAAATTTCCAAAACAAATTCGGTACCGACACAGCTCAATTATCGAAGAATTCAATAAATTTTATTTGTAATTGATTTATACAGTGGTTTTTTCATAAAACCCCTTCTTCCAAAGGCATTTTCGTATTTTTTTACGCGCGCGTGTTACTATGAATTATCGTGCATCTCACCGAATAATGTTTCCCCAGGTGCGGTGCGGGAGGACGACACTTACACACACATGCACGCGCGGTTACGCGCGCTTATTCTAGTTTTATTCGACTCAGTCAGCTGCGGCCTGTGACCAGGGCATAGAATCTTAGTACATTAATGCTTGAAAAACGCAATTATTATTATACTAAATTTAGATGAACCAAAAGAACGTTTAACACGTTGAACGCCATGTGGGTCACCGGTGACCTCATCTGGTTTACTTTATTGCGCCATGGGGGTCACCGGTGACCTCAAGCGAGAGGCATATTCGAAATGTATTTTTGGGCCGCCGGTCACGCGTGTCGTACATTTCGTGTATGCGAGTGACCGCTTTGGCGCTATAGAGTAATCCTTTTCAAGGGGACGTGGCTACTTAGAAAATTTTAGGAAATATGTACAATATCCTTAAGATTTTTGTAGATAAAATAAAAAAGCGACTAATTTCATGATACATGACTTTTAATCACATTAAATCTTAAAGCTATTACAATGCACATTATTAAAAATATAAAACAAACAATATAAACTTCAAATTAAAAAAAAATGTCTTCTTACACAGGAAAAAATCCAGGAAATGCTACAAAAATTACCATTGAAATAAAAATGCAATCAGAAAAAATTAAATCAATAATTGACTAGAAAGAACTAAACAAAACGATGGATCTTATTAAAACAGGATAAACAGATATGTGGGTTTCCATCACATTGAGCGCAAAAAGTATTAACCTTTTTAGCTTTATTTTTCGCCAATTTTCGTCCAAACTGCTTTACCATATCTTTGTAACAGTGTACACAAAATCGTCTAGTATTTCTCACTGTCCCAGTTTTTGTTAGCAACTCGTGCTTCAAACGTTTGGGTCTTGATACCGTTACTCCTGACTCAGTCTGCTGAGAATCTGACGAGCTTGTTAGATAGTCTACTAGAGATTTCCGAAACTCTACGATTGACATTTTTGTGTTCCTAGTTTCGGTAAACATAATCCATGCATTTACTACGGCAGTATTCAACAAAATCTCAATACCAAGTTTCCGGTACCACTTAATAGTTTTACGTAAGGGAGATGAATACGACGACATTTGGTCGCTCATATCGACAGATCCTTTTGACTTATTATAATCTAAAATCACTTTCGGCTTAGTAATCTGTTTGCCCTTTTTGGCGATTGTTGACATTTTATCAGAATGTTTAGTAGCAAGCATCATCACGTCCCGCTTATCTTTCCATTTTAAAATTGTTATACCATCCTCGTTTTCCATGGCCATGAACTCTCCCTTTTGAAGTTTGGCTTCTACTACATCCTTAGGTAAACCTCTTCGGTTTTTCCTAATAGTCCCAATCAAGTGCGTTTGATGTTCCAGTAAATTGTAAGCCAACTCTAAGCTGGTGTACCAATTATCAGTTGCCAAAGTGTGGCCTTTGTTTAATATTTGGCTGGTATTTACGGTATCGATATTTTTACCGCCGTACAACGAAAATTTGCAGGTGTACCCGGGAATAGTACATAGTTTGAATAGCTTTAAACCATATTTATGGCGTTTACTTTTATTGTATTGTCTAAATACAATCCGCCCTCTGAATGGAACCTGACTTTCGTCGACACAGATGTCTTCTTTCGGTGAATAATACTTTTGAAACGTATTATTGACCATATCTATAATCGGTCTTATCTTAGAGATTCGATCAGATTTATTTGCGGTTTCATTATCACTAAAATGTAGGTACTGTAGGATTATTTCGAATCTATTGCGGCTCATGACGGTACGTGGAAATATCTGTCCTAAGATTTTATCTTTGCTCCAGTAATAGCTTAACTTTGGGAGTCTCACAAGACCCATGTATAGGATAAGTCCAAAGAAACGTTTAATTTCATGTCTGTTTGTTGGCTTCCAAGCATGAGATCTTGATGAAGGTTTTACATTTCTCGATTCGCAGGATTGTAAGGCGAATAAGTTGGTCTGCTCTACAATCATATCGAAAATTTCATCAGACACTAAAAGTCTATAAAAAGCTCCCGGGTCTGCTTCTTTTAATATAGTAGAAAATTCTTTGTTCATACCTGAAGTTTCGGTAAATGGTATAATAGATGGTTGTTGACGCCTAGGGCGTGACCATTTCTTTTACACACGATCTGAGGCGGTAATATTGGCTGTCACATAATTTCGAACGGAATCAGACTCACTCTCACTGTCGCTTTGGATGATTAAACGTCTTCGTTTTTTCGGAATATGCAACTGTCCTTCGTTTGAATCCGACAACTCTAGATCTGATTGATTATCTTGTTCATTCTGCTGTATAATGCTAGTCTCGAGTAATGTTAATGCCCGCAAATCTTCCTGTGTAAAATCAAAATCTTCCATGTCCACCTGTATTTCTTCAAAATTTTTACTGCTAAATATTTCCATTTTTAATTATTTATTGCAATGTTCATAATATTCAAGTTCACTGCACACAATATCACACTAATTAAGTACTTGACGCAAAGTATTACAGCAACATAGAACACTCACGTTTTCTCTTCACGGGCGCTAGCGCAGTACTGAGCGGGTGGGTGGCCGACGCGGTGACCGGCGTGGCGCCTTCGTAACGGAAACTATTTTTATTACTTTATAGCGCCATGGGGGGCACCGGTGACCTCAAGGGTTTTTTTTGTTATATTTACGGAACCCTATGGCAGATTCTTATGAAAAACAGTATACATACATATCTTGATTAAATACATAAATTACAAGTTTTTTTTTTACAAAAAACTTTTTTCTATAATGGCGTTTAACGTGTTAAAGGCTATCAAACGTATAGTTTTTAGATTTTGTCGTATTATAATGCACTAGATCCATCTGTTGGCACCAGATGTCGCCTCTATTTATGTAAGAAGATAAAATTAAAAGGCTATGTGGTTATGAGATTCAACAACCTATTTGACAACATTTTTAAAATGGTCGCATTAAGTTGAGTGCAAATTCCTCCAATCTGACATATAAACATAATTTATTGCGTTTTTGAGCTTGAGACCTTGAGACAAAGATTCTTATATTTTCAGTGTTGTTTTAGAGACAGGGACTCTTCATCTCCTCAATATGACTAGTAAAAAGTATTGTGTTCACGGCTGCTTGGACTCTGGAAGTAAGTATATTCGGTAATTTGATAAGATTTAAACTAAACATATTATCAAAAATTTCTTGCATCTGCTATGCCTGGTATGGACGGCTGTAGGCTGATATCCATATTAATATATTATTATATGTAATAAATGTAAGATTTTGATTTTGAAGTTAGGTGGGCTTCCACTGGAGTGACGACCTGGTATATGATGTAGGTGGCTAAGGACCGTGCTTTGTGATTTTTATTGAAGAGGCAGGAGGCCTATGTTTAGTCTGTAACGATGATGATGATGATGATTAATTGTTGGTTTTATTTAATGTTATAGTCCGTGCTGAAAAAATTCGTCACCATAATAATAGTGTACTCTAAAATATCAGTTTATTAATAAATAATTTGTATTTGACACAATTGATTGTACTTGTATTATAATAATAATAATAAAAATATTTCTACTCTTAATCAGTCCAGCTTAAGTCTTATGTATTCATGACTAAATTAAATTATGTATTTAGTCTTAAAAATTGTATGTTAATAAAACAGAGAACCCATCACCTCATTTCATCCCATGGGTGTTATGTTATAAGAGATATGTCAAATAATCTCATGAGTTCTGTTTAGTCGGCGGTATAACCATCTTGTTTACGCCAGACGTAAAATCCAAATTGACGATGATCTATGATTGTCAAGCCGCCTGCCAAGCATGACAGGCTCAAGTCCAGCAGTAAACTTTAATAGGCCAATAAAGAAGAAAAAAGTCACTAAAAACTTGTTGTGCTCTGATAATACAAGTGTTTATTAATGGATTAATTAGCTTTTTGTTTTTCAGAAAAAGGCATTCTTCCAAGAGAATATGCGGAAACTGCCGAAATTCTCCTCTTTTTTGACAAGGTATTCGATTCTGTTAATGGCAGCTATAATAAAGAAAAAACTATATGTAAAGCCTCTTCTTGGACCAGCAAGGCCAAACTCAGAACACCATAAGTTGTGTAATGAAGCAAAAGCTATATTAAATAACATGAAATTTATAAATAAATTGTCGAATAATCATGAGAGTGTATCAACAATAAAAAAATGGGTATGGACACTACTTGGTGTATAAAGTGTTTTAAAAAATTGGAAACTAAGTATGGTATTACTTCTGTTTGGATGCGACACCTCAACCAAGAGCCTATTGAAAACTTTTTTGGAACCATTAGAAGCTATGAGTGCCGCAATGTTAATCCAACACCAGAACATTTTCAGAGTGCCTACACTACACTTTTAATTAACAATATGTCCAGTGTCCATGCCTCAGGAGCTGAAGAACAATATTGAAGAATTAATAAAAATCTTGATACTAATTTATGTAGATTTTGATTTTTTGCTATGTAAAATAAGTATTTATTACATTTGTCTTGCCGCTTTTTCATATTCAATTATGTGTTGTATGTGTCACAATAATGAAGATGTGTTTCAAATGAAAGCCAAAAAATATTTCCACAAATGTAAAAAAGACATTTTATTCAATAAATTACTTAACTTTTTGAAATGAGTTTTAATTTTTACCTCAAAACCTATACTTATTGTAAGAATAATTTCTTACAATAAGTAAAAAGAAAAATCAAGGAAACAATAATTTAGTATAGTATAAAGGACTATAGTAGTAGCTATATATACTACGTGTATAGTATAGCTACTCGTATATGATAAATATAAATTGTTCCATCCGACACCACCAGACGGCAGCACTTTCGTGAATTCATTTTTGGGCTTGAGATTCGTCTCTATTTCAGTATATAAAAAGTACTCTGTGCCTGTGACGTTCGTATGACTATAGCTATACCTGCGCTCTAAATTACTACGCTACATTGACCCCTGCTTGAACTTTAGATTTCTATACTACTCTGTTTGACTTTACACTAAAATTTGGACTCCGTACATTTTTGTTGCAAATTAGAATTGTTGGCTTGAGTGAATTATTCTGTGGAGTGGACGCTGTGCTAGTGGCATTGTGTTGGTTCAAGAAACAGGTGTGAATAACTACAAATAAACAATGGGTAAGTCATATAATTTGTTAATCTAATTTATTTAGTGTTTTTACACACGAGTGACACGCATCAACGACAGCAGAGGTACGTTGACGACGGCGCCTTCCACCAGATTAGATTGGATTGTTGGATTTTCTACTCTAGAACTTCTAAAGCCGCGTCTCCACCAAAAATGTTGACAACATTTATGTTCCAAGAAGCGTCTCCATCGAGGGAACAAATGTTGGCAACAAGCGTATTCCTTTGGTGTTGGCGCCGAAAATGGAAACACGGTTCCCGATATTGTTTCAAGTTTTGTTGCCAACACTAGGTGATTACAGAAACATTTGTTGGAAACACGTGTTGTCAACTGTTGTGTTGGCAACAAAACTTTGGTGGAGACGCGCCATAACACGGTAAAAATATCTGTATTGTACTGTGCTTCTGGCAGTCGGGATACCCTATTGATAGGTATGTACCTAGTTCAGAGCTGTGGTAGCTCAGATGGTTAGCGCTCGCTGTAAATTTCACAGTATGCGAGCAAACCGGGTTCGATCCCCGCCAGCACCAATGAATAAGTGCTGATTTACCACGTGCTCGGCGGTGAAAGAAAACATCGTAAGGAAACCGGCATGTCTGAGAAATAAGAAAAAAAATATTTTTGAAGACATGTGACGGTCGCCAACATGCACAGGGGAGCGCGGCGTACATTTTCTTGCCGGGAGGCCTGTGCCCAGCATTGGGACATATTTAGGCTGTAACTTTACCTAGTTCTATATCGTATTACGTACCTATATAGGTATATGCTTGTACTAAGATTTCCTCACTCGCGTTCTCGTAGGAACCTATTTACTGCTCCGCCCCCATGATCCCAGTGTTGCATTTTATAGCTAATAATATAACATAACTTTTAAATAGGTTACTAACAAAAACAAAAAAGATTAATCTGGTAGGTGCGTTCAAACAAACAACCTCTTCAGCTTTATAATATTACATATAACATAATGCTTACCTATACATATAATAGATTATTAAATTTTTTTATGTGACTTTTAATAGTTTATTTTTTAACCGACTTCATTACTTCTATGAAATACTAGGTACATAGGTATCTACATTTTTAGAAGCCTTACACATCGTTAGAAGGCTGCCTACAAAAATAAGTTAATAAACCCATAATATAAATAACGGCATCGGCATAATTATGAATAAAAACATTACTTTCATAAAATAATTAAAAATGGTATTTTAACTATTTTATAATGTTGTTATTTTTATGGAACAGATACAAAAGATTGGCGAATTGGAAATAAAGGGCGTCTAAAACTATGTGCCCCTCGTAAGAAGTTAAAAAGAACATTGAGGGGATTGTTCATGAATAAAAAAAACATTCCTCCTGTATTGGATACGTCCCAACCGTAAGGATTATTTTGAGTGTTATGATCGCTAACCCAAAAAAAAAAATCAAATCATTTGATTTTATCTGCGGAGTGTCGCTAAATCAATTTAATTTGACCCTGTATATTATATATTATGTTTTTTTTTAGATCAACACAAGATTCATTCGAGCAAAATATTTGTTCAGTGGAAGTATATGAAGCAATGTCTGCACAGTGTCAAAATGTAACTGTAATAAATGACCCTGGTGAACAGATTAGTTTCGATATTCCTCATGTACTGACCACGCCCCAATCGTAAGTACTTTCATAGTTATATGTACCTACTGTAGTTATTACATTTCTTGGACGATTCGGCCGCTATCACTTCGCCATATGCTCTTAATCAGAAAATTAGAAATTGTAATTTCTCTATTTGTTATTATGTCTAACATAATTTTTGTTACTCATGTTGTTTTTAGATCACCTCGCGAGTCATTTAAACAAGTCGTCGTGCAAGCCCAAGTACATGAGACTACTTTACGACAAGACAAGGCTTTACGGTGGAAAAATGTACTTTTAGAAAACGATCCTTGCGATCAGAATGGCCCCGGAGACATTCCAACTCAAACTGATTGGGATATCATCGAGTCAAACGTTGATTTTGCCGATTTCGTAAGTATTAGCCACAACAGTAAAATCCATTTGTTAGTTTTGCCTAATTATTCTAATTGAGTTATGCGTTTACAGGGCCTCACAGAAAGAATCGATATCAACCACACAACAATATAACAAATCCAGTGCCTCAGAACCCCAATTCAGATAAATACAATTTTTCTTTTGAAATCGGCAACTGTCATAAGACTGATTGTGCGAATTTAGAAGGAAATAGAATAGTGATTATTGCTTATCTATTTCAACAATTGAAAAATATTAGGCATGATCCATTTGAATGTAATTTTCAGCACTTAGAATTTATAAGGGAAAACAGAATTGCGTTTTACTCACAATTTGTTTTCAAGTGCAAATTTTGCAACAAAATAGAAAAGATTGAATCTCAAGAGAGATCTAATAAAGAATCTAAAGACATACCTATTAATTTAAATGTAATCGAGGGTATTTCACAAACTGGCAATGGGTGGAGCCAACTTGATGAGTTATGTGCTAACTTAAATATGCCTAATATGAGCGAAAGTTATTATGTAAAAAATAATCAAAAGTTAGGCATTATCCAAAAAGACATAGCGTTACAGCTTATGTTAGAAGCAGGTGCAGAAGAAAGGCGACTTGCTTTGGAAAACAATAATGTTACACAAGGTGTACCATGTGTTACCGTCGTGACAGATGGCTCATGGGCTAACCGTAGCTACGGTACAAATTTTAATTCACTCTCTGGTGTAGGTTGTATAATAGGGCACCGGACAAAAAAAATACTGTACATTGGGGTCAAAAATTCATATTGTAGCGTATGTGCTATAATAGCTCAAAATAAAAAATCCTCAATTCCGGCACATGCGTGTTAGAAAAATTGGTCTGGTCCATCTACCGAAATGGAGACATCGGCCATTGTAGATGGATTCAAAGTAAGCATGGAGATGCACGGACTCATGTATACCAAGGTAATTGGTGATGGAGATAGCAGTGTAATGCATGCTCTTAAAGACGCAATGGTGTATGGTCCTAATGTTCACATCAGAAAAATAGAATGCAGTAATCATTTACTGCGAAATTATTCAAATAAACTTAGAAAACTAGGGAAAAAAACTCAGAACAAAGTTGGCTTTGTACCTGTGATTTTGCGTAAAGCGCTTTTAGACAAAATACGACGCCTAAATAACGCAGTTACTGGGGCAGTAGCACACGCGCAACAGCTTGAGCTCGCAACAGCCGACAAGATTAGAATCCTTCAAGAAGACTTACGGAATGGGCCACGCCACGTGTTCGGATGTCATGATTCTTGTAAACAATATTATAATTGTAAGGGATTAGTAACCGAAGAAAACCTCGTTCCACAACTCAAATCTAGTGGGATATGGAACGATATTTTTGAGAATGTTGGGTGGCTTCTGCAAAATGCGGAAAGCTTGCTACTACAGGAGACAAATAATGCAGCAGAACAATTTAATTATATTATCGCTAAGTTCCTTGCAGGGAAACGAGTTAATTTCACACGAAGGGGGACGTACGAAGTAAGATGTTTTTCCGCAGTAGGGCAATATAACACATAATATTATAGTTTTTTAAATAAAGTACAAAAGGCAATATGCTCTGAAACGTCGTACTCCTATACAGAAAAGTACATAAACCTTCAAGAAAAGAGCGTACTCCTTTTTAAAAGGCCGGCAACGCATCTGTAATTCCCTCCCTGGTGTTGCAGTTGTTCATGGGCGGCGGTAGTCACTTACCATCAGGTGAGCCGCATGCTCGTTTGCCCCCTCTACTATAAAAAAAAAAAAAAAAAAATGACAAATAACTTAGCACGGCAACAAAAAAGGAGGGCATTATATAAAACACGCGGTACTAAAAGAGCTAAGCGTTTTAAAACGGCCGATATTCACTACGGTGATATAACAGTGCAAGAGCACGATATGCCACAAGATATTTTTGAAAAAAAGAAAAATGATTTTCTTCTTTCAATAACATTAAATAATGGTGAAATTGAAGAATTAGAAAAGAAAACCAAAGCACAATCCAACTCTGATTTGTGGATCGTGGAGCGCAAAAAGCGAATAACCGCAAATTCTCGTTCGTTCTCTGTTCGGCCAAATATGTAAAATGAAGGATTCTACGCCTTGTACTGCGACATTAAAAATTATGTTATATTCTACATTTACGGGAAACGATGCTACTCGATATGGAACGGCACACGAGATAACCGCAATTGCAGATTTAGAAATTAAAATAAAACAAAAAGTAACACCTTTTGGCTTATTCATATGTATGGATAAACCATACCTTGGTGCGAGTCCAGACGGTCTGTTAGGGGCAGACAGTCTGATTGAAATAAAGTGCCCGTCGTCAGCAGCAGGCTTTACACCTCTGGAAGCAGTACGGCAAAAAAAAATTACATTTTGTGTGGAAACTTCAAATGGAATAAAACTAAAAAAAAACACACAATTATTACTACTAGGTTCAAGGCCAACTAATGATAACAAAACGAAAATTTTGCTATTTTGTTATTTGGACGCCAAATGGCATAGAAATTGATATTGTTGAAAGAGATGATGCGTTTTGGACGGCAGACAAAATTTGTTTTGCCGGAGCTGATAGATCCCCGTTACCCTCGCAAACTACAATTTAGAGATCGAATGTAAATCAAATTGATATAAGCACAGACAAAAATAGTGGAATATAAATAAAATTTTGAAAAAAACGATCTCAAAATTTTATTAATGTTCCGCTAATTTTATCTGTACTTACCTATGTCAATTTGATTTATATTCGATTATAATTATATTCTCAGACGTGCAGGTTTCCTCAATATGTTTTCCTTCACCGCCGAGCACGTGGTAAATCAGCACAATTGCAATTAACAATTTCATTGGTGCCGGTGGGGATCTAACTCGGGTCTGCATGTCTGAGAAATTAAAAAATATATATTTCGAAAACATGTGAAGTTCGTCAACACGCATTGAGGCAGCGCGGCGGACATTTCCTTGCCAAACCCTCTCAGAAATTAGAGGAGGCCTGTGCCCAGCAGTGGAACGTATATAGGCTGTAACTTTACTTTTTTTTTACTTTTTTAAATATATTATTTAACAGACGAAAATTTTAAAGAAAAATAAAAAATAAGCAACCGACAACCTAGGTCCCTAGGTGACCTGCGAGATGTCAGTGTAACAAAACAAAACGGCCCAGAAAAACAGACTTTCCAACTGATAGCTAAGAACAAAAAGTTTGTTTCATTACCTATAGTAGGTACTGTTTTCTCGCAAATGTGTTGTAAAACGTTGTATGACACACATGCGTAAATTGGAATTACATTCCTCTACGAGTTTGTAAAAACCAACTTTCTATATAGTATCATTAGTACCTAACTACTAGTTTTCTGTGTATTATGAATAATTTCAAAATAAGGTCAACCTAGGAGGTTGTTGGTTGCTTAATTTTTATAAAAGTAAAACAAAAGTAAAGTTACAGACAATATACATCCCACTGCTGGGCAAAGGCCTTCACTAATTTGTAAAAAGGGTTTTGGGGCAAGGAAATGTCCGCCGCGCTGCCCCAATGCATGTTGGCGGACTTCACGTCTTCGAGATATTTTTGTTCTTTTTTCTCAGACATGCAGGTTTCCTCACGATGTTTTTCTTGAGTACGTGGTAAATCAGCACGCAACAATTTCATTGGTGCCAGTGGGGATCGAACCCGGGTTGCTCCCATACTGTGATACTTATAACGAGCGCTAACCATGTGAGCTACCGCGGCTCTCAACGACATCGTTCCGTTCGTTTACAGCGCTGAAGATAGCAGGGTAAAAAATTAGAGATGGTGCTGTTTGAAATTTGTCATCTGTGAGAGTGAATTTTATCTGTGTACTCTGTAACAAATAACTATATAGAAAAAAAATGTGAAAATGACATTTCGCCATTTTTGTTTGTGTACTGGTTAGGAACTCGATCAAAAATTTGATAATTTTTCTGTTTTTATACGTTATTTCTAATGTTATTTTATATTAAATTAATTGTGAAGATATTTTCTTTAGGAAATATGTATCATTACGACGATTCAAAAACGTTTACATATAATAATTTACCTCGAAATTCACTATACGCGATTATCGTTTATTGATTATATGTTGTTTAAAAAGTATTCTTATCAGTTTTTTGTGTTAAATGAATTGAGATGTGTCTAGAAGTTATTAATACTTATTTTTATTTATTTATTAAAATAATAAATAAATAAAAATAAGTATGCATTTATCTATATTGAGTATTAGTTGTTCCCCGCGATCTCGCCCGCGTGGAATATGGATTTCATGGGTTTTAATTTTTGAGCGCGGAACCCTAATTCTTTTTCTAAAACAAAAGTAGTTCAAGTTATTCCTTATATCATCAGCTATTTGCCAGTGGAAGTCCCGTCAAAATAGATCCAGCTGTTTCGGAGATTACCTGGAACAAACAGACAGAAAGACAGACACACCGACAGACAGACAAAAATTTTAAAAATTGTGTTTTTGTTACTAGTACAGATAGTTTCATATGCATTTAATAAAAAGCTGGTACATTACAAACCAGACACTTCCATTTTATTTATTTGTATAGAATAGAATAGAATAAAATAATTTTTTATTCAATATTGATTATTACATAACACTTATTGAAAGTCATTTTTATTTACCATTGTTTTATGTACCATGTAGATATAGATATGAGATATTATTCATATTGGTGTCATTTTAAAGGGAATATCATGTACTATTATAATAATAAAATAATTGTCTCCAGTAAATATTATAATTTTCTTGTAAAACTCGAAATAAAAAATAAATACGATTTATTTTTATATTCCCATATGCTTTATTTTCATCCTTTATTTTTAATTTGACCAATTTTCTTTTAACAAAATTAAATTCTGAATTCGTTGAGCTTTTTGAAAATATTTTTATTTGAATGTTAGGTGTATTAGTTTTTCAGTAATAATACTTAGTTTTTGTTGCGACAGTCTCGCGCGGTCGTAAAAAAAAGTTACTGCGCGGACAGGTGGGACGAGAATCACTTGCGCGGCGTGGACGGTTCGGTGGATAGGTACCTACCTACTGTTATTACCTAGATACCCACAACCTACTATACAACAAAATGTGACAAACTGTCGCTGCGTCGTGGACACTAAAATGTAAACTGCCTACCTACCTGCCTAAGTACCTACTTCGGTACTAAGAAAACAGTCCTGACGGGTCACTTGTCTTGATAAAAACATGTTTACATTTAGTGATATTGAGTGTATATAAAAAAAGTAAGAAGACAGGTAAGTATTTTTGAAAACAATTTATAGCCTACCTATAAATATAATAATATAAATAAAAAAACTAATTACAATTATAATCTAAATATTATAAATGCGAAAGTTTGGATGGATAGATGTATGTTACTCAATCACGCTAGAACAGCTGAAGGGATCGGGATGATATTTAGCTCAGAGATAGGTTATACCTAGTCTGGAATAACACATTTGATACCGTTTATTCAGGTATTTCGTTCCTGTGGGATAATTTTCGAGTTCACGCGTTTGAAGCCGCTGGCAACAGCTAGTACGGATATAAACTGCGATGACTGTCCAGTTCATGCTTCGGCGTCGTGAACTCTTGAGTGATCGCTGCATGACCACCCGGGGAAAACTAAACATAATAAAATAAGCAATCTATATTAGGTATCTATAGAGCCATAGATGTGTAATAGTATAAAGCGATAACACAGCGTCTAATAATTTAGTACGAGTTTGTAGGTAGGTACTGCTGATTTCTCAGCAAGCGTCAAACGGCATAGAATAGGGGGTGGTATGTATGTGTGCATCGTGTTACTTCGTTTTTGTTCTAACGGTTCGAAACGCCGTACAAACAAAACGTGCGTTCTAACTGCTCTTCACTGATACTATCTCTGTCGGGCGCGATGCCAGGTGAGACAGCGTGCTTTTTGGCCGCGCCCACCAATGACTTCGAGCCCGCGACTTGTGCCACCTTAAGGTCCTCAAGGATTTCTTCGTTGGCAAATTTGAAGGGGACGCCTCGGATGACGGCCCTGACTTTACGCTCTTCCGGAAGAGCGTATGTATGATAAGAAACTCGTTCGGCTGTGAATAGCCTGGTGAGTTGACGGAAGTCATCGATAGAATTGGGGATGATTTTAATAGTCTCCCCGAGGTTTATGGCGTGGTCATATTTAATGCCTGCGTTGTAGCAGGTTTTCGACAATTTGGTGAATCTTGCCTTGTCTCTTAGGAAGACAGGGGGCGGGACTTGTTTCTTAGCAAGAACTGGAGCACAGCGAGAGGCTGGCTTGGTCGGAGCGGGGATGTCTAGTGACATAAGTGGGGCCGAGGCAGCGGCGGGAGCAGAGGCGGCAGTGGGAGCTGCGGAGGTTGTATGAGCCGCAGGGGCCGCTGAGACAGGGAGGGTGCGGTTTTTTGCGGCGTGTTTACCGCTGCGCTTGGAGTTCACCGTGGTGAATGAAGAATTCCCGGTTCCGTCGGAGTCACAGGACTCCGATGAACCGGTGCCAGAATTGGTGGCGAGCCTCTTCCGGGAGGCCGACGCAGAGGACTCGGAGCATGCGTAATCCATCTATAAGGGGGAAAAGAGTTCTTAGTCTCTAGGTATGCCGCGATTACGGGCGGCGGTTGGAGTGCCTGAGTGGCAGGGGGAGTAACATGGGCGGCGATGTCGGCGAGGGCCGTCTCATCGAGGTTTAGGCCCTTACCAAGAGTTTGGTTTAGGGCGGCGACGAGGGACTTAATTTGACTAACTGTGGACATGTTGGGGGCAGTAATTCTACGAACAGTAAGGATTGGGACGGGTCCCTGTTCTCAGAAGAACAGGGATTTGAACACGAGACGTACTACGAGACAATATACACGTATAACAATACAAGAAAAACAAAGAATAACAAGAGAAATAACAAAAATCAACAATAAAAAATAATAATAAAATAACAATTAAAACAATAATAAGCAGAGGTCAGTCAAACCTCCCCGCCCGAAGACAGGGGGGCAAGAGCTGTTAGCGAGAATGACTCACCAAAGCGTCGACGCTGTACAGCGCGAGCAGGACAGCGGAGGCGCGAGAGCGAGATAGCACCGTACGGGGACGAGAGCGCGGACTACCTGGATACAACCGCTCGAGAGCGGTGCCACAGGCGGAATGTGTTTCATTAGGTTACCTATGAGACCATTGTAACGAGAGTCGACGTCATACAGATAATATTTATGACAATCTAAACTCTTGAAGGTAGATGGATTTGTATCACCTCGTGTCTATTAGAGGCGTGAGTGCTGACTACTTCGAATGGTTCATGTGTTATATATTAACAATAGTGTATGTACTCTTTACGGGGGCTGATGAAAGATCTAGTACTACCGGTATCTACCCTTACTTTTGCATCTATTTCAGAAATACGTATATGAGGTAACTTCAGATTTGGATCACAATTTAGTTCTATAACTTCTTGTCTCCGAAAGAGGCTTTCATGTCAAAATTTTCAATAGTTTGAATTTGAGCTCCGTCTGTAAGTTCGTTATAAGTTATAAATCGTTCCGTCTCTAGTGCAACGGATGGTATTTCATGCCGGCACATCGCTTGCAACTTTACAAAGCGCAAGTTCGGCCTCACATGGATTACTGTTCTCATCTCTGGGCCGGGGCACCCCAGTGCCAGCTCCTTCTACTTGACCGCATCCAGCGCAGAGCGGTTCGAATCGTCGACGACCGAGTAATCTGATCGGCTCGATACACTGGCACTGCGTAGAGATGTTGCATCTCTTTGCGTATTTTATCGCATCTATCACGGGGAGTGCTCTGAGGAATTGTTCGGACTAATTCCAGCCGCTCAATTTCACCATCGCTCATCGCGACAAAACTCGCGTTACCATCCATACCATCTGGATGATTGGCGGTCCACCACTGTGCGATTTAGAAGAAGTTTTCTCCCTCGCACGACTTCCTTGTGGAATCAATTACCACCAGCGAATTTTCCGGACCAATACGACTTAGGAACCTTCAAGAAAAGAGCTTACACCTTTCTTATAGGTCGGCAACGCATATGCAATTCCCCTGGTGTTGCGGTTGTTCATGGGCGGTGGTAGTCACTTACCATCAGGTGAGCCGCATGCTCGCTTGCCCCCTATTCTGTAAAAAGAAACGCTTCTTCTAACAAAAGAGCATTCATCCGTGAAAAGTACCCACTTCAAAAACTGAGGATCTCCTTCAACCTTGTCGAGTAACCATCCACAGTAATCCATTCTCGGCTCGTAGTCGTTAGTAAAAAGACACTGAACTCGACGATAATGATACGGGTGCTGGCCATCATTTTTGAGGGCTCTCCAAACACGCATATGTTTCACACCTAGCTGACGTGCCACCGAGCGCGTGCTCCGTGTCAGATCTTCGCCAAACATGTCGGGAATGTGCTCCTCAATGTCTTTGTCGTATATTCTCGGTCTTCCTGAATCTGCACGTAGTTGATCACGGCCATGTACACTGCCAGTATTGTACATAGGAATGTGAAGTCGTTGGAACGTCATCTCCGACGGCAATTGTACATTTTGTGGAGTAGCTAAGCGCTCCTCGTAAAGTCTTCGTACTTCTGCATAATTGCAGTCATATTGCCAGTGACACATCAACATATTAAAATATTTATCGTGTGAGTAAGACATCGCACACAACATAAGTCTCTTACGGCGTATACTTAATTTTGCAATATAAAAAACAGGTCCGTCCGAAAGTAATTTACGCGGGCGAAAACAGCTATCAATATCAACGCACGCGCAATACTGAAGCTTTTGTTTGTTGTATGTGGGCGTGGAAAAGCGACTGTACTCTACAATATTTAATCTTTTCTTTTTTTTATAGGATAAGGGTGAAAAACGAGCACACAGTCCACCTGATGGTAAGATATTGCTGCGGCCCATAGACATCTACATCTATCCTCGTTTGCGAATCAAAATGCAGATGCGTTTTCACCCGTGAGGACTAAGATGGAATGCCTCATTTCCAGTAAAAAGGGCCTCCGGCCACCTGCACTCACCAAGCGAAACGCAGAGGTAAACCTCTACTTCACGCTGGTATTCTGTGAGGTCGTGGTACCACCCCGGTTCGAGCCGGCCCATCCGTGCGACAGCAAAACTGCCGCGTGGCTCTACCACTGTTCGAACTCAAGGAAATTTGTTGTGATTTTTGATGTAATTTTTAATAATAGTAATTAATTATTTATTTACTTCAGGCAGAGCCCGCAAGTATTATTAACAAATTAAATTATAGCTAGGGATTAGTAAAAATAAATTTAAAACACTACAATGACAAGAACATTTTTTTAAATTGTGGGATAAATCCACACCATATCATATACTTAAACCTTTTATGCTGCTGTATTTTTCAAAATCTACTAATTAGCATTTTTTATTAATGATAAAAAAAAACCTTATTTTTATTTCTATTCTTGACTACTGATATGTAACAAAGTTTTATATTCATAAAACTTCCCATGTTTTCAAATATTACTTCTCAATATTAGCACAGTATAATTAACCGCAAATCATTTAATCACTGGGCGACAGTAGGAATTTATAAGAGTAGGCGAAAGTTATACGAGCTTTATAATGAAAGATCATTAAATAGTAGTGTTATATTTAGAGATTATGTAAAAACATATTCTAAAATATTTAAAAAAGTGTGCGCCACAGCTAAGGCTTTAAATGTAAAGCCTTAGCTAAAGTAACAAAATTAAAACTGCATCTAACAAAATTAAAATGACCTGGAGAATAATAAATAGTGAAACGGGCAAGATCAAACCGCGCAACTCGGATTTTCAATTGAATATTAACAATAATTTAACCCGATCTGATCAAGAAGTTGCTATGGCTTTTGAGAAACATTTTACTGATGTTCCTTTTTTGACAAGTAAATCATTAAACTCTTCTCCTACTGTCGCCGAATCATTGCTCAAACAAAATGTAAAGGCTTGTTCAAATACTTTTAAATTCCATAGAGTAATGCCAAAAGATATCGTTAAATATTTTAAAACTATTGATGTTAAGAAAACGGCAGATTTATGGGGGATTTCCGTTAAAGTTATTTTATCTATAATAGATATAATAGCACCTTATCTAGCCACTATATTTAATACAAGCGTCGAATCTGGTGTGTTTCCTGATTTGATGAAACATAGTAAAATCATACCTTTATTTAAATCTGGTAGTACATTAGACGCCGCCAATTTTAGACCAATTTCTGTACTACCAACATTTAGTAAAATTTTTGAAAAAATAATTTTAGATCAGATGTTAAGTTTCTTTAATATTAATAAATTGCTACATAGAAATCAATTCGGTTTTACAAGGGGTCGCTCGACAACTGACGCTGGAGTTGAGCTTATTAAACATATTTATTGTGCATGGGAGAATTCAGAGGATGCTTTGGGTATATTTTGTGACCTTTCCAAGGCCTTCGACTGCGTTCACCATGAGACATTAATCAGGAAGCTACAGTACTATGGTGTCAAGAACACAGCGCTTAAACTTATTATTTCATATTTAAGTAATAGAATGCAGAAAGTTATTATCAATGGTAAAAGTTCTTCCGGCTCACCTGTACTAATGGGTGTCCCTGAGGGCTCGATTCTCGGCCCATTCTTATTTCTAGTGTATATTAATGACTTACCTTCTCTTGTAGAGGATAACCATGATATAGTATTATTTGCTGATGATACTTCCTTGATTTTTAAACTTAAACGTCAATCATTTAAATGTGACGAAGTGAATAATGCTATGCCATCCAAAACTGAAAAAAAAGCCAAGTCTCGCAACTCAGTTCTTCTACCGTAAAAAGTTGTGAGATCCATGTAATACCAAGTCGGTTAATTTATTCAGTCCATAGATTGATACAAAGATTGACTTGGCAATCGCATGAAAACACAATATATCTCACAAGTAATACATATTATATTAAATTAGATTGTATAGTGCGATTGCCAAGTCAATCTATGTATCAATCTATGGACTGAATAAATTAACCGACTTGGTATTACATGGATCTCACAACTTTTTACGGTAGAAGAACTGAGTTGCGAGACTTGGCTTTTTTTTACAAGTTATGTTTTGGATGGCATCTCATTTCTTTTTGTAAATAGTTATATCTAGGTAGCTATTTACACCTATTATTCCATTATACATATATAGATACACTGATTCATTCACTGCAAATGTAACTTTGTAATACTATATAATTATATGGGATTACAAAGTTATTTATGCAGTTGGTGTATCTCGAAAACTGGACCGAAATTGTAAAACATTTTAATTTTTCCTCAATTTATATATTAAACAATGATTGTATTCCAAATTTGAAGTTTCTATGTCTGCTAGAAGTGCCTCAGAGTTTTGATGATCGGTCAGTCACTGAGTGACAAAATTAAGAAACTTTGACTAGTTATAATTCTTAAACTACTGGTTCAAATTTAATGAAATTTGAAATATACCGAGTTTATACAATGCATACTTAGTTAGTAAAAATTCAGGCTTCTAATTTAATCCATAACGAAGTTATAGAGTTTCGGAAATAGCCTGAACTGCTTCGAGAAAAGGATGGTACGGCCGTGCCGCTTTTTTGCTTGACTTGGCGGGGGCACTACCGTGCCCCCAGATATCAAAATTAGTGCATTGGTTTAACGTTAATAATTTACATTTAAACAGAAATAAAACTAAATGTATTAAATTTACAACAACGAATGTTAAAAATCTGAGTACCAATTTGTTTTTAAATGGGGAAGAACTGAGCCATGTTGAATCCACTGTTTTTCTTGGCATCACTCTCGACGCAAAGCTTCAGTGGACCCCCCATATATCCAAACTAGCAAGCAGACTAAGTTCTGCAGCCTATGCTGTAAAAAAGATTAGAGGTCTCACTAGTGTCGAGACAGCTAGATTAGTTTATTTCAGTTATTTCCATAGCATAATGTCTTATGGGATTTTTCTATGGGGAAATGCGGCTGATTCAGAAACTATTTTTGTTTTACAGAAGAGGGCCATTAGAGCTATTTACAACCTAAAACCGAGAGTCTCTTAGAGATAAATTTATAGAAATAAATATATTAACTTTGGCCTCTCAGTATATTTACGAAAATTTAATGTATGTTCACAAAAACAAAACAAAACGTAAAAAAAGTGATGTGCATTCTGTAAACACTAGGAACAAACACAAGCTAGTGATACCAGTTTCTCGACTCCACAGAGTCAGTAATTCATTCTTGGGGCAATGTATACGCTATTACAACAAGGTCCCGGAAAGTGTACAGGCTCTCTCTATTAGCAAGTTTAAATGTTTAGTTAAGTTGAAACTGTATAAAAAGGGTTATTATAGTATAAATGAATACATGGTTGATAATAACCCCTGGGAATGAGGTAATCGCTTCCAAGCTGGTTCTAAAATAAATTTTGTACTTATATAGTTGTATAACCATTATTGTAAAATTTGCTTTAAAAGAAAGTCCCGCTGGGTTTCTTGCTGGTTCTTCCCAGGACGGAAGTTTTTTTTTCGAACCAGTGGTAAAGTAAAAAATGACTTTCCATAAGAATTACACATGTGATCTATATTGAATAAAAAATTATTCTATTCTATCCTATTCTATTCTAATAGACATTAGGTAGATCAAAATAAGTGGATCAAAATAAGTTAGTCGAGATATAGTGAACACTAACTTTGATCACTTGGGTTTTTCCTAAACCTAAGTTCTCAGTCCGCTAACGGTTTTAAGTTTTGTTTAGTGCGCGAAACGCCGCGTATTTTATGATTGTTTTGTTTTGTTTATTACATTCTCATAATATCAATTTATTTAAAAAAAGAATTTTTGTTACATATTCTTTATCGAATAAAGGACATTGTTTTACGTCCATGCAATGTTCGCATAAGAACCAACAGTGAAAAAAATATGCCTTTTTATGTCCGAAATTACACATAATTGTATGTAAGAACAATAACTCCTGAAGGAAACTGCTGAATACTTAGATACTTGCAGTTATCATACAGATTTTGAGGTTATGTTTTATGTTTATGAAACATTACTATGTTATTGCAAATGTAAGCAGTTCAGTCTCAGCCTAGCATTTATACGGTAAATAAAACTCAGGTTGTGATTAGGTAATTATTTTATTCATACCAAATAAATACAACATATACAGTCTCATTTGGTTAAAGTCCCTGATTCAAGCCAGGTCGCTAAAGAAGAGTATCGATATCCGTTGTTCGTAATTTATATAAACTTATCGCATAACAAACCAACTACAGAGTGCTAAGTGCTCACAAGATTCCTAAAACATTTAGAGACCCCGCTGACATACAATTGTAAGTTGGCCAACTATCGAACGACTCAATTCCGTACTTTTGTAATTTAATTGACCAACTTTGTTTTATTGGTTACCAGCCGCAGGCTTAATCAATTTAATCCGTGACAGTGTTGCTAGCGCAGTTCGTGTACGTGATAATGCGAAAAAAAGCGCTCTAGTTGCATTAATAATAAAAAGAAGACGAAAACAAAAGAGAACATTTTGGGTGCATCCTATATTAAGTGACAGATTAGAATATGGGAAACATCATACCTTGCACTCTAAACTCAGATGTTACCCAGATAATTTTTTTCATTCTACAGAATGAGTATTTCATCTTTTCATGAGCTCGTATATCTAATCGGGCCAGCGATAGTCAAACAGTACACAACTTTCCGACTCGCTCTCACCGTTGAAGAGAGGCTTGGATTAACTCTCCGGTATGTACCTGCTAGGTTAATAAAAATACAACTCATTTCTTATTTTTTTAATGATTTTCTATACTTAAGACAGTTTAGTGCAAAAATCTGTTATATTTTTATAAACCAATAAGTTCAGATTCCGTTTCTGAGAAGTTTTACCAGTATGAAATAATACCATCATGATCATTTGGAGGGGGCGTTGTTTGACTTTCTGGAGATGGACTTGAAATTTGCAGATAAGATGGTATTGTATCCTGTCGCCCTGTGATAGACTGCTGATGAGATTCTGTCAGATGCTGTGATACATTTGCTGACGTGTGGAATAGACTGAACGACTATGGTTTGGCTGGATAACTTGATCAGAAATAATACGAACAGAAGTTGATGGAGTAATGCGCCTGGAAGTTCTTGGAAATTGTGAAGTATTAGGTTGAATGATATTGAAGGATGAATTTGGTAGTAATCTTTTTTTCTTTATGTCTTGGAATGTTTGTAAAATTCTTATGCGCACTTCTAATTTTTCGTCAGAAGTCAGCTCTTTCATAAAAGGAACCAGAGATAAGCAATAATTAGTATCGTCATCTTCATTATATTGAAGCGCCTTTAATTTTTGTTCATCAAAGTTGGTTTGTTTAGTTCTCCGTTTTCGTTGCGGGTATGATTGTGCATCGTCTGATAAATTAGCGTCGTCCTGGTTTGATTCACTGTTTTCGACACTACCTTCTGTTGGTCGTGATTCCATACAGGGTATTAAAAACAACATGCACTCAAAGTAAACATATGGTCGCCGTTTTGAAGCTGATTGTCCAGATTTTACTGAGTTTTGAGCTTTCGGTTCTCTAGCGAAGCAAATCCGCAAGTTATTCCATTTTTTTTTTTTGGATTTCATGACCTAAAATAAATAATACTTATTAAAATTTGTAATTCAAATTAATTTTATATTTTTACAAAGTGTAAAAGGATGTCGCCCTCTTGAGACCTAATTTTGAAGAACAATAATTTAACAATTTTCTCCTACAAAGGTTGATAAATGAAAAAAAACAGAAAATTGGACTTTTCATACAAATTGAATTCCATACAAAGATCCTAAAATCATTATGTACATTGCGACAAACTATATTTAACGATGAATGTTTTTGTTTGCAGGTATTTTGCAAAGGGGGTATATTTTTCTCAACTTTCGTTAGATTATTTGATTGGTGAATCTACAATCAGAGATATAGTAAAATCTACTTGTGAGCAAATGTGGAATGTACTTCATTCGCAATATATGCCTGAAAAAACTGAAGAAGATTGGATTAGAACTGCTCATGAGTTCTATGAACGTACAAATTTTCCAAATGTTATAGGAGCGATAGATGGGAAGCACATTCGAATCGTACAACCGCAAAAGTCTGGATCGTCCTTTTTTAATTACAAGAAGTTTTTTTCGTGTGTTTTGATGGCTTGGACTGATGGCGACTACAAGTTTGTCCATATTGATGTTGTTATGTATGTAAGCTGCGACCGCTATTGGAAATAAATGAGTGTGTTACCAGCCACAGAGCGTTTCACTCGTATTCCCCGCACACAATATATAACAGATGTAGGTGCCTACGGAAGCAGTAGTGATTCTGAGATATTTAAGTCTTCACAAATGGGCAAACTATTGATTGAAAACAGACTTAATATTCCCACTGGACAACACTTGCCTTATGAAGATAATGAACCTATAATGCCATTTTACGTTATCGGTGATGAAACATTTGGCCTTTCAAGTCATATATTATGTCCGTACTCAAAGAAAAATTTGAACTACGCAAAACGTATATTTAACTACAGACATACTCGAGCACGTCGATTAGTAGAATGCACGTTTGGCATTTTAGCAAATAAGTGGCGTATTTTTCAACGCCCCATAAATGCCCATATAAATTTTGCTGTAAAGATTATAAAGGCAGCATGTATTCTACACAACTACGTTCGCTCAAAAGATGGAATCACTTTTAAGGATACATTGTACGAATGTCCTTTGGACGAATATCTTTACACGAAAAAAACAGGGGAAGCAATATCACAAATGGTGTAAATGTTCGCCAGTATCTGACATCTTATTTTCTTCAACCTCATGGATCTGTTCTGTTTCAATATGATACAGTATAGAATTATATACAAACGTTGTAAACACAATAATAAATAAACTTAGACCAACCTTGTTCTTTTCTTTCATTCACACTGAGTTCTGCCCAATTACTTATTAAAACTTCGCAGACTTCCTCTCATAATTTTTTCTTAACATTTATATGTGAGTATTGTTTCAAGTCTTTTTTGTACAACGCTGGCCTTTTTTGCACTTCATCTATGAGTTCTTCTACTTTTTCGTTTGCAACAAGTGATCGGGTGGAAGATGTCGCACTCGTCGGCGAAGGCTCAAGTCCGAGCGTGGGTAAATCACGCGCGCGCGTCGGTTCGTCTTGCATGTTGCCGTGCGACCAGGGGTAGGACAGTTGCCTTGGACCACAAGAATTCAATTGAAGGTAGCGCCATCCATAATTCGTTTCCGAAAACATTATGTTTATTATTGGTCTAGGAGCTTCACAGATGTCGCTACTTTCTAAAAAGAAACTAAAACTAACATAAAAATAAAATTAAATGCACGAAAATTTTATTAATGATTTTGTTAATAACAAATATTATTTTTACATAAAATAAAAACTTAAACATCATGAAATCAATCGATTGTGATAATTATGATACTGGCCACCCTAAACTTCAAAACGTCAAATATCCAAACGAAAATGAAAGTCAAAATGGTGGCTACTTTTTGCGTGGGCGCATGTTTGTAGATTTCTCCATTTTATTTAATTCTATTTCGGTTGTGAAAACTCTCAGAAAGTGCGTAGAGTCGAGCTTTGATCTCCTCCGCCTTCTTGTGCTGTGACTTCGCCCCGATTTTGAATTGTGTTGGACAATATCGCGAAAGGACGCTGTTTTTGTGTTGTGTTTTACACGTACAAAATTTTGTTCAAAATGCCTAAATTGTGCTCATTTGGGTGTGCCCCTAGTGGTGAGTGTATTTCATATTCAGTACTTGAATTGTATCGGTAATAAATACGTGATAAAAACTTTTTCAGTCAGCAAGGTGGTTGTGGGGATGGCTCCCGGGTTCATTGTAGTCATTCATTGGACGTACAAAGACATTTAGTCATACTACCATTTTTCAATTCCATCACTTTATTTACATGGTATGTATAGGTACATGTTGTACATTATTTATTGAAGTAATTATTGGTTGCTATGATTGAACTTGAGGACCAGCCTTTTACATTGTCCTGGACAGAACATTATCATTTGTGAATTACTGTTAAGAAACACCCAATAACAGCCCAGTACAGGAAATAGTGTCTTATAAATGACAATATGCTTGCTCTATACAATTGTGGGTGTATTATGAATTGCAATGCAATTGTAAATAAAATTAAATGAGGCCCTAAGTTTGTTATGGTTTTTCTTTTCATAAGGCTGTTTAGCTAAATAATGCTAGACTTATATAGCCTAAGTAAAAGTAATCTAGGTCCTATTAGACTAGAATAGAATAGAATAGAATAATTTTTTATTCAATATTGATTATTACATAATTCTTATTGAAAGACATTTTTTATTTACCACTGCACGGCTAGCATGGGCTGGGGCCAACCATTTTATCCCCCGATTATATCCACTGACAAGAGATAAAATTATCTTGTCCCTATGCCGAAGCACGGCAATGGGGAGAAGTATATCCCCGTTTGACGTAACGAGTAGACATATATCCCCCGACCGTAGCATGGGGTCAAATGAAAGATAAAAATTATGCTTTTTTGAGATTTGAAAGGGACAATTATATCCTAGTTCATTGGACGTGGGTTTAAGTTTGTATTCATACAAAAAAAATCTATCCAAGTCTAAGTCTATGTCCCATTTTATCTACTGTGGATATTATATCCACCGGTGTGCCCATACTCAAAGGGTGGATAAAACTAAGCGAGGGGATAAACATTTTCTGCTTTCCCTGTGGATAAAATTATCTCCCACCCATGCTAGCCCTGCTGGTTCGGAAAATACCTCTGTCCTGGGAAGAACTAGCGAGAAACCCAGCGGGACTTTTTTTTCAAACATATTTCACTTAGCAATAATTTCATTTATACAATTTTTAAATGATTTTTAATAGAACCAGCATGGTGGCGATCACCTTATTCCCAGGGGTTATTTTCATTCATGTATTCCTTGATATTATAATAACCCTTTTTGTACAGTTTATCTTTAATAAAACTTTTAAATTTGTTTATTGATAAACTTTGAATATGTTCTGGGATTTTGTTGTAAAAGCGTATACATTGCCCCATAAATGAATTACTAATTCTGTGGAGTCTAGTAACTGGTATTACAAGCTTATGTTTGTTCCTAGTGTTTAAAGTATGCACATCCTTATTCTTATTAAAGCTATTTATGTTTTTATGTACATACATTACATTTAAATATATTGTGATGCCAAAGTTAATATGTTTATTTCTTTAAATTTTTGTCTGAGGGACTTTACAATTTAGGTTATAAATCGCCCAACTGAGACATAATGGACTGCTCAGAATCGAAAATCTGATTAAGAACCCAATTGCAATATACATTTTGATTTGAGTGATTTTTTTTTATCTGCTTTACTGCTCTCATCTATTTAAATAAGTCTTTCTTGATAGCACTACATAATGCTCTTTCACAGTAATTGAGAATTGTGCCAAGTGTTACAAGTAAATGAAATTGAAATTTAACAATAAATGAATAAATGATCAAGCATTAGAACCCCAAAACTAAGCTGATAAATTTCAAAGTTTATATATAATTCCATACTTTAGTCACCATACAAATAATATTTACTTCATATTTGGACAACTGCTGCTTCTGACTATGTTGGTGTTTATTTTCTTATTAATAATTTCAGAAACACTTGCCAAGGTATCTGATATTGGTTGCTGCCAACCTTCAACTTCACATGCATCAAATACAGGTATACATAAATATCTATCACACATCAATAATAACAATTACAAATGTTTTCACCTCTGCAGCCTAGTGGCAAACTGAGAAATGCGAAAAATTCAAATCAGTGGTGCAATAAGAGCCGTAGTCTTTTAAATGAAACTAGTTTTACTGACTTTATCGTGTATATAACTTTTTTATATTCCCGACGTTTCGAGCACTTTACAGCACCCATTACATTTGATAGAACACAAATCCTCGCTAACGAACACAGATTACTTCCAAGGATGATATGCAAGGCTGTTGAAATCAAAAAACCATCCTAATTTCAATAGAGGAGATGGCTGGGTACTACCATCTGTTTGAGATTTTAGTCTAGAGGTAGCCGTGGTTAAGATGAGCTGTGGTAGCTCAGATGGTTAGCGCTTGCTGTTTCATAGTACGCGAGCAACCCGGGTTTGATCCCCGCCGGCACCTATGAAATTGTAAATTGCAATTTTAAGGGACACTACTTTTTTTAGTTGATACTACTTAAGAATCAAAATGCAGATGCATTGTCACCCGTGAGGACTAAGATGGAATGCCTCTTTTCCAGTAAAATGGGTCATATAAGATGATTGTTGAATATTCTCTAGTTGATCTGATATTCGATTTGTCTAATTTATAATTCTAAAGTTTATATATTTATTATATATAAGTTAAAGTCTAGATTGGGTTTATGTTGCAAGTGTAGTAATGTATATTATATATGGTTTTTTTTTAGGATTAGGGTGACAAACGAGCACACAGTCCACCTGATGGTAAGTGGTTGCTGCGGCCCATAGACATCTACATCTATCCTCGTTTGCGAATCAAAATGCAGATGCGTTGTCACCCGTGAGGACTAAGATGGAATGCCTCATTTCCAGTAAAAAGGGCCTCCGGCCACCTGCACTCACCAAGCGAAACGCAGAGGTAAACCTCTACTTCACGCTGGTATTCTGTGAGGTCGTGGTACCACCCCGGTTCGAGCCGGCCCATCCGTGCGACAGTAAAAGCTGCCGCGTGCCTCTACCACTGTTAAAAATTTTAATATAAGCTTTATATTAATTTCAGGACCATCTGCCAGTATCATGTTGGAGCAAGAACCACCTTTAATTGTAGCCCACAGTGCATTGAGTCATACTTCTACGTTAACTCCTGCAATTACAGGTAAATAAGAAAAATCTATTTAAGAATTATTATAAGAAATAAAATTAATTTACAATTTTGTCATTTGTAGTCTAGTTACAAAATCTTCGGCATAATTTCTTTGTTGGACTAAATAAGCTATTTTATTGCACCCCAGTACTAATAATGTATAGTCAACACCAAAACTAATTGTTTATGTTATCATTTTGTTGTGTAGATAATAATAGAATAGGCAAACTTAAGACTCACTTTATCAAACATTTCAAATTATTGTTACATGCATTGAAAATAAAATTCTAAGTATTAGAAAAAGTCATCTACATTTGCTGTTGTATGTAGTTCATTTACTGAAAGTCCCCAGGGATGTTCTATTATTTTTTTGTAATACCGATTCCGCATGAATTTGTTTCAGGCACGGTTCGTGGTATTGCACCTGCTGTAATAATGGAGCATAATTATAGCGCAGCTAGCAGATCTACAAGAAAAACATTTGCAAAAGGTACACAATATTACTATTACTTAGTCACTAAAACACACATGGTATAGTAGACAAAAAAATACTTCAAAAGTTTGAAAATATAGGTGATACTTAATCAAAAAATATAATTTACATTTTATATATTTTTTAAGTTACAAAACAATAATAGTGTAATAAAATCATCTTAATTGTTTTGATTACTTATTACCACTTAATATCAGTTATGATTAATGAAATTTTAAAATGAAGCTGCCCTGTAGCGGAACTTAATGCTTAAAAAAAACTAATAAAAATTAAAAATTTTCAGGTTCTGTGAGGACATTGACATACAATTATGTCCAAATTAAACCTTTAGCGACGAAAATCAGATACTTGCAGTCGGAAATAAGCCGTTTAAAGAAGAGAGGGCAATCCTTCAAGGCGAGGCTAGCAAATGCTGCGAAATTATGTAAGGAAACAGCATTCCAACAAGTTGTCAAAAATATGAGGAAACCTGCCCAGTTGTTTGTTCATATGCAGATGCAATGTTTAAAGAAATCCAAAGGTAGACGATTTACAATGGATGAAAAAATCCTTGCATTATCAATGTATAAAAAAAGTCCAAAAGCCTATTCTTTGTTGTATAAATATTTTACATTGCCCTCATCAAAAGCAATGAAACGGTTGCTCAGTCAAATTAAATTGTGCCCTGGTATTAATCCCATTTTATTTGCAAAAATTAAAAAGACTGTACTCGAAAAGGATACTCGTGATCGACTTTGCAGTCTTATATTTGATGAGATGTCCTTGACTCCCCAAATATTTTATAATAATCATAAAGATGCATTTGAAGGGTTTGCCACGTCTCAAATTACAAAATTTGCCGACCATGCTCTTGTTTTTATGGTAAAAGGCTTAAAACAACATTTTAAACAGCCGGTCGCCTATTATTTTACCAATAGCTTGCAAAAAAATGAGCTTAAAACTTTGATTAAATGTGTTATAACTGAAGTTCAAAAATCTGGCCTAATAGTAATTAATACTGTATGTGACCAAAGCTCTGTAAATGTTGGTGCTATAACAGATTTAGTTTATGAAACAAGAGCGAGGTTTTTGAGACTTGATAAAGAGTGGCGCCACGATTTATTTAGTATTAATGGTCACGATATTATTCCATTGTATGATGTTCCTCATTTATTGAAAGGAATTAGAAATAATTTATTGAATAAAGATATGATGTATAAATCAAACAATGAAAATAAAATAGTTAAATGGCAATATTATCAGCAGGTATATACAGCTGATAAATCACATGGGGAGCTCAGATTATTAAATAAAATAACGGAAGAACATATTCTTCCTGAGAAAATAAATAAAATGAGGGTTAAATCTGCAACACAGGTTTTCAGCCACAGTGTGGCTGTGGTTACTGACCATTTGATAGCAAGAGGTGATTTGCCAGTAGAATGTAAGCAATTAATTGAAATTACTTTGCTACTTGATAATTTGTTTGACAGCCTCAATGGTAGTACATTTAACATACCTAATGGTAAAATTTATAAAGGACCGATTAAAAGGCACTCACCTCATCACCAACTGTGGCTAAAAGCTAAAGAAATTTTAAAAACTGTAAGATTTATTCAAAAAAAGGTTACTGGAAATAAAGTATGTTTAGTGGAAACGACTATACCTTCTGTGACAAATTTTATTAAAACTATCAACGGTATGGAAGCAATTTGCAAAGTTTTGTTTGATAAATACGGTTATGATACAGTATTAACACGTAGTTTTAATCAGGACCCTGTAGAAAACTTTTTTGGGAACATCAGAAGCTATGGAGCCAGAAATATTGCCCCTAACACGATTTCATTTGAAGGGGCATTTAAAGCATTGTTATTAAACAATTATAATCTACCACAATCCAAAAAATCTAACTGTGAAGAAGATATGAATGAGTGCCTTCAAGGCCTTCATTTTTTTCTTAATGAAAAACAAAATAATACTGTAGATTCTGATGTTCCCACTGAAGACAAAATTATTTTAAATGATAATTTGTTACAAAATTATTCATTACAAGCAGATGCTGGGCAACGAAATTATGTATGTGGTTGGGTCTTGACTAAATGTTTAAAAAAAGTTGTAAAGTCGTGTAAATATTGTAGACAAAACCTAACAGATTCAAACAAACAAAATCCCAGTAATAGTTTTATAAACGTTAAAGAATATAGTAATAAAAAATGGTAATGTTATCCCAATGAAGCATTGCAAAATTGTTTCCATGACCTACAAAATATTACAGAGTCATTTCTAAAAAAGGACGTTCCGAAATGTAACATAAAAAAACAGATTAAATCAATTGCAGATGTACTCGTGGAATATCCTTTTGATTGCTGTCGACATAAACAAACATTAATAGATTATTTCACAGATGTGTCAATTAATATTATATTGCATAGTTGGTGTAGATCCATTAACCGTATTTTATCCGGCAAATTGACATATGTTGATGGTGAAGATGATGTAAAAATTGCAGCGCAAACATATTATAATAAACATAAGCATTATAAAAATAAAAGATGAAATAATTATCTTTTTTGTTTCATTGCAAATACCCCATAAATACCAGTGTACTTACTGAAACTGTTTTACCTACCTTTAATAATATCAAAAGCAGTATTACAAAAAGTAGGCAGTAAATCTGTTTCAGTATGTATACGAATTAAAGAACAATATTATACATTTTACTACTATAGAAGAGGTATATGTAGAGCTATATATAGCGAATTAGTTCGGATTCAAATTGTAGGAGGCGCTAGTAGTTCAATTTTGTCTGCAATAAAATGTTGTCAGAGGGCTCTCTTTTCCTGTATATACTTATTTTACTTCTTTCTAAAAGACTGGTTTGAATTACTTTGTAAGTACCTATTACTGTAATAAAGGAAATGTTAAGTATTTTACTTAACATTTCCTTTATTACAGTAATAATTTAGTACAAGACTATGTTGTATAGGTTTGTTTATTATGGCTAAGACAACTGTTTATTTTGTTTTTAAGTGTTAGTAGTAAGATAATTTTTTTTGAAATGTTGTGAATGTTAAGGAGTGAAAGCGGCATGGATGCCTGAGGACAGGCATGAGATCAGGACGGCCGAATGTGGGATGGAACGCAGCGTAATGAAGTGATCTGGAAGGAACGGAGCGAATGACGAATGAGTAAAAGAATGATAGTGAGTGAGTAGGTAAAAAAGAAAGGAAGATGGAGAAAAAGACGCTTATAAAGACGCGCACACAAAATTAATTAAATTAAATAAAGAGTGTTTTCAAGGTATTTCTGTTTTTACTGCATGGTCGACACTACATAAATAAATAAACAAATTATCAAAAAAATAAGTTCGTCCTTAAAATCTTCATGTCTCTTGTTTCTTGCAGCAGACGACCGCTCAAAGGTACATTTTGGCTTCTTTGGGCTTTAAACCACATTAGAAGGGCATTTTCGACATCTTGATGCGTCGGTTTGCGGTTTTTTTTTTAATTTTTAAGGATTGGATTCAAAGCATTCTAATATTTTATCCCGGTTTTTCCACATCGTAGATATTGTTGAATGGGAAATTTTGTATTCTTTGCACAAATCAAACATTGTTTTCACCGTTTTTCAATTTTGAAACAATTTCCGCCTTTTCTTTAACAGTGAATGTGCGTCTAGCAGCCATACTTATTCAAAAGTTTAGTAAACCCAGTTGCTACTCAGAATATCACTTTGTAACTGAACCATAAATTTAATTCCGAAACGTACAAGCTTCCTTACCTACTTAGCTGATATCTATAAACAAAAGGTAAAGGTCAGCACACTTGCTGACCATCTGTGTGGATGTAAACAAAAGATAAGAAATGTTTATGAAATAAAGAAATCTTTGTCTTCGGCGACCGACTCCGGTCGCAATATCTGCATGGGATTTCTAGGAATTTGTTACAAATGATTCATTAAATACAGTCGCTCCATCCGAACTCGGCGTTACATCCAAAGTCGCTATAGCCACATGAATTTTGTAGTAAAACATGCTTAAAATTCAAGGGACTTAGATTTAACTTCGCTATAGGCAAATGGTCGCTACAACCAAGGTACTGTATTTTATTTTCTCAAAAATTCCTACTTTAAGTTAGTGTTTCTACTGTTGTCGTTAAAAATAGTAGTTAGTAGTTCCATGTGTACATGTGTACTGTGAAAAAAATGTACTGACGTAAACTAGCAAATAATTTTTAAAAATGCTCCATTTACTGCAGATTCAGAAAAGGTATAACATTTACATTATATAAAAAAATGTAGAAACTACCATTTTTATCATTAAGGTATCCGTCCCTTCTGCACTGAGACTCATCAGTCCATAAAACTTTATGAAAAAAAAACGGGATCTTGCCTATTTAGTTCCAGCATTTGTCGGCAAAACAACACTCGTTTTACATAATCACCCTGAATGAGAGTTTGCACTCTTTGAATGTGGTATGGGTGAAACTGATACCTTTTTTTTTTAAATGCGATGAACCGATGATTTCGGTATTCCAGTGCAGCTTTGTATCATACGAACCGAAGTTGAGGGATCCTCTTCGCGTTCCTGTAGCACGACGTCGTTCTCAATTGTTCGCGGTCTCCCAGATTGAGAACCTCGAGTTCCAGGTATTCTACCCTCCCTGTAGGCAGAATTCAATTGTTCAATCACCTCATATGTCGGATGTTTACGGTCTGGATACCGTTCCGCATACAATCTTGCAGCCAACTTTGCATTTAATGATACTATGCCTCGAGTAGAAACTTGCCTGGTTTCGACGTAAACCAAGTACATGTCAGCGTACTCACGATGTGTAAAGCGACTAACAGCGTCTCGTCGTGGATTTTCCATTATTAGTACTTTCCCAACAAAATCAATCAGTTCAACAATAGTGCAAGTAGGAAGCAAATCAAAGTCCAATTAATAAACGCCGAGTAGTTAAAAATATTAAAAACAACGAGGGGAGCACAAACCCGCACGTGTATCACAGAAAAACTAAAGATAACGTACTAACAACAAAACCAACTACCGAATCTACTGTGCGAGACTGAGATAGCACTGTGCTCCCTCTACCCACACCTGTCTCGCTCAGTTTATTACCCGGAACGGATTGCTGCGATGCTAAACACAAAGACTAAACAACATTGCTTTTGAAAAAAGAATTCGTTTATTCAATATCAATGTACAGCTTGCTGTTGAGAGCGCTACCCTTAATGATAAAAATGGTAATTTCAACTTTTTTTTAATAATTAATGTAAGTGTTATACCTTTTCTAAATCTGCGATAAGTGGAGTATTTTTTCAAATTATTTGCCAGTTTACGTCAGTACAATTTTTTTTCACGGTAGGTTATTAAATTTGGAAGTGCAATATTTTCAAAGGTAAAAAAGTAAAATCAATCATTTTTTCTTAATAAATACACAAGATTTTGGCGAAAATTTACTTTCAACGTATGAAACAACTGTTCGAGAAATAAAAAAAAATATAAAAACCAAAAACTTTCAAGGTATTTCTAACGACAACAGTAGAAACACTAACTTAAAGTAGAGACTTTTGAGAAAATAAAATAACGATATCTCGAAAACTAAAAACTTTTTACTAAGATAATTTTTTCGCACTGACGTGATAATTTTGGGACAGCGATTATATTATTTGGAAGTTTTGAATCGTGTGTAGCAGTGACCTATGGAAATACTCTTGTCGAAATAATTTAAAATCTCTTTTAAACTGTCCATTTACGGCAACTACTATCCATCTGCAAATTGTGACATAGCGACTCCGATTGGCTTGAGCAGTAGTGAGTTGGTGTTCACCTTCTATTAAAGATTCTGGCATTTGTACCCACATCCATCGCGTACAACAATCATGAATGGTTTTAATAAGTTTCTTTATTTGTGAAGGGAGTAACTCTGCTTTTGAAACATGTAGTTCGAACTTTTGTCCTATCACAAATTATAACAGCATTAGTGTTGTTTTAATTTCCATAAAAACCATGTGATATTGTTAGCCTGTGCTCCTGTAGTTGCTTTCGTGTTAACTGGATTATTCCCAAGATTCGGAGTACAAAATCTTGGCGCAAAATCTCTCTTATTTTGTCTATTATATTCTCAAGTATTCTGCGTGGCACCTGTTACTAATGTGGCAATTCTTTCATCTGAATTCCTAGTCCTGATCTTCATTAAAAGTCCATTTGTATCTTGATATCTGTAATTAATATATTTAGCTATTTACTTGAGGAAAGATGTGAGATCCCTGATAGTGGTGAAGTTGCTCACGATTTTTATCATAGTTTGTCGATTGTGTACAAACTTGGCTCTCATATCTCAATAGCGGAAATTTACAACCTCATTCCCCATTTTGACAACGCGGGAATGTGTCCTTTTATTATATATCCTAATCTCTCTCCCTTCTCGTGGATCAAGATACACTATCATTGGACCTCTCTTATGTTCTAAAGAAGTTGGATTTTCAAACAATGCACGGGTCTACAAGAACTCCAGCGCTTTACTAACAACAACAGAATACATCATGGTGGTGAAGCTCAGTCCTGATGTGTTAAAGGACAGGCATATTTACTTCAACTCCTCAATTGGAATTATCCCGTTTTTGCCTTCATATATAATACAGGCCACTAAATTCTTGAAAGTGTCCACCCAACTCTTTGTAGTGTCTTCACTTGTGGCAGTATAATCCATAACAACCATATTATTGTGAACGACTACATGTTTCATTTGAATTGCAGTTTCGCTGCTAGAGGGCAAGATGGACAGGTATCTCACGAGGATCGAAGGAATTTATAAAGATTCGTATCTGTTTTGTAAGAGGTATGTTGGAGGAAAATACTCCTTCAGGGCGCCGTTCAACCTCGGTGTCGTCTCCCGAGGAGGCCGCCTAGTCAAAGGCACCCGCGATCGAGGCCCTAAAAGGCGCGCAGGAGGAAGCACGAGAAGAGGTCTGAGAGGGAGAAGGGGACTTCACCATGTTGCGCGCACCGCTTCCAGCGCGGCCAGCCGGCTTGGTCACCTTTGCTCCCAAGTTTTCTGGTGCAACTGCGCCGCAGTGCTTCATGTCGGAGTCTTTGCGAGCCGGGGACTATCCCGGAGAGAGAGGGGAGAGCAATCAGCTTCTGGAAAGCGCTCCGCTAAGAAGCGGAGAACCTTCCGCACATTCCTTAGCCTAGACATTAACAGGGTACTCCACTACAGTCCAGAGAAGGGTTCACAATTAATATATGCTTGTACAACACTATACAATATTATGCTACATTATAGCTGTGTTTTGTAAATACATGTACATTATAGATTATACCATCACACAGATAATTATTATGGGAATATTTGTTTACATTTGATAAACATTATTAATTTAATTTGTATATTGCAGAATTCCGATGGAACAACCAATGGACAACTTAGATGCAACAAGTGAAAAGAGCAATCCTCTCATCATATCTGTGGATCAAACGAGGCTGTTGACAATTGCTCGACAAAAAGACAAGTATTAATAAATACATACTTCAACTAAAATTTATTTGTATGATTACGTTTTCATCCTTTTGAATTTATTTCTATGAACTAGGTGGGCATTCTGTGCACGAAGCAATTGATTTTGTTGACATAAAAGGTTGTTGCGTTCTTTGAGCATTTCATTTATACTCTGAAAGATAAGGTCAAATTTGTATTGACTGTAGCAGAACAATATTGATCAGGAAAGGAATTATAGCAATTAGTAATGAAATAAAAAACAATCGGTACTTGTAAATATACATTATTTTCTTGGCGAATGAATGCATAATGCGATCGCTCCTTTTTATTTTGGGCTGTGGAATAGCTGGTGGAAGGGGCTGGTTGGCTTGTGGAAGGGGCTGCTAGAATATTTTCAAACTCATCTGCAAAGGAGGTGGGTACAGGAATTCTTAATAAATTTAATTGTGTATCATGCTCCACCACCGACGCTTCAATGATTTCCTGCTATAAAATTAGAAACATAAGATTCACATGCTTTCAAAGACAAAGTTACACAAAACAAAATATTGTAACTAAATAAGTATACAAATTTGCCTTGCATATTGAAAACTCTTCAGGCCCAATACCGGTAAAAGACTCATACCTAATAATGCTTAAAACTTTTGTGCCCACTGCGGACACAGTCGGTACTGTTACTTAATTTCCCGTGGTGCTGTGTCCACGAGCTGCTACTGCATTCTCTGTAGGTGCACCCTTTTTGAATCTTTCCAAGTCTGTGAACTCTCCAGTGGTAAGGTGGTTGTGATTTGACATAAAGTCGACCAACATATTAATTTGTGTTTTGTTACTTCTTGATCTGAATGGAAAAAAAAAGAATTGTTAAATAATTGTCGATAAATATAGACGATCAGGATATAAAATAGTATCAATTATTTGTAAACAGAAAGATTTGTAGAGAAAATTAAATGTTTACATTTCGCTTTCTTAAAACAATAGTTACTTTACAACATTTTATGTGATAGTATACTTACTTTTTGACTTTCATTTTCATATATTCACCTCTCTGTGTTAATGTTATTTGACGAAAACGAAAATTGCGTTATAAACTATAATTCTTATTAAGTAGTTTGTGACCAAAACTTTTGTGTTGAAATCACGAGCACAGATAAGAAATAATGATTTTGTGACTTAGTTTTGGAGTTTTCTTATACCGGCAATTACTGCAGGGATACGTTTATTGATCTACTGTGGATATTATATCCACCGGTGTGCCCATGCTCGAAGAAGGGATAAAACTAAGCGAGGGGATAAACATTTTATCATTTCCTTGGGGATAAAATGTCTCCTGCCTTTGCTAGCCCTGCTGAAAGATTGTGTATCTGACGATGATGTCAGCAGTGACTATGAAGACGAGATGAGTTGATAAATATCAAAAGTCAATATGTCCTTGATAAGTGAATAATAAAAAAAAATATAGACATAACTTAACACTATCTAGGGAACTTTTTTCTTTGGCGCGTCCCTGTATCGGCGAAACACTACCCCAGAGGGCCCGAAATCGGGAGCGAGGAATGTCTCTCTATGTTTTGCAGGAACCTGGAGTACGTAGGATTTGAAGTTCGTTGACCTATTAGACTCCAGACGCTGCAAATGTAAAGAGATCGGATCCTCAATGCGGCATCGGCTTCGTTCTTCCACGTAACGCAGGACGTCTTCTCCCGACGTACTTTTGTCCAAACGGGAGATGTAGAGTTGTATGGTTGGCTCCACAGCACGCAGAGTTGTACTCGCGTTTATCTTGGCCGTCCCACGCTGGTTACAGACGGGTCGCGACCGACGTCTCTTCTCAACAAGAGTAAACCCGTCCTTATCAATCTTGTCTTGGGTCACCATTGGAACTGATTTTATTTCCACATTCTTCCGCTTTCGACCACAAGAGGGTGCCGGTTGTAAAGATTTTCTGGCAACATCCGCAAACGTCTTCCCTTGTTTTGAGGTTGGCTTCGGCGGAGGAGTACCAATGGGTTCAGTCAAGGGTTGAGGTGGTGATACAATGACGACCGAGGTCACCCTAGTTTCTCGGTCATCAACCCGCTGACAGACGGTATCGCGTGACGGAGTCGCAATCATCGGTGAAATATGACTACTATTCCGGTTACCGCGTGTCGTATTTACATTCTGCGACGGCGGTGAATTTGCAGATGTTGCAATTATGTTGTGCAACATATTGACTTGGTTCCTCAGCTCTGTTGCGGCTCGTTCCGATTCCTCAAATTTGGAACGGATGTCGGTAACATTGGCTCTCAACGTGGTGATGTCTTTCAACAATCTAGTGACGTCTACGTGATCGAACGTCACGGGAGGCAGCTTGTTGAGATCACGTGCGACGAAAGTTGGGATGTCATCAGGGTCGGTCTTAATGAATAGCCTGAAGATGTCTTGCAGGTCTTTCTTACCGCGTCCATCCCTGTGACGTGTGATAAGACGGATTTGGGTCACGGCTGAATCTGCTAACACCTTCTTGGCTTGGATGATCTCGTCCTCGGTGAAGCTTGTCATCAGTACCTGTTCCAGAGACACCTGGTCCATGACGTCCAATTTTTGTTGAACAAAGGCCAGGAACTCGTGGATTACGACGGTTTCGGAGCGTTTAGTTTGACACGCCATTTCGATTTATTTTTGCGCAGTAGGTATGCTTACGCTACAAAAATACTGTAGGTTCGGCATTAGAGCCGTCACGTCATTATTAAGCGACTGCACTAACCGGTAGTAAAATTGCGACTTTTTAAGTGGAGGAGTTCGTAAGTGCACGTTATTTTGTACAGATGTGTCACATAAAAATTAAAATAATTAAATAAGTATGTGCTTAGCCGTGACCTCGTTATAACAATACCGGTAGTAACTGTGACATACTTTAGTTTTATTTTGTTGAAATGTTTTAGCTTTATCTAGAATAGGTACTAAAATAGAGAACAGTCCCTTCAACCGGAGTGCCAGGACCACTCGCACCCCGCCTCCATCAACCCCGCCCACGCAGACACCTACTTCAAGCGAAACAATTAAAACACTTCCAACTCCTGAGTTGCAGCATTGGATGACAAGCATTGACCTGTGCCTTAACGAGTTGTGCTTCATCGCTACAGATGGAAAACTTAACTCTGATCAAAAAATGCGCATTAGCTCGCTTTGTCGAAAAGTAAGCCACGGTACATCACAATTGGTAGTCCGGTACATGTCCCTCAAAATGGATGCCACTAAAGCCAAGACCTCCATCGTATCTCTGCAGAACCAACTAGACCTGTCCCAAAAGCTGCAAGAACTCAAGAATAGTATCGAAGAGTCATCAAAACCGGACTCTGGAACCACTTTTGCGGACATGGTCAAAAAAGGTGGCCAAACCCTCATTCGCCCAAGCAACCTTAGTACCCTAGCAACTTATCCGAGGGACAAGTCCAAATCCAGTGATGACACGAAGTGCCTCTTACAAAAAATTATATCCCCACAAGAACTCAAACTACATGTCCGGGGCATGAGGAAGGTCAAAAATGGGGGAGTTATAATTAGCGTTGAGACAAAAGGAGATATCGACAAATTAAACAACTCCGAGAAGCTTGTATCTTCTGGCCTTACCATGGAAGAGCCGACTAAACGACGTCCAAGGATTGCAATTGTTGGTGTCCCTGTAGCCCTCACGGATAAAAAAGTGTTCGAGTGCATTTTCGAACAAAATATTGCCGATAAATTTCCCAATGCCACGCGTGAGTCCTTCCTGGCAACAGTCAAACTGAATCATAAATCAGGCAAGAAAAACCTTCCTACATGTAATTACATTGTCGAAGTGTCACCTAGCATCAGGAAGGCCCTTATCAATCAAGGACGAATATATATTAATTTGACCTCATGCCCAGTCAGAGACTTTACAATAGTAACAAGATGCGTCAACTGCCAGCAGTTTGGTCATTCAGCCAAATTTTGTCGGGAAAGTAGCCCTACATGTAACTACTGTGGAGAGCTCGGGCATTCCTTTAAGGAATGTAATAACAAGGCCATGCCTCCGTTTGCGCGACGTGTAAACGTTTTAAAAGAAAACGCGACCACAAAACTGGTGATGAAAGCTGTCCAGCACGTAAATTCGCAGAGTACAAATATATCAAGTCCATAGACTATGAGGGCGCCTAAGAGCGCCGCGTATTATATTATTTACTTAGCTCTTAAACACTAGTTTTAGGTTGTCTTTAAGCTTAAGTATGGCGAATCAATTACTCAATGACCTCGACAACTTTTCTGTGTCTGACGCTAAAACATGTAATGTTGATGACTGAAAACACTTCCTTCCACGTCCTGAAAATAAATTAATCGTACTTATGTAAAGTATTAGAAGCATAAATCGGAATATAACCGGGTTTGAAGTTTTGTTGCATAGACTGGATATAAAATGTGATATTATTATCCTTACAGAATGTTGGCTGTCAAACCTACCGATTCTAAATGGCTATTCTTTACACAAAACCGAGAAAAATATTAACCAAAATGACGGTTTAGTAATTTATGTTTAAAATAGTTTAAAAGTAACTGTCACAGAACTTACATTCCAGGATAGTAATTGCTTAATCATTCGAATTAATTCCCAGACGATTGTTATCGCAATTTACAGACCTCCTTCACAAAATATGGATAGATTTTTAGAGTCCCTTGATATTACCTTAATCAAACTTAGCATATATAAAAGTATAATCCTAACCGGTGACATAAATGTTAACATTATCCCTGGAAAAACGGATAACCATGCACATAACTACCTAAATATTTGCTCTTTTTATGGGTTATTACAAAAACATTACCACCCTATACATCAAAGCGGCTCTTGTTTAGACCATTTTGTGATTAAATCAAATAAACCTTCTTTAAAATTAGTTACTAATTCCTCGCTTACTGATCATCAAGCAATTTTACTAACATTACAATTAGCCTTACCTAGGAAAAACTGCATACGCAACTACACTAAAGTCCATATCACTAACCTTGAAAATGACATTCGTAGCATTAATTTTGACTTTGTTTATTGCTCTGACGATGCAAATACGTCCTTGAGTTACTTTATAAATTCTTTTCAATACGCAATAATGAATAATACATCAACAATAAAACTGTCACGTAAGTATTATAATATTAAGGATAGAACGTCCAAGCCCTAGTCCTGCTGGCAGGAGCTTCCGGAAGGACAATCCTTGGGACGTGCGTCCTGCTGACAGTACGCAATATTTTGTGGATTTTTTGTGGATATCAGAGGCTGTCCTTCTAGCAGTAATTGACTTTCATTCGTAATAAAATTAGGCAGGGGTGACAAACATTCTGTAATTTAGTATAGGTATCTAGGAATAGCCGCGGGCGCTTCTGGATATTACGGGGTAGAAAAATAAACAAGAATATGATAGGAACTTAGTGAAAAAAATATTTATTAAAAAAAAGTTATGCAGGAATTCCATTCGTGATGTGGTAGGTGAAGCAGTTTCTTCCTGTCTGTGGAGAGCATAAAACACATCGCAAACCACATGTCTTGCAAAAATAGCTCGCTTTCTGCTGTTTCTTGTGGACTCTGGAACAAACTATACACTTGCGTTGAACTCTCTTTCTGTCATCTGATTTTGACAAGGCTTCAAGAATGTGTTCTCCGCTATGAGGGATGTTCTCATGTGGTGGCGGCTCATTCTCTTGTAGGTTATTAGCGTCATTTTTAGTCAGAGCTAATACTAGGTTGGTAGTAAACCATCTGTGAGACACCTGGTCATGTTCGGCGCGGAAAAAATTATTAAAAATCAAATACGCGTTTGTTTGTATAATATCCAGAAATGAGGCATAAATTCTATGTTCCCATTTATGTGTGTCCCAAGCTTTCTCTAACGCCAAGCCGACCTGCCTGAGACTTTTTCAGATGTACTTACAACAAATGCCCCCTTGTGCGTCGGACACTTTGCAGCCATATCCGACACGGGATAGAAACTGTGTGTTGTCTTTACCAGTCCAATGAAATATAATCCAACTTTGAATAACTGCACAGCTGTTTTAACCGAAGCAAACCATGAGTCTCCAACTATAACTCTTCCAGAACCATGCCACGGCGCTGTCAATCTCAAAGTAGTTGCAATTCCAGCGCCAAATTCTCTTTGCCATTTCTTCGTACTCATTGCTTCTTTACCCTCATTAATTTCCAATCTCATCATAATGTTTGTATTACTATCACACGCTGTTTTTACTATACAACCCACTCCTTTTGGTTTTCTTTTAATTTTCATAACTGCTGGCATCCCGTCTTTGAAGTACGTACCTCTTCCATACCAGGCGAACATGGATTCATCTACAGTTATTTTTGCACCAGGACGGATGGTATCTTTTAGTTTATCATTCACCATCATTACTAGTGTTCAGGTGTTACGCCATTTGTCAGAATCATCAAGGTCTGACGGTTGTGTGAAGCGCAGGGCCACTAGAATTATCTCAAACCTTTGACGACTCATTCCAAATCTTTGTCCAACTTTGCGGGGGGAAATATTCCATCGGAGGTCGTATTCCAGTAGGATCTTCGTTCTGGCAGTTCTTGAAGAGTCATAGCATATAATATACCAAAAACAAATCCTTCTCGTTCAACAGTTTCTGTCTAGGGGGAAACGAAGAGTTGGTACACTGGACTATGTAACTGTGCCGGACGGGCGTAACTCTTCGGAGTAAATGTTGTCGAAGATACTCCGCGAATCGCTCACGTCCTACACCTGTAGGTTCCGGAATCCTCCCACTGCCGTCTTTCACTGCCGTCTCTGCGGTTGCTGCTGGTAAACTGTGGACTGAGGTTCAAAATAAAATGCACGATTATAAATTTAAATAGCAAGGGAGTGGCCAGCGGTTCGACTAATTAATTTGTCGCGAAATTTTACAACTATTATTTATTTATTACTATTGTTCAAAACGGTTGGTCAACTACGGTTGTTCACTATAGGTTGGTCACTATATATTTTAAAATATTTAATTGAAATGAGCGGTAGTATAAAAATATCTGTCCGGAGTAGTTGGTTCTTTAACACTACTGACTAGCAGCTATTAATCAACTAAAATTAGTTGAATTTAACACTTGTGTAACTGCGAATATCAGTTATCACTTTTTCCGTCTAGCTAACACTTTTCACTATATGCCACACCGAATTTTCAGTTGTGACCTTTTTCCGCTAGCTAACACTTTTTCACTATATGCCGCACCGAATTTTCAGTTACGACCTTTTTCCGCTAGCTAACACTTTTTTACTATATGCAACACCGAATTTTCAGTTGCCACTTTTTTCTGCTAGCTAACACTTTCACTATTCACTATATATTTCTGCTAGTCACTGCAACTACTACCGGATACTACTGCTGGGCACTGGTAGTTCTTCCTACTACAATATTACAATGTTTCGCCCCCATAAGGTAGACTTCGGCTATACTCTAAAGGGAGCCGCTTGCCATTTCCCATTTGCCTCTTTATTTTCAAACATTTTTCTTTATGCAAATGGCACAAATTGCAACATTTTCTATATAATACTAATCTTAATTCTAACACGCTATACATCATTAAATAGACACTTTTGGTCTTCATTAGTACGTGATAAAGGATAATTAATATATTTACATTCAACAAAGTTATTAAGTAAAATGTCCTAAACTTTACACTAAATGGGCATATTAATTCTTAAATTATCCTATAACTTTTGAATCGTGCTTAATTATACGAAATACTTCTTTATTATAATGATCTATACAACATATGCTAACTAAATATCATATTTACAACTCTTTCAGGACATAAAAATATTCACATTATTTTTTAGCATAAACTATTACGCAGTTAATTTAAATTTCCAGAAAGTTCTATAGCGCGGCGCGCTGTGATTGGTCGGTTTTTTCTTAAACAAAATAAAGTTGTTTCTATTAACTATTGTCAAAACGACCCTTTATACAAACATATTGAGAGTTGTAAATACATGGTAAAATTATATTAACACGTTATTTAATTGATTTTTTCCGTATTTTCACTTTTTAAACAAATTAATATTCTTTAATCACTTTTTTGTTTAAAGTCATTTTGGCCGTCTCGAACATTTCTCCCGCCGTGCAGCGTCGCGAAGACTCGTCGCAGCGGCGCTGCATAAATTCCGGTGAGAGACGTTGCCTCTACTTCGGCAGCGGCACGAGTTTCCTGGTTGGCCTCTTGATTAGTCCGTTTGCTGTGCGTACCTCCATAGTGCGGATCTGTCCGTCCGCCCCGGGGTATATGTTTTCAATCCTTCCTCGTGGCCAGGTGTTACGAGGTAACTGGCTGTCGGCTATGAGGACTGGATCGCCCACCTGGAGATCGGGGCCTTGACCATGGGCCTCCCGCCGGTTTTGAAGTTCCGGCAGATATTCTTTGACCCAACGCTGCCAGAACATGTCAGCGAGTATCTGGGAGCGTCGCCAGTGTTTTTTGCTGTTCGCATCTTTTTCACTAAAAACTCCAGGTGTTGGCAGTCTCGCAGATCCTCCCAATAGGAAGTGATTTGGAGTGATGGACTCGTTGTCTTTGCTGTCTACTGAGATGTGAGTCAATGGTCTGCTATTTACTGTATACTCCACCTCGCAGAGCAGCGTGGTCAAGACATCTTCGTGCGGATGTCTCTCATGAAGGACGGTGTATAGTGCCGTCTTCACGGATCGAACAAGACGTTCCCACACCCCTCCCATAAAAGGCGCGGAGGGGGTTACAAATCGCCATACTATGCCTCGTCCGCTGGCTTCTTCTCGGAAAGCCTCTCGAAGCTCCTTGTCGGCACCGTGCATATTGGTGCCGTTGTCAGAGTAAATTTAGGTGGGACACCCTCGGCGCGCTGCAAATCTTCTTAATGCCAGTATGGCAGAGTCTGCGCTGAGATCTGCCACAATTTCCAAATGGACAGCTCGTGATGTAAGGCAGGTGAAGAGAGCCACGTATCTCTTCTGATGCTGACGTCCCACTGTTACGGAGAGTGGCCCAAAATAATCCAGGCCGGTGAACGTGAACGGTCTCTGGTGATGTGCGAGACGCGTGCTGGGATGATCACCGGTGGCTGGCATGGATGGTTGTGCCTTTCTTATGCGGCACTGAACGCATTGGCTTACTATTCTTTTAGTAGTGGGTCTTAGTGTGATTACCCAGTAATGCTGTCGAACCTCGTTGATGGTAGGTTCGGTCCCGCAATGATGCAGGCTACGATGCGTCCAATCAATATACAATTGGGTGATGTGATGATCACCATCCAATATAGCTGGCTCTTTCATATCTTCAGAGACTCCTTTTACAGCGGCTATGCGACTTCGTAGCGCGATGATCCCGTCTTTTAGTTGTATTTGGAGTGGTCGTAGGCGGCTATCATGGGCGACCCTCTTATGGTTACGGAGATCGGCTATCTCTTTGGTGAAGGAGTCTTCCTGGATGACATGTATCAGGAGCTTTTCGGCCTTTCTTACGTATTCGGCCTCAAGTGTGATGTATTTGTTTACATCTTTGTTTTTTACCTGACTGGGAGGCTGCGCGAGACGTCGCGGATTATATTTCGATCTCCTCCAGTCGGGGTCTTTCTCTCTATTTCTTTTTGTCCTTTTGTAAAAGGTCCTGTCTGTTGTTTTGCGGCAGAGTGTTATGAATTGAAGCACTCTGGCCGTAGCTCGCACTAAGCGTTCCCATTTTGAAAATTTCATCGGATCGGGAATGGTTTCTTTGTATAGTGGAGCTCTATACTTTTCTTTAATTGTCAACGATCTTTCCTCGCTTGTAGGTACGGAGGACGAGGGTGTAGACCTCTTAACTGTCGTTTTATCGTTGACAGGCATCGTGACATCTTTCTTTGTCCAGAGAAGCTGTTTTTCTATATGCTCGTCTTCCAACTGACGGGTGCTGCTATTTAGTATTTCTTCAACTTTCTTCTCTGGACCGGAGTCTGATCTTCTCGGGTTAACTACGAGAGATTCTGGCGCGAAATATTCGCGGAGTTGGTCATCTGTGTTCTCCTCGCTCGTGTACAGCTCATTGGCCGTGTAGATGCGCTGATGTGGGGCTTTTGTGTGTGCCCCGTGTAGCACCCATCCCAGTTCTGTGAGCGAGGCGATTGGCTGGTGCGGTGGACCTCTGCGGACTTTAGTGGCTATTAAGAGTCTCCAGTTGTCTTGTCCTATCAGGATCCTGGGGTTGCCTGAATCATATATCAATTGATTCTTTAAGTCTTTCAAATGCTTACATTTTTCTATGTCTGTTGCACGCACAGTCTGCGGCCCCAAGTTTAGGCTGGCGACCGTGCGTGCTCTGAATGGCACCCTTTTTCTATGGAGACTCTTCAGTGACACTTTGACTCTTTGGGAGTCCGGCGAATCGAGGGTAGTGTTCCCGATAGCTGTGATCTTGAATGGGTCCAACCGCCCTGTAGCTCCAATTTGATTGGCAATCTCTTGATCCATTAATGAGACTGTCGACCCATCATCCAGCAGAGCGTGTGTGTTTATTGCTCCCGCCGGTCCAATTACTCGAACTGGAATTATCTTCAAGTAAGCTTGAAGCTTTGATACAGCGAATGAGTTTGCAACTGTTTCTTGAGGTTCTTTTAGTGTGACCTCTGTCTTCTCTTTTTTATTATGATGAAGAAGTCGATTGTGTGTCGCGTTGCATCCTTTTATTCCATACTTTGTGGTTTTGCATCTGTGTGTCTGACTTCTATAACGTAGACACCGGAAACATAAATTCCTTTGCTTGGCGAGTTGCCATCTTTTATCAATATCTGCTTCTTTAAACTTGTTGCAGTCGGATCCGTAATGACCCTCTTTTTCGCACACACTGCAATTCGGAGATGGCTTAGTGGTAGCCGTGTGCGTCCTATGTACTGGACGATTATTTTGCGCTCCGTTTATGATTTCAGGAGGCGCAAATGCACTGCAGAAGCGAGCTTGCTCGGTTATAAATTCACTGAAGGAACCGAGGTCTGGTCTCGAGTCGTACTTTTCTGTATAAATTCTATACCACTGCGCGCGTATAGAGTTTGGCAGTTTGTCTGTGAGGTGTCGTAGCAGCTCTGCGTTAACGAGGTAATGGTCTCGTTTGAGTGCTCGAAGAGTGACGACACTTCCCCTCACTTTGCTCGCGAATGTACAAATATCTCTGGGTGCCTCTGTACAGCGTGGTAATCCCCGTAATTTTTCGGTTTCGGCTTGCGCGATTGAATCTGGACGCCCGAATTGTAGCTCCAGTTCTCGCATAATCTCATCTGGTTTAGCATGCCCGATGAGTTCTGAACTGACTGTTTCCAAGGCTCTTCCTTGTAGACTTCTTCGTAGTCTTGCAGTATTTTCTATGTCATTGAAGTAGCCTCGGGTTGTTTCATAAATGGCACAGAATGAAAGCCATTCGGTATGTGCTCCGCTAAAGCTCGGCAGCGTCATTATCGCTTTTGATGCTGCGAAAGTATTCGACAATGCACTCTCTGGTTTTGGTTTGTCAGCGAGTGCGGCTATAGCGGACGTGAGCTCCGATATGAATGGTCGGAGCACCCTGTCTTCATTGCTGACAGGTGCCTGGTTAGGCCTTTTTGTTATGGGATTCTTGGTTGCTTCTTCCGGATAGGGATCCTGGTAGGTGAATTCTGATACAATTGGTAGGAGCCCCCTGTCTTCATCAACCTTGGAGTCCTGGCAAATCTTCTGAGGTATGGGACTCTTCGGTATATTTTCTGCATTGGGATCCTGGTAGGTGAGCTCTGATACTACAGGTAGGAGCTCCCTTTCTTCATCAACCTTCGAATCCTCGTTTGTGAGCTTCATCGGCGGCTCACTGAGGTCGACAACCTCCGAGGGTGGCTTTGTGATGTTTTTATTAAGTGGGGCCTCCCCACCGGTGGTTGCGCCTTGCGTTGGCTTTTGCTTGGCTACAGAATTTTCGAGCCAAGATCGGACATACTCACTTTTGGAGTGACCATCCTCATCATAGTCGTCCGATTCATCATCTTCTTCAGCCATCTGTAATGAGATCTGTGCGAGTTCCAATTTTATTCTCAGCACTTCCTCACGAGCCTTCAAAACTTTTTTATTGGGCCGGATGGTCTTTTTTGACCTTGTACTTCTGTCGGCGTGGCCCCTTAGTGGCTCTTCGGCGCGGGAATATACCCGGGCTGTTGGCGGTGATGCACAGCGAATGTCATCGTTGCCTTCTATCTGTTCCCTCTGCTTCGGTGTACCAGCTTTAACGGCGGCTGGCACTGGCAGGAGTACCCCCCCATCGCGGGGGCAAGCTATCTGTTCTCTCTGCTTCGGTGTACCGGCTTTAACGACGGCTGGCACAGGCAGGAGTACCCCCCCATCGCGGGGGCAAGCTGGCGCCTCAGCGCCTTCTGTTGTGGATGGTGAGCGTGGTGGCATCTGGTGGCGGACGGTGTCGGTATTGTCCGACGGCCCTTCATCCAGACCGACAGTCCACGCCATGGCTCCCCTTCCTTGCGAACGAGTGATCGGCATCTTGATTCTGAAAATTCAGCAACTTTAAAACGGTAGTGACTATGTACCCGGTTCCGAAATACTAACGGATTGACGAATCCCGTTCGAATGACCAGCAAATGTGGTCCGGTGTATACGGATGATTCGGCTCAAAAGACCATAAAATGGTCCGGTCGGCAGTACAGGCGGATATATCCGGCTCGAAGGACCATAAAATGTGCCGGACGGAAGTACAGGCGGAAGAATCCGGCTCGAAGGACTATAAAATGTGCCGGACGGGCGTAACTCTTCGGAGTAAATGTTGTCGAAGATACTCCGCGAGTCGCTCACGTCCTACACCTGTAGGTTCCGGAATCCTCCCACTGCCGTCTTTCACTGCCGTCTCTGCGGTTGCTGCTGGTAAACTGTGGACTGAGGTTCAAAATTAAAATGCACGATTATAAATTTTAATAGCAAGGGAGTGGCCAGCGGTTCGACTAATTAATTTGTCGCGAAATTTTACAACTATTATTTATTTATTACTATTATTCAAAACGGTTGGTCAACTACGGTTGTTCACTATAGGTTGGTCACTATATATTTTAAAATATTTAATTGAAATGAGCGGTAGTATAAAAATATCTGTCCGGAGTAGTTGGTTCTTTAACACTACTGACTAGCAGCTATTAATCAACTAAAATTAGTTGAATTTAACACTTGTGTAACTGCGAATATCAGTTATCACTTTTTCCGTCTAGCTAACACTTTTCACTATATGCCACACCGAATTTTCAGTTGTGACCTTTTTCCGCTAGCTAACACTTTTTCACTATATGCCGCACCGAATTTTCAGTTACGACCTTTTTCCGCTAGCTAACACTTTTTTACTATATGCAACACCGAATTTTCAGTTGCCACTTTTTTCTGCTAGCTAACACTTTCACTATTCACTATATATTTCTGCTAGTCACTGCAACTACTACCGGATACTACTGCTGGGCACTGGTAGTTCTTCCTACTACAATATTACAATGTTTCGCCCCCATAAGGTAGACTTCGGCTATACTCTAAAGGGAGCCGCTTGCCATTTCCCATTTGCCTCTTTATTTTCAAACATTTTTCTTTATGCAAATGGCACAAATTGCAACATTTTCTATATAATACTAATCTTAATTCTAACACGCTATACATCATTAAATAGACACTTTTGGTCTTCATTAGTACGTGATAAAGGATAATTAATATATTTACATTCAACAAAGTTATTAAGTAAAATGTCCTAAACTTTACACTAAATGGGCATATTAATTCTTAAATTATCCTATAACTTTTGAATCGTGCTTAATTATACGAAATACTTCTTTATTATAATGATCTATACAACATATGCTAACTAAATATCATATTTACAACTCTTTCAGGACATAAAAATATTCACATTATTTTTTAGCATAAACTATTACGCAGTTAATTTAAATTTCCAGAAAGTTCTATAGCGCGGCGCGCTGTGATTGGTCGGTTTTTTCTTAAACAAAATAAAGTTGTTTATATTAACTATTGTCAAAACGACCCTTTATACAAACATATTGAGAGTTGTAAATACATGGTAAAATTATATTAACACGTTATTTAATTGATTTTTTCCGTATTTTCACTTTTTAAACAAATTAATATTCTTTAATCACTTTTTTGTTTAAAGTCATTTTGGCCGTCTCGAACATTTCTCCCGCCGTGCAGCGTCGCGAAGACTCGTCGCAGCGGCGCTGCATAAATTCCGGTGAGAGACGTTGCCTCTACTTCGGCAGCGGCACGAGTTTCCTGGTTGGCCTCTTGATTAGTCCGTTTGCTGTGCGTACCTCCACAGTGCGGATCTGTCCGTCCGCCCCGGGGTATATGTTTTCAATCCTTCCTCGTGGCCAGGTGTTACGAGGTAACTGGCTGTCGGCTATGAGGACTGGATCGCCCACCTGGAGATCGGGGCCTTGACCATGGGCCTCCCGCCGGTTTTGAAGTTCCGGCAGATATTCTTTGACCCAACGCTGCCAGAACATGTCAGCGAGTATCTGGGAGCGTCGCCAGTGTTTTTTGCTGTTCGCATCTTTTTCACTAAAAACTCCAGGTGTTGGCAGTCTCGCAGATCCTCCCAATAGGAAGTGATTTGGAGTGATGGACTCGTTGTCTTTGCTGTCTACTGAGATGTGAGTCAATGGTCTGCTGTTTACTGTGTACTCCACCTCGCAGAGCAGCGTGGTCAAGACATCTTCGTGCGGATGTCTCTCATGAAGGACGGTGTATAGTGCCGTCTTCACGCATCGAACAAGACGTTCCCACACCCCTCCCATAAAAGGCGCGGAGGGGGTTATAAATCGCCATACTATGCCTCGTCCGCTGGCTTCTTCTCGGAAAGCCTCTCGAAGCTCCTTGTCGGCACCGTGCATATTGGTGCCGTTGTCAGAGTAAATTTAGGTGGGACACCCTCGGCGCGCTGCAAATCTTCTTAATGCCAGTATGGCAGAGTCTGCGCTGAGATCTGCCACAATTTCCAAATGGACAGCTCGTGATGTAAGGCAGGTGAAGAGAGCCACGTATCTCTTCTGATGCTGACGTCCCACTGTTACGGAGAGTGGCCCAAAATAATCCAGGCCGGTGAACGTGAACGGTCTCTGGTGATGTGCGAGACGCGTGCTGGGATGATCACCGGTGGCTGGCATGGATGGTTGTGCCTTTCTTATGCGGCACTGAACGCATTGGCTTACTATTCTTTTAGTAGTGGGTCTTAGTGTGATTACCCAGTAATGCTGTCGAACCTCGTTGATGGTAGGTTCGGTCCCGCAATGATGCAGGCTACGATGCGTCCAATCAATATACAATTGGGTGATGTGATGATCACCATCCAATATAGCTGGCTCTTTCATATCTTCAGAGACTCCTTTTACAGCGGCTATGCGACTTCGTAGCGCGATGATCCCGTCTTTTAGTTGTATTTGGAGCGGTCGTAGGCGGCTATCATGGGCGACCCTCTTATGGTTACGGAGATCGGCTATCTCTTTGGTGAAGGAGTCTTCCTGGATGACATGTATCAGGAGCTTTTCGGCCTTTCTTACGTATTCGGCCTCAAGTGTGATGTATTTGTTTACATCTTTGTTTTTTACCTGACTGGGAGGCTGCGCGAGACGTCGCGGATTATATTTCGATCTCCTCCAGTCGGGGTCTTTCTCTCTATTTCTGTTCGTCCTTTTGTAAAAGGTCCTGTCTGTTGTTTTGCGGCAGAGTGTTATGAATTGAAGCACTCTGGCCGTAGCTCGCACTAAGCGTTCCCAGTTTGAAAATTTCATCGGATCGGGAATGGTTTCTTTGTATAGTGGAGCTCTATACTTTTCTTTAATTGTCAACGATCTTTCCTCGCTTGTAGGTACGGAGGACGAGGGTGTAGACCTCTTAACTGTCGTTTTATCGTTGACAGGCATCGTGACATCTTTCTTTGTCCAGAGAAGCTCTTTTTCTATATGCTCGTCTTCCAACTGACGGGTGCTGCTATTTAGTATTTCTTCAGCTTTCTTCTCTGGACCGGAGTCTGATCTTCTCGGGTTAACTACGAGAGATTCTGGCGCGAAATATTCGCGGAGTTGGTCATCTGTGTTCTCCTCGCTCGTGTACAGCTCATTGGCCGTGTAGATGCGCTGATGTGGGGCTTTTGTGTGTGCCCCGTGTAGCACCCATCCCAGTTCTGTGAGCGAGGCGATTGGCTGGTGCGGTGGACCTCTGCGGACTTTAGTGGCTATTAAGAGTCTCCAGTTGTCTTGTCCTATCAGGATCCTGGGGTTGCCTGAATCATATATCAATTGATTCTTTAAGTCTTTCAAATGCTTACATTTTTCTATGTCTGTTGCACGCACAGTCTGCGGCCCCAAGTTTAGACTGGCGACCGTGCGTGCTCTGAATGGCACCCTTTTTCTATGGAGACTCTTCAGTGACACTTTGACTCTTTGGGAGTCCGGCGAATCGAGGGTAGTGTTCCCGATAGCTGTGATCTTGAATGGGTCCAACCGCCCTGTAGCTCCAATTTGATTGGCAATCTCTTGATCCATTAATGAGACTGTCGACCCATCATCCAGCAGAGCGTGTGTGTTTATTGCTCCCGCCGGTCCAATTACTCGAACTGGAATTATCTTCAAGTAAGCTTGATGCTTTGATACAGCGAATGAGTTTGCAACTGTTTCTTGAGGTTCTTTTAGTGTGACCTCTGTCTTCTCTTTTTTATTATGATGAAGAAGTCGATTGTGTGTCGCGTTGCATCCTTTTATTCCATACTTTGTGGTTTTGCATCTGTGTGTCTGACTTCTATAACGTAGACACCGGAAACATAAATTCCTTTGCTTGGCGAGTTGCCATCTTTTATCAATATCTGCTTCTTTAAACTTGTTGCAGTCGGATCCGTAATGACCCTCTTTTTCGCACACACTGCATTTCGGAGATGGCTTAGTGGTAGCCGTGTGCGTCCTATGTACTGGACGATTATTTTGCGCTCCGTTTATGATTTCAGGAGGCGCAAATGCACTGCAGAAGCGAGCTTGCTCGGTTATAAATTCACTGAAGGAACCGAGGTCTGGTCTCGAGTCGTACTTTTCTGTATAAATTCTATACCACTGCGCGCGTATAGAGTTTGGCAGTTTGTCTGTGAGGTGTCGTAGCAGCTCTGCGTTAACGAGGTAATGGTCTCGTTTGAGTGCTCGAAGAGTGACGACGCTTCCCCTCACTTTGCTCGCGAATGTACAAATATCTCTGGGTGCCTCTGTACAGCGTGGTAATCCCCGTAATTTTTCGGTTTCGGCTTGCGCGATTGAATCTGGACGCCCGAATTGTAGCTCCAGTTCTCGCATAATCTCATCTGGTTTAGCATGCCCGATGAGTTCTGAACTGACTGTTTCCAAGGCTCTTCCTTGTAGACTTCTTCGTAGTCTTGCAGTATTTTCTATGTCATTGAAGTAGCCTCGGGTTGTTTCATAAATGGCACGGAATGAAAGCCATTCGGTATGTGCTCCGCTAAAGCTCGGCAGCGTCATTATCGCTTTTGATGCTGCAAAGTATTCTACGATGCACTCTCTGGTTTTGGTTTGTCAGCGAGTGCGGCTATAGCGGACGTGAGCTCCGATATGAATGGTCGGAGCACCCTGTCTTCATTGCTGACAGGTGCCTGGTTAGGCCTTTTTGTTATGGGATTCTTGGTTGCTTCTTCCGGATAGGGATCCTGGTAGGTGAATTCTGATACAATTGGTAGGAGCCCCCTGTCTTCATCAACCTTGGAGTCCTGGCAAATCTTCTGAGGTATGGGACTCTTCGGTATATTTTCTGCATTGGGATCCTGGTAGGTGAGCTCTGATACTACAGGTAGGAGCTCCCTTTCTTCATCAACCTTCGAATCCTCGTTTGTGAGCTTCATCGGCGGCTCACTGAGGTCGACAACCTCCGGGGGTGGCTTTGTGATGTTTTTATTAAGTGGGGCCTCCCCACCGGTGGTTGCGCCTTGCGTTGGCTTTTGCTTGGCTACAGAATTTTCGAGCCAAGATCGGACATACTCACTTTTGGAGTGACCATCCTCATCATAGTCGTCCGATTCATCATCTTCTTCAGCCATCTGTAATGAGATCTGTGCGAGTTCCAATTTTATTCTCAGCACTTCCTCACGAGCCTTCAAAACTTTTTTATTGGGCCGGATGGTCTTTTTTGACCTTGTACTTCTGTCGGCGTGGCCCCTTAGTGGCTCTTCGGCGCGGGAATATACCCGGGCTGTTGGCGGTGATGCACAGCGAATGTCATCGTTGCTTTCTATCTGTTCCCTCTGCTTCGGTGTACCAGCTTTAACGGCGGCTGGCACTGGCAGGAGTACCCCCCCATCGCGGGGGCAAGCTATCTGTTCTCTCTGCTTCGGTGTACCGGCTTTAACGACGGCTGGCACAGGCAGGAGTACCCCCCCATCGCGGGGGCAAGCTGGCGCCTCAGCGCCTTCTGTTGTGGATGGTGAGCGTGGTGGCATCTGGTGGCGGACGGTGTCAGTATTGTCCGACGGCCCTTCATCCAGACCGACAGTCCACGCCATGGCTCCCCTTCCTTGCGAACGAGTGATCGGCATCTTGATTCTGAAAATTCAGCAACTTTAAAACGGTAGTGACTATGTACCCGGTTCCGAAATACTAACGGATTGACGAATCCCGTTCGAATGACCAGCAAATGTGGTCCGGTGTATACGGATGATTCGGCTCAAAAGACCATAAAATGGTCCGGTCGGCAGTACAGGCGGATATATCCGGCTCGAAGGACCATAAAATGTGCCGGACGGAAGTACAGGCGGAAGAATCCGGCTCGAAGGACCATAAAATGTGCCGGACGGGCGTAACTCTTCGGAGTAAATGTTGTTGAAGATACTCCGCGAGTCGCTCACGTCCTACACCTGTAGGTTCCGGAATCCTCCCACTGCCGTCTTTCACTGCCGTCTCTGCGGTTGCTGCTGGTAAACTGTGGACTGAGGTTCAAAATTAAAATGCACGATTATAAATTTAAATAGCAAGGGAGTGGCCAGCGGTTCGACTAATTAATTTGTCGCGAAATTTTACAACTATTATTTATTTATTACTATTATTCAAAACGGTTGGTCAACTACGGTTGTTCACTATAGGTTGGTCACTATATATTTTAAAATATTTAATTGAAATGAGCGGTAGTATAAAAATATCTGTCCGGAGTAGTTGGTTCTTTAACACTACTGACTAGCAGCTATTAATCAACTAAAATTAGTTGAATTTAACACTTGTGTAACTGCGAATATCAGTTATCACTTTTTCCGTCTAGCTAACACTTTTCACTATATGCCACACCGAATTTTCAGTTGTGACCTTTTTCCGCTAGCTAACACTTTTTCACTATATGCCGCACCGAATTTTCAGTTACGACCTTTTTCCGCTAGCTAACACTTTTTTACTATATGCAACACCGAATTTTCAGTTGCCACTTTTTTCTGCTAGCTAACACTTTCACTATTCACTATATATTTCTGCTAGTCACTGCAACTACTACCGGATACTACTGCTGGGCACTGGTAGTTCTTCCTACTACAATATTACAATGTTTCGCCCCCATAAGGTAGACTTCGGCTATACTCTAAAGGGAGCCGCTTGCCATTTCCCATTTGCCTCTTTATTTTCAAACATTTTTCTTTATGCAAATGGCACAAATTGCAACATTTTCTATATAATACTAATCTTAATTCTAACACGCTATACATCATTAAATAGACACTTTTGGTCTTCATTAGTACGTGATAAAGGATAATTAATATATTTACATTCAACAAAGTTATTAAGTAAAATGTCCTAAACTTTTACACTAAATGGGCATATTAATTCTTTAATTATCCTATAACTTTTGAATCGTGCTTAATTATACGAAATACTTCTTTATTATAATGATCTATACAACATATGCTAACTAAATATCATATTTACAATTCTTTCAGGACATAAAAATATTCACATTATTTTTTAGCATAAACTATTACGCAGTTAATTTAAATTTCCAGAAAGTTCTATAGCGCGGCGCGCTGTGATTGGTCGGTTTTTTCTTAAACAAAATAAAGTTGTTTATATTAACTATTGTCAAAACGACCCTTTATACAAACATATTGAGAGTTGTAAATACATGGTAAAACTATATTAACACGTTATTTAATTGAATTTTTCCGTATTTTCACTTTTTAAACAAATTAATATTCTTTAATCACTTTTTGTTTAAAGTCATTTTGGCCGTCTCGAACAGTAACTAAGTTTCTCTCTGGAAAATACCATAAAAAATGCATTCTTGACACTTTGTGCAGGCTCCAATGGTACTAGCAGGGTAGCTTTGAAATAGCCTTGTTGTCGCTGATCAACACGTATTGCTTCATGAAAAGTCCAGGTGACTCCCTTCACAACGGTTGTATTTCCAGCAGAAGAATTTGTTACGCTGCTCATACGCGGAGTCGGGTGGACTGAAACAGTTGTCTCGTCATCTTCACTCGAAGATGAAGAGCCCGATTCAGATGATGCTGAAAAAAAAGCTCTATTAGTCCTAGCAATAGAAGCAAAGGGATGCACGGTGCACTCAATACATTTGAAATTAAAATATTTTTTTTTTATTACACACACATATATATACAAATACAGCCACACTCATATATGTATATACACATACAAACTCACCCACACAAACACGTAAAAAAACACTCTTACATATACATATTGAAAACAGCCACTATAACGAGCAATATGGGCGCTTTCAAGGTCAGACTTTAGGTATAAACTTAGTTAACTAAGTGCTCGACTGTACATTTGAGGAAATTTTGTGGTGAAACAAAAATTTTAAATGCAAAAAAAACTGTTGCCAACCTATGCAAATCATGGTAACGAACAGGCGACCGATGTTTGCGACTCCAGGTGTTCTGGCCATCATTTTCGTCGAAATATGTAGCTTTGACGCGAACGCGGACACCACGTGTTATACTCGCCGCCATTTTGGCCAGACTGATCGCAGAAACACGATTCAAAAACTCGCTGAATCAGAAAGAGACGCACTATGCATGTTAGTAAATTGCGTCCTGCTCGCCGGCCTAAAAAGCCTCATATAACCAAAAACATTGCGTCCTACCGGTAGTACGAAAAGTCCTGCTGGCAGGACTCTGTGTGCCTAGTGCAAGTTCCACAAAATAATTCGAATGACTTCACCATCGCGTTAACCGAGTTAACGTCATACCTATCGACAAGTGAAGACAAGCGAGTGTGTGTTACAATCGAAGCTAACCTTTCGATTCGCGTTTACTCACCATGCATCGCGTTCGTTCCTTCTCTTATGTTGGTAACACGTTAGCGTCGTGAAATAAACTAACCAAGTTTAGAATGACATATTTACTTAGTCGTCTTAATATTAGAAGCTGTCTATCAAAGTTGTGGTTATTATAGCATCTTTCATATACTTTGACAGTTTGTGTTTGTTGTGACCTTACGATTTATTTAATTGAAAATATTAAATTATAATTATAAGTAAAAAAATATGAAGACTAGTTCGTCCCAATTCGATTTGATGGTGACATTTATGGAGCAGTAAGTTGAATTTAATTTATTTAGTGTTTAGGGAACATATTAATATGTTGTTGTATATTTTGTAACTAAGTTTATTGGTTTTAGGCATGGAGATCTCAGCAAACCATCCAATAATGCAAGAGGTAGGATGGCTTGTATAAAAAACTGGGAGGAATTAGCTCAATTTTTGAATAGTGATGGTAGTGGTGATACAAAAAGTACTGAGAAATGGAAGAAGGTACGTCTAAATGATTATTTATTTTTACTTATTTTGGTTTAAACTGGGTTGTGGTTCTCTAATTTTATGAAACATTTGATTCTCTGCTCGCTTTCAGGTTTGGAGTGAATATAAAAATAATATTAAAAAAAAGGCTGCTCATCTACATAAAGCAGCTAGAGGTACTGGTGGTAGGCCTGCTACATATGTTAAATTGACAGATTTGGAACAAAGAGTCCTAAATCTGATTGGTGTACAAGTAGCTACGGGCTTGGCAGTTGAAGAGGCTGGGTTGTCACAGGTTACAACTTTAACTTAAATTAAACCACCTGCTAGTAGGTTACATATCTCATAAATTGTATTTTCTTTCAGGGGACTTATGTTCAGGCTAATCCCACAGTGAATCTTGAACAAGGAATACTACCACAACTACATCAATCAGTAGAATGTAAGTAGCATATAATTAACAGTACATATTATATTAACAATGTTTTTTTTTTTATTTTAGGTACTTCACTACCTGCTCAGGAAAATATTGCCCCACAACTGCCAAGCTCGCTACCAAGCTATTTCTAATTTGTTTTGTGTGGTTAATTGTGTAACATACATGATTGTAAGCTGTTATATAAAAAAGTCCCGCTGGGTTTCTTGCTGGTTCTTCCCAGGACAGAGGTTTTTCTTTCAAACCAGTGGTAATTAAACAAAAGAGTGACTTTTAATTAGTATTATTTATAATCTATATAGAATAAAAAAGTTTGTTCTGTTTCAATGTTCTTGTAATTATTAAATTGTTGTATTAAGTTGTAATTGTAATTATTTAATTAAATTTGTGATAAAATTTAAGGCTGGTTATAAATAAAAGAAAGATTTAAGCTTATTCAAATTTATTTATTTAATCCCTATAGTAACCTTCTTGCTAATTGATCTCTTAATATTCTATCTCTAATTAAATCAGAGGTAGCTTCTCTTTCTGTGTAACTTATTTGATCAGATTCCACCATTCTCCTTTAAAATTGCAGACCTAAAAATAAATCATAATTAATAAGTTTACTATTTATAAGTTAGCTTAATATATTATAGTAATTCAATTTAAAATTAAGATACCTACCTATATTTTCCTCTGTATCCTCAACACCAAAATTAATAATTATATTATGTAACACAGAGCATGCTAAAATAATGTGTGCACATTTTAAGGGCTTGTAGTACAAAACTCTATCCTTGTGCAGACATCGCCATCGATTTTTCAGCCTTGAAAATGTGTTTTCAATAACAACTCGAGCTCTCATGTGTTTTTCATTATAATTATTGGACTCAGCGTCTAAAAATGGTGTCACAAGCCATGGGCGTTGGGGATATCCAGAATCTCCTAGAGTTAAAATATACATGTTATTGTCAATAATATAGATATAAATAATTTAGTAATGTTTTACTTAAAAATACTTCTTATAACTCAAAACATCCCAATAAATTATACTGTGGATATATTACCTAAAAGCCACACAATTTCTCCATTTTGGTGCAAAGATTGCATGTATGTGTTTAAATTACTGCTTTGCCATATAAAGGAATCATGATTTGCACCTCCAAACTTGGGATTCACATTTAAAATTCTATATTCATCATCACATACCTGAAAAGAAGACATTTTGTTTATTACCCCTTTTTAACCAATGAATAATAAAAAAAAAAAACTTAAGATTTACCATTTGAACATTAAGTGAATGGTAGTGCTTACGACTATAATACAAATGTTCCTCTTCTTTTGGTGGGACAACTATTTTAAAATCACTTCCATCAATACAACCTACCACTCCAGGGATTCCATATTTTCTGTAAAAACTGAATTTTAAAACAAATATTTACCGAATTCAATGAATAATTTACATAAGGTTGTTTAAAAATAAATATATACTTATTTTAAATATTCTTGTCTAGCAGCCAGAGAACCGAATATATTTATTTATTATATTTTTGTGTGTCAGCGCCTGGGTAACTTCTTCTATGTACACACTGCACATTTTTTGAAACGTGTGCTTTGCAACCCCAACTGGCCTTTGGTAGGATCCAGTTGCAAAAAAGAATAGAGCAGTGAGCACCTGCAATTAAAAAGAGAACAAACTTATATTTAAACTTGCACTTGTTTTAAACTTGAGTTGCAAAAATGTGAATACTTTAATGATCGATACATACTTTATGTTCCAAGGAAACGCGTTGAGAGGCGCTAAGATTTGTCAAACTCCTTAGTTCTTTACACAAAAACTTAAAGACTTTCTTGGAAATGCGATATCTATCTTTAAATTGCCTCCCCGTGAGGTGTAAGAAAGGGTTGACAGATGCACGAGCTCTTGTTTCAACATTGGCGTTATAATTGCGGTCATCTTGTGCCTTAGAGGCTGCAAACATCCTCCATGCGAAAAAAAAACGTCCTGCCATACTTAAATATTGTTCACACAAAAAGAATTAAAATGAAACCTACAACAATCGATCTCAATAATATGCTTTCTCACTGTCAAAATTTAGATGAAAACTTTTTCGATATCGACCGCGTAAAGTTTATTTATGTTAGATCAAAATTGGAACTCGCACTCGCAAAATTCTTGAAACAACCAATCACGTGCGTTTACGTTCTCACTGTCGAATGCGAGAGAATGCTCGATGGTCGATATCGACGACGTAATAAACTCGCACTCATGAACTGTGATTCCGATTATTGCCACTAGTTGGCGCTGATTTTATTCCATACAAATTGTAGTTAACTTTCTCGGTATCGAGCGCGTAAAAAATCTCGCACTTGGCACACTGGACGTTTTATTATTAAACCTTGGATAACACCTGGTTTCGTCCGCTGTATAAGAAATAGAGACAAAGTTCATTTAAAATCTAAACTTTCTCCTGATAATTTAAAACATTCTGCTACTTATAAAAAATATAGGAATTTTTGCAATAAACTATTAAAAAACTTTAAAATAAAACAGTAAACTTGTATGGAAGTTCATTAAAAATAATACCTTCAGTTCAAAAAATCTTGGACCCCCACTTGATCTACTGTCAGTAGATAAAAGCCCAAACGAAGCAACTAATAAAGTAAATAATTATTTTATTAATATTGGCAAAAAATAGCAGAGACAACTTTAAAATTAAGCAACACTCGTAATCCAATTTTTATGCCCACATCCTTTTCTAAGTTAAATTCTTTTGTATTATTAAATACCAATATTGATGAGATTTTAAGTATAATATCTGGCTTAAAAGAAGATTGTGCAGTTGGATGGGACAATATACCTAATTGCATACACAAAAGATTTAAGCATTTTTTTTTTTATAGTAGAGGGGGCAAACGAGCATGCGGCTCACCTGATGGTAAGTGACTACCGCCGCCCATGAACAACTGCAACACCAGGGAGGGAATTGCAGATGCGTTGCCGGCCTTATTATTTACTGCCGCCTCGTTAACACATATCTTTCAATTATGCCTATCAAATGATATTTTCCCGAAAGTGCTTAAAATAGCAGTGGTTTCTCCTATTTACAAAGCTGGTGATAAAAACTTAGTAACTATAGGCCGATTTCAGTTTTATCTAGCTTATCTAAAATTTTAGAAAAGATCATTAATACCAGGTTAATAAAACAGCTTTAACATAGTATCTAATTGGTTTCTTAATAATCTCCTACTTTTAAACGCTGACAAAACACAATATATGTTATTTTTAATGAGAAATAATAACATACCTACTCACCTAAATATTTACGTTCATAATTGTAACTCGTATAATGACACTGCATGTGCATGTTCCGCATTAACAAAAACAGACAATATAAAATATCTAGGTATCACGCTTGACACAAATTTAAATTTCCGCAAACACATCGATTTACTTTGTGCTAGAGTTCGTAAATTAATATATATTTTTAAATATCTTCGTAACATCGCTGACTTCAAATTGATAAGACAGGTCTATTTAGCTTTGTGTCAATCCATACTCACTTATGGCATTACTTCTTGGGTTGGTGCTTCTAAAACAATATTGCTCCCATTAGAACGTGCTCAGAGAGCAGTTCTAAAGGTAGCTACTTTCCGTCCATTCATGTTTCCTACCCATCAACTTTACTTGGCATGTAGTGTACTAACTGTCCGTGAGTTGTTTATCCTGAACATCATATTAAAACAGCATACCGAACTTCCATTTAACTTAAAATCCATAGACAGGAGAAGAATGGACTTAGTTTGTGTAAACCCTCAAACCAAACAGGCATTTGTGAACAAATTTTACATATTTTAGGACCCTTTCTATATAATAAGCTCAACAAGTCACTAAAGGTATATAGTCTAAGTTATAAGAACTGTAATATAAGTGTAATGGAATTTCTAAATAAATTAAATTACGAAGACACAGAGAAGTTGTTAGAAATTCTAAAGTAGTTTGTATTAATTGTAGGTAACAATTAATTGTTATTTAGTTATTTTATTTATTATATAATATAGTTTAATTATTTAAATATCTAGTGTCCTACATTAGTAAACCCATTGTGTAAGCGATGTCTGAAACACAGGTACTCAACCTAGTTTAGGCAGGTAGCTAATATTATAACTTGACTTTTTTATTTTTCTTTTGTGTATTCTACATTATTAAGCTACACATAGTTTTAATTTTATCATAGCATGTTATTTTTGTTATACGTATTGTTACTTTATTTAATTGTAATCATATTTATTCCTGTATGTAAACATGTGTAATTGGAAATTAAATAAATATTTATTATTGGTATTTTTATTATTATAAGTTTTATTAACTAATTAAAATGAATTTTAATCACAGAGATACGTCGAGTCACTCATGACTAGACACACTAATGGCCGCCATTAATGCCGAATGGATTGATTTGATTGGACGATTTGGACATATAGGTTTTTGTTATGAATTAGTCTAGGGACGTAATGTATTTTGAAAGGAAACTATGTTTTTTCTCCTGATTTTCACACCAATTAAGTGACCATATTTGATTTTGTAAAATTTCAGAATGTTTAGTTTTTAATTAACTACAAATTCATATAAAAATGTAAATATATGTCTAATATATGATTTATACAGACTAATAACATTATCTCAACGTTCAATTCGTGGAAAAAATAATCATGTATGGTCAACGAAAAAAGCACAATCTATAGGCAGAACTTCCGCCATAAATATTGTTCGTACAAATAGAGGACCCACTCGAATGTGTAGAGGTATTGTCGACCCGTTGACTTGCTTTCAACTTTTCATAAAAGAAAATATCGTTGAGGAAATTGTAAAGTGAAAAAACATTGAAATGATACAAAAACGTGAAAATTTTAAACAAATTTCAGCAAGCTACAGGGATACCACTAAAATGGAGATTTTGGCTCTAATATGAATACTCACGTTGACAGCTGTTATGAAAGACAATCACTTGTCTATTGACGAGTTATTCAATGCTTCGTTCTCTGGCACTCGATATGTCTCTGTAATGAGCAGAGAGAGTTTTGAATTTTTATTGCGATGCTTGAGAATGGATGATAAATCACTTCGACCAACTTTTCGTCAGGAAGACGCCTTCATTCATGTCGGAAAGATATGGGTAATATTCATCAGTCAATGTAGACTAAATTACATTCCTAGAACAAACTTAACTGTTGTTGGGTTTCCGCGGCCGATGTCTTTTCAAAATGTACATACCCAATAAACCAGATAAATATGGGATTAAATTTCCAATGATATGTGACTCTTCTACAAAGTACATGGTAGATGCCATGTACTTTGTACCTTACCATGGTAAAAGCACAAAGACGAATGGTCTTGCTTTAGGCGAATTTTATGTGAAGGAGTTGATTAAAACAGTGCATGGAACAAACAGAAATATAACTTGTGACATCTGGTTCACTCCTGTCCCACTAGCTAAGAGTTTGCTAAAACCTTCGTTTAATGTTAATTAGTAATAGTTAATTAGTAGGAACCATAAAATCAAATAAGAGAGGAATTCCAGAAGAAATCAAGAATTCACTATCGCGTCCGGTGTGTTCTTCAATGCTTTGTTTTGATGGGCCTTTGACTTTAGTATCTTGTAAACCCAAGCCATCAAAGATGGTTTTCTGTTTATCTTCCTGTGATGAAGATGCTGTAATAAATCAAAACAATGGAAAGGCAGAAATAATCTTATTTTATAATCAAACCAAGGACAGTGTTGATTCTTTTGACCATATGTGTTCCCTTTTGTCTTATTATATTTAAAAGCTAATAGGTGGCCAATGGCGGTATTTTACGGTATGCTAAACATGACTTTTGTGATTTTTATGTTATATACTGTCATTACATGTTGGCTAAAAAAGAAAAACCACTGAGCCGAAAAGAATTTATGAAGAAATTGAGCACAGAGTTGAGACAACACCATGGATGCAAAAATGACTAGAGGCACCTACTTTGAAGAGGACCCAACAGAACAATATAACAATTATACTGAAAACTGAGCAACAGTCAAGTACAGAAGCTTCCTGTGATGAACCAGAACCAAAAAAGCGACACTATTGTGGATTTTGCTCATACAAAAAAAAGAGAATGACGAAATCACAGTGCTCCAAGTGTAAAAAAGCATATGTGGAGAACATAATATTGACATTCGTCAAAACTGCCTCTAAAGCCTAAATTGAACAATAAGACTGTTAATCATGAATAAGAGTACATTTAATTTTAGATGACTTTTGCAAAATTTTATTAATTTCACTTAAAAACTTAAGGCGATCCCATAAAATTTTGTAATTTGTGTTAATTACAATATAAAATTAAAATTAAAAATTTCTTTATTACACGTTTTTGTTTCATTACAATTTGTCCTAAATAAATAATATAACATTTAGTAAAAAACATTATGAATTATAGCCACGTAATTGTCACACGTCATTTTTACGTATGATGGAGCTTTATAGCCACACAAATATGATTGGGCTTGTAGGGTTAAGTTAGGTATCACAGCTACCCGCTGTAGATATCGTCTGCTACGCTGACGACACATTGGTGATCGCCAGCGGAATTACTTTCGAAAGGGCCAAGGAGCTCGCCGAACTCTGGGCGGAAGCCATCATCGCCAAAATCCACGAGTTGGGATTAGAAATAGCGCCTCACAAGACCGGGGCCCTATGGTTCTATAAATTACCAAGGAGCAGGGAACCACCCGACTGGTGTGTCCGCGTGGGTGGGTCTGAAGTCATAGTGGGGAGGTATTTGAAGTACCTAGGCCTCCACCTGAACAGTCAATATGGCTTCGAAGAACATTTCGAGCGCCTAGTCCCCTGGAGCGAAAGGGTAGCGGGTGCTATGCACAGACTGCTGCCCAATCTAGTGGGACCGATGGAGGAAGTCCATCGCCTCTATGCGGGAGTTATACGATCCGTAGCTCTATATGGAGCGCCTGTATGGGTAAAAAAACGGGCCATTCGACGCTGTAGAACTAAAGTATACAGTGTTTAGCAGAGGGTGGTCATACGGATCGTACGAGGATACCGCACTATATCCTTTGAGGCGGCGATAATCCTGGCTCGCTTTCCACCACTAGATTTACTGGCGGAAATGGACGCGAGAGTGTACGTCCGAATCCGTGTCCTCCGCCAGAGCGGTGGTAATAAGCCAGAAAAGGCGCTCGAATCAATTAAACGGCAGGAACAACAAAATGCTCTGGCGTCATGTCGCTTTCGAGCGCTATGAACGCAGGTGTGTCATTGAAGCAATCCTGCCGGTCTTCGAAGCCTGGATGCGGCGACAGGAAGACTCACCTACAGACTTACTCCGATAATTACCGGGCACGGGTGCTTCGGTGATTATCTATATAAAATCGGACGCGAGACAATGACGAACTGCTTCCACTGTGGTGGACAAGACCAGAATTCCCCTTCCCACACGCTCGCAGTATGTCCAGCGTGGGAACAGGAATGGACGATCCTGGTGAACCGCATCGGACGGACCTCTCCCTGCCAGCAGTCGTGTCGGCGATGCTGAGCGGGGATTCGGCGTGGGGGGCCGTAGCCACCTTCTTTGAATCTGTTATGATTCAGAAGAAGGCTTAGGAGCGGGATTGGGAGAGGGCGGATTCCGCGCGGAGACGACGTCACCAAGGCGTTCGTAATGACCCTTCTCTTGAAAACGGTGTTCCCTTATCAGAAACGGGGCCTCCGTGGTTGCAGACGCTCGGGGTGGGTGGGGGCTTGGAACGCCTAGTTATGTAACCCCCGAGGAGGACGATGGCTCGGAAGTGGTCTTGAGACATCGTGGTAGCACTGCGAGGGTGCTGGGGGCAGAAAGTATTTCCCCCGAGACGTGCTATTAGTGTACCATATTATGGTTAGACAACGCGTTTAAAAATTAAGTTACAAATGAACAAATTTCACATTCATCAACGGGGTAGTGATCGTAGATACAAAAATTACAATTATCACACCAAAAATAAGAAACTTAATAAACAAGCAAAAGTGTTAATTGTAAGTATAAAATGTGTAAGTCGCATTAAATTTTGCTGTACTGCTTCACAGTTCAAACAATCCGTGGGTAGTATAAAGTGCGTGGAAGGCCAAATCCACTTTTGGTTATAGCACACCAAGTTCATAAAATCTTGTTTATTTAGTACTTTATCGATATTTACCGTAATTACTATTTTGTTTGATAGCAATTTGTGATTTTTAGTGTCTACTACTACTACTATTACTATTATTATTATTACTACATAAACACACTAGCAGCTAAAAAGCTGATGTGTATGCATCTTAATTTTTGGAGATTTTATCCAATCTGTTTTTGAAGGTGTTCAATGTTGGAGCATCAATCGCATTTTGCGCTAGCTTATTCCAGTTGTTGACAACACGACTTGTAATAAAATTCTTCCTAGGATTCCGCTTGGCAGCCCTATGGCAGAGTTTGAATCGATGTCCTCTCAGACGTTTGTTTCTATTTAGTAAGTACAAATTTTGCAGAGATGTACATATCGTAATATCCTGTCAGTATTTTGTATGTTTCAATCAGACTACTTCTCTACGGCACTCTATACTCTATTCCAAATACGAAGTCCCTTTTAACACTTCTTAGAACGTAACTCTTCACGTTTCGCATAATTTGAAATAATTATAATTTTTGTTCATGGTCGTAAATCATCATTTATAAATACACAATCAATCTAAATCATTATACAATTAATTCACACACACAATCAACATATTGTTTTTAGACATCGTGCTCAAAATAATTAAAACTTTAAAAGATAATAATATTTTACTGCTGTTTTGCGTTTACGTTCTATAGTTTTCTTTTTATTTTTTTACATAGTGACGTGACTAAAATAATAATATAAAATCGATTATAGACAGATTCTTTTGCACACTGCGTCCACCTCGTGATCACGCCGCTATTTTTTTGTCTATTCAGTACGAATGCAGAAGCAAGGCTTCTGCATTCGTACTGAATAGCAGTGCAGAAGCCTTGTATACGATACGCGTGTTTAGTTTAGTTGATTTTGTGTTGTGTTTTTATTTCGTTCTTGTTATTGTAGTTATAAGTGTTTGATAATTCTTTCGTTGTTATTAAGTTTTGACTGTTATTTGATGTAGTTTTTTTTTGTATTTATAAACACCATGGCCGAAATAGAGACCACTAAAAGAACAGTGATGCGCAGTCAAGCGCGAGAGTTTGTAGTAAGCCTACAAGATTACTTTGAAAGAGAGTATCAGAATGGTGGTCCATTGTTGCCACTTTCACAAGTGACTAACCGAGTAAGTGCAGCTCTTGGTATTAGTCGAAAAACTGTTTACCGAATAAGTAAGGAAAAACATGGTAAAGATTTAATGGAAGATAACAAATTAAAATCGCCACTTAAGAAAAAAGTTAGAATACCGATAGTTACACATATCGACAATTTTGATAACGACGCCATTAGAAACCATATCTATGACTACTATAGTAGGAACAAATGCCGACTCTCGATAAATTGTCAAATACTTTACGAAAATCTGGACTGTTTCATGGCAGTAGAACTTCTTTCTGGAGGGTTTTAAAAAATGTTGGCTTTTCTTATAAAAAATGTGATAGAAGGCGGATTTTGACGGAACTTAGAGATATAGCTTTAGCCAGATTTAATTTTCTAAGATCAGCAAAGTCCAGTGCCGTTTGGAATAATGTTATATTTTGAGATGAGACGTGGCTAAACGCTAATCATACAGTTGGCAAGATATGGACAGACGAACCCCTCACTCCTCCACAAAAGTACCTAGTGGCAAAGGCAAACGCTTAATTATTTGTCATGCGGGTTCCATGAAGGGATTTGTTCCGAACTGCCTCTTGGCGTTTAAATCTAAGAAAACTGTGGAATACCACGAAGAGATGAATTTTGTTAAATTAAAGGAATGATTTTGTACCTTATTGACCAACTTGATTGAGCCATCGATGATCATTATAGATAATGCACCATATCATTCAGTACAAATAAGTAAGCCTCCAACTTCTATCAGCAAAAAAAGCCGATATTGTGAAATGGCTGAATGAGAATAATATTGTTGCTGACATGTCCATGTTAAAAGTTGAGCTGCTGCATTTGGTTGCTATAAATAAGCCAGCTAGACCAAAATACGTATTGGACGAAATGGCTAAGTAAGCCGGACACAATTTAATGCGCCTTCCACCCTACCATTGTCATTATAATGCCATAGAATTGATTTGGGCGCAAATTAAAGGCAAGAATTTAAACAAATCTTTTTTATAATTTATTTTTACCTATTTTAACATTTTATCTGTTGCTATATTAACACGCAAACCTTTATTTTAGGTTATGCGGCTCGTAAAAATACCAGCCCACCGTTTACTGCAAACAAAATGCTGTCATTGTTGCAAGAAGCTTGTGATAGTGTTGCTGCCGCGAATTGGGAAAGTGTGGTTTTACGAACAAAAAATTTGATTTTCCCTGATTGGGACAGAGACACACATATCGATGCCGTCATAGATAACCAAATTATAATAAATACAGGGGATTCTACAGACGATGATGAGGGTGATGACGACGATGCCGACCATGAAATATCGATTTCGGCTAGTGATGATGAATATGTTCCATCTTGTTAAAAAATATCATGTAATATTATCTAGTTAAAATTAAAAAACAGTTTATAAATTTTAATTTGATGCTAATCCTTTTGCTGTCAATACGATTTTAATTTGTTCGTTATAGTAATCGAAGATCAATATCGTCAAGTATCGACTATAGCGGTACTTTACTAGTACTTGATTATTGACATCTGTCAAATGGAACTTTTTAATTGGTATAGTGTTGTTAGGTTAAGCTATTTCATTCGCTTTCCAAACAGCACACAAGCGTTATAAACATCAATATACCAGCCCATATAGAACTTAGAGTTCTATTAGAAGCGTATAAGAGTGTCGAAAACAGATTGTACCCTTACAAGAGTGGTTTATGAATGATACAGCTTTAGCTGTATAAAGTCTGTATTATGGGATCTAAGTAAGCTTAGGGTTCTTAATCAGAATATGAAAACTATACAGCTTTAAGTATTTTGTAACACTTCAATCTGATTTTATCATTAGAGCTGTATAGAAGCTGTTTTTTGCATGTTGTCACTTGCTTATTACAGCTTTAAGTGTTATAATAGTATCATTCAAATATTATTTCTGTACAATGGTGTATGTGAACTCCCTTCTAAAACTTATTCTTATGGCGTAATTGTACACTCTTTTAAATACAGTACTTTTTAACTTCTGTCTATGAGTGATATAAAACTAAAAAAATAAATAACAGCTATAGTACAGATTAAGTCTGTATAAGTGATAGAATACCGCCATTTTGAATACGTAATTGCGTGTTTAATATATTGTGTTATAGTGAACAAATTAATTTGTTATCAATATGTGTAAAAATATAAAAAGATTTGGTACAGTTAGAAGAAGTATTAAAAGGGAATATTTAAATAATACAAATTATCAACGAAATAATAGTGATACGGAAGAATATAGAAATACTTTAATAAATCAGACAACCTAAAGTCAAGTGTCAACCCCATCGACAGCTAACAAAGAGGGTTCCGTAACAAAAATATTAAACAGTGTTAATCATAATCACAGTTATGTCAAATGTAAATTAGCTTTCGGCACCAGATTATGATGATTTATCATGCAGCAGCACAAGTAGTTCAAATGGTGATAACAGCGAATTTTCAAAATATCTATTTATTTTGCCAGCAAATTGAAGAATTGGGTCACAGAAAGAAATATATCTTAAGTAGCTTTAAATGATTTAGTTACAATTGCAAATTGTAGATTTTATTAGATAGATATATTAGCATCTAATCGTTTTTTTGGTTGTCTTAAAACGCCTTTTGATTCCCACATACTTGGTTCAATGAAAACGCAATTTTTCCATTTCTCTATGGTTTTCTAAATTTAAACAGCATATTTTCCTAAAAATTAAATAAAACCAGTATAAGATACACAACACAGTCTAATTACTTAACAACAAGTTAAATTATGTATCAAATAGAATAGCTAACTTTTTGGTTTTGCCGTACCTACGTGACGTAAGATTATGAATAGAAAACGACATGCTTATGCGCTTGCCAGGAGTTACCTATCAACTCAACACAATAACAAAATAAACAGCATGGTCGTACTGGTACCGTACTGCTGAGCGAGATAAAATATTCTGTCCTAAAAATGTACCTTCCTTAATATTGTGTGGCAAAGAAAGAGATAGCTTTAATTCTTTACTCCACTTTTTAACATTAGAAAGAAAAGATGTATAGCTAATCTTTATTTGCTAACGGTAGTCATACTTTTGGTTTGGTTTGTGAATTTTACTGAATAAAAGGGGTGGTAATTTATTGCCAATAAATACATTAATTTCGATTAAATGGATGGTTTTAGGTTGGTACAAAAATGAAAAAATATTTTTTCAATTTATTAACTTTGTCTGTGTGGCTTTATATAGTCTCTGTCTTAAAAGAAGCAAAAGAAGTAAGCACTTTTTGTCCTTGTCCATAATATAAAACAACAAAATTATTAAAACACGGTTACATCTTAAAATATTATTATTTAAATGAGATGAAGTGAAGAAGGGATAAAAGTGTTGTTTCTAAGACAAAGGTGTTTCATGTTTTATGCGTATCTCTAAAGATAATTATCTGTGATGTTTTAAAAACTACTATACAGCGTTAATAATCAAAATATTCTATTATACAGCTGATTAAAAACTAATGGCTGTATAATAGAATCCATAACTTACATAGGACAGCTACTAAGACTATAAGACCCTCGAAATATCGTTTAGGCTGTTTAGCAAATTGTCGCCATTTTAAGACCTATAAAAATAAAATTTAAATTGTAAATTTAGGAATATGAGACATTAGTTTTAGCCTAAACCATTATTTTTAGTTTAACTAATGATCACTGTGCCCCAATATGCATTCATATTCACTAATTTAATTATTTTCCTATTCTAACCTATAATTTTTTTTATAGGACAAGGGTGACAAACAAGCACACAGTCCACCTGATGGTAAGTGGTTGCTGCGGCCCATAGACATCTACATCTATCCTCTATTACAAATCAAAATGTAGATGCGTTGTCACCCGTGAGGACTAAGATGTAATGCCCCATTTCCAGTAAAAAGGGCCTCCGGCCACTTGCACTCACCAAGCGAAACGCAGAGGTAAGCCTCTACTTCACGCTGGTATTCTGTGAGGTCGTGGTACCACCCCGGTTCGAGCCGGCCCATCCATGCGACAGCAAAAGCTGCCGCGTGGCTCTACCACTGTTATAAATATAATAAAATTAATATTTACTTACCATATTTAGTATTTTGTCCTTATATTATTTCGTTATTTTGCTGGCGCGGCAATTTTTTGATTGAAATCATATACAAGTTTACCGTAAATCTAATTTTGCACTTTCTATTCACCAGTTATCACCGTCAATACTCAACTCCAATCCAAGTAATATTAATATGTAATATAATATTTCACTCACTAAATGTCGCCATCATTCAATAAAGTATATAAATAAATCTATTAAATTATGTTTGTCATAAATTCATTTGTGATACCGTTCAAACACCAATTTAGAACGTTTATCTTTAAAAGATACTTATAAGATAGTATTTGTAGTGTAATAGTTTCCTTGTACAGCAAATAACAGCTATAATACAGTTATTATACAGCCCCTTTTGTGCTTGTACAGCTACTGTATAGCGCTACTAACGCATAAAACTGTATAACTGTAAGCGCTTATATAGCCTTTGTACAGCCAATATATGCAGCCTCTAGTGTAAAAAGGAATTCCATACAGCTCGTATACAGCTTGCATGCTGCTTGGGTACTCATCGTCATGATTCGCAGTTGTTTTACCATTTTGGTAGCCTTCCTTTGAACATTTTCCAGTAGTATTTTATCTTTATGAAAATACGGGACTCATATCACATATGCAAGCTCTAGCAAAGGTCTGAAGTATGTTTGTTAGATCTTGATAAAAGTTTTAGGAGTGAGACACATAAAGCTTTTTGGAATCATATACGTCATATAGATTGCCTTTTTTACTATGTTAAGGAAATGAGTTTCCCATTTGAGGTCAGTGGTTATTGTAAGGCCTAGCTCTTTTTGTGATTCTATAGAAGACAATGGATGATCACCTATATAATATATATTTCGTGGATTATTTTTCCCTATAATCGTACACTTGTCTGGGTTCAGTGTTAACAGCCAATCACTAATCCAATCGCAGATGGAATTTAGATCCTCTTGTATAATTTGATTGATTGAGAATGGCAGCTGTAGCGTGCTTTTCAAATCTGATAAATATAAGATAAATATCAATGGTCCAAGAACAGATCCCTGCGGAACTCTGCTGAACACTTCTTTGGGCTTACACATCGATGGCTCCTAAGGCTAGTGAGTCATCTAACATTTTTAAGTATTCTCAGGTTTTGATGGTATTGATTGTAAAAACATATTATCTATCAGACTATATCGAAAAAACCTAAAATGCGTAAATATTCTTGGAAATAATCTAACGTATACTGGTTTATGTTGTGGAATTTAAAATTGCCATACGGCGTATTTTAAGCTAACTACTCGAAATCAGTATACGCGGGACGCGGGCGGCGTACTTTAAGCAACATGTGCACACTGGACCAGTATACAGTGTTCGCTTGGCGCGTAAGTGTGTCAATTTAGGTGTGTGTATTACGGTCATTTTATTAGATTTAAGGTAAAAGTTTTGGTGTTTAAATTTATATAAGCATGGATAGAACACAACAAAACGCTAGAGCAAAGCTAATGCTAAATTTAGTAGATTTAAGATACTCAGAAGACAAAAATAACGAACACAAACTTTTTGAAAATAGCGAGTTAGTGGAATCTTTTCATAAAAATGGTAAGTTAATTAAGTTTTTCATTAGCTTATATAAATTATAATTATGACAGTAAATAATCACAATATTTTTCGATTTCGACATTCTATACTGGGTTAACTTGAGATAGACCAGTATACGTCGTGTTAGTTAACAGTAGTATAACACTTGACTCACTGTATTTATTTTAAACTTCCGTCAGTCGTTCAGTATGTGCTGCCATAGCTTGCCTCATTAATGGTTATCCCTCATATATTAGGTGCCACGCTGGGCAAGCTAGTTGGCAACCGTAATTTTTTTATTATTTTGAGTCGTTGTCAAGTACTGCTGTCCATCTCCTGTTTCGGTTTCCCTCCGTGACCTTTTACGACACCCATAGGATGATTACATTTATAATATGATTAGGTGCCCGCAAAAGTTTCAGAAATCTTACAATTTTTCATTCATATACATAATTATTATAAATACACGAAGCTACATTTTAGTAGTTGACTCTCAAAACTTTTTATATAGTGATACTGTTTTACATAGATTCAAGAGACTGTTTTTTATTGGCTTGCATGATAAAAAGAGCATGTTTATTTTATTTTCAGAGTCGTCTCCTTTGCCACCTGGTGCTAACTTTACCAAAGATGAACTGTCAATTATAGACCACGTAGACCTAGAAGACAGTGAACATATTCTAGAAGATTTTCCATCCAACGCCTCTATATTTCCTGATAGTATTCTTAATACTTCACCTGAGTCAGTCTATTCGCCATCAATAATAGAAAATTCAAGAGAATCCTCACCTATCAGGATACATGTAAACGGACTTAAGACTAAGACCACTATGACCCCCATACCTTCACCAGCAATCTCGTTTTCTAGTCCAAATAGTCCCATAAGCATTAGTTTTTCTGTACCTTATAATCCATCTAGTGATTGGACTTATATACAAGATACTGACTCTGCTGTTAGCACTCCTAATTAGCCAAGTAATCGACGCAAACGAAGTTCAAATAATAAAAAAAGGGTTGCTTAAGGGAGTTATATAAGCAAGAATGGAAGGATAGCCAAAGAAAATACAAAGTGAATAGAGGTTTAGAGTACACCAGTATAAATGGAAAAATACACCCTGAAAAACAATTAAAACCACCTTCCCCTAAAAGCTGCCGTCAAAAATCTTATGATAGGATATCAGAAGAGAACCGAAAAATAATTTTTGAGATGTTTTGGAGAATTGGCAATCATTCACGACAGTGGGACTTTATCACTAAGTACGTTATAAAACTACCAAATATAAATATTGCCTTCCATAAGCCCAAAAAAGATGCATGCGAAGAATGTCACATATTTGAAAATACAGCCTACCGAAGAAGAAATACAACATCAAAGAAATCATTTGAAACAAAAGGAAACAGCTAGAAAATTGAAAAAAGAAGACAAGGAATTAGCAATACAAAGTAAAGAGGTTTTAGCTTAAACTTTTGACTTGCAGAAATGTTTAAATGTACCTCATGGCAATGTCAGTACATAAGTATTATTCATCGTTTCCTTGTCGTTGGCCATACCCAAAACGTAGGGGACAGCATGCATGCGTTGATTGAGAGACAAACTAAAGACAGGATTATTTATACACCAGACCAGTGGTATGCCGCATTTCAATGGGCTAAAACAGATGGCAAGCCCTATAATGTTACTGAAATGTCACAGGAGTCAATTCTTGATTTTAAAAGACATCTCAAACACTGCATTAATTGGACATCTACTAGCGATGGATTTAAAATGTTGTGGAACAAAGTGTGTGAAATTAAAATACAAGAAAGAGATCCCTTTAAAATTATATTTAAGTATAATTATGAATACGATTCTGTTAAATGGATTGACTGTAGGAATAAACCGAAGAATACACGAAACAACCAAAAAGAAAAGGTGGATCTAATTCTAGGCACAGCTTATGAAAAGCCCCTGCCAATTGATAAAAATAAACACAAAGATCTTATGGATCTTTGTAAAAGTCAAGTCACACCAAAAGAATATCATTTATTTTATAATAGTCTAATTACGGCCAATACTAATAACGATGAGTCCGACTCTGATTGAAAAAGCCCTGATTTATCTACTTAGATATTGTTTTTTCCTGAAGATATTTTATTTTATTGAATTTTATTAAAACAAATATCTCCAAAAATTAATTAAATATCTGATTAGGAAGAGAAAAAAGGCGTTTAATTTTGTTAAGTAATTTTAATACTAAAAGACGCATATAAATATAATTTTGTTTTCTACCTTTATTCAAGACAGAAATTTAAATTTCTTTGTTTTATGGAAAATATATAATTTAGTTTAACTACTTGATTGTTAATTCAATATGTTTCAATAAATAATTAAAAATATAAAAACAATGTTATTTTCTTTTGTTTCAAAAATTAACAAGCTAAAAGCTTGCTTAATTTGCAGATATATCAATTAACCGCTACTTCATCTAACCGATTTCGGACATAAAAATCAGTGTATAATGAGTCAACTAATTTATTATCGTTTAAATTGTAGATACAATGTCAGTTAACTAGTCGAAGAAAATAAATTACAATACTGTATTTATGTACTTATAAACCTTATATTTTTTCCTAAAGATATGATGAATATTCAAATACATTGTAAACGAGTGTATGTGACAGTTAGCTCATTATAGGCCATGATTTATATGATGTACACTAAGCCAACTACATTATCTTGGAAACTCACTAAAACAGGTCCACTACTTTATTATATTATAAGTGTCTCAAATCTTAAAATAACACAAACCTAAAAAAATACAACATTCTAGTACAAAAACTGAAAAAGTTATAAACAATTAATCTTTGACTGGCGCTCCTGTAAAATTTGAATTTTGTAGTTGACTCATTATACTTAGGAGCCATCGACATGATATTTCCAAATCGTACGCAGAACGTTCTGTCTGACAGAAAATCACGGATCCAGTCCGTTTGTCGCCGCAAAAGGTACACGGTCAAAAGCTTTTTCATAGTTAAGATATTATATCATATCTGTGGGAAATCCATTGTCATGATTTGTGATTTTATAATATAAACAAAGTTTGTTTACAAGCGCTACGCTGGCTGAGTGACAGTGCGAGGTGAAAAATAATTTGCGACGATTTTATAAATTAGTCTTCATTTAATTTAAAAAAAAACATGAAATAAGTTAATTAACTGTTTAATTTCTTCATTTTATGTTTAATAAAACTTTGCTTAATCGTAATAAACATTTCCATTGTAGCCCGATAGAAAGCGCTACTCCCATCTCGGGATCAAATTTTAACTCTTTTGAACCTTTTCAAAAGAAATCCAAGTTTGGCAAAAGGATTTTCAAAAGTGTCAAGTGCAAGAGATGCCACACGGAAAATGTGGGAGAAAATCACCTTACAATTAAATAGCTTGGGAGGCTATGTTAAAACTTCGAAGCAATGGATAAAGGTTTGTTTATCTTAAATGAAATTTGTCTATTAATTATAAATTGTGGTATGGTTAAAAAAGCTTAAATTAGTTTTAGTATTGGGCCGATAAAAAACGTGCAGTAAAGAAAAAGGGGCTAGCTTTACGGTTTCGCACAAAAAATAAGACTAGTGGTGGAGCAGAGGTTATAGAATTGTCAGACATAGAGGAAAGGATTTTGACCTTACTGGTGAATGTTTTGCTATAGGTGACAGGCACTTAGAAATTAACCCTTTTGAAGTTTTATCATGTTTATGCCAGTTTATTCATAGGTTCTAAGTACAATTGTCTAAATTATAAAATTTTATTCTTTTTAAGGATACACATGCTAGCCTAGATCCTCACACTGATGATAGCAGTCCATCATTGCTGACAAACCAATTATTTATTGGTTTGGAGCCCTACCAAACATAAAGGTAAGTGAATAATTATTTTATGTTGTATGTTATTTACATTATTAAATAGTGTCCTTTTTAAATGTCCGTTAGTAAGCAGGTTTGATATATAACAATATATATTTATATTATGATTATCTTTTTCTTGGTAAACTCAAATGTATAGTGAGATGATGATAATACATGCTTATAATATTTATACTTATGTGTGCCTATGTTTCAATGTGTTTCAGGAACAAGATTCTTCAACAAATATTGGATTGACAGAAAAAGATGTTATCAATATTCCAACAATAGAGGTATGATATATTTTTAAATTTAATAAATATAATTACAAAATCTATTTAAAATTATAGATTTTAATTCAAAAAGTTATTTTGTGCTTATGTGAGATAGATTTGAGACAGTTATATAATATGTATTTTTTCAGCAAAATGTTACTATTTTCAGACACCATAGCGACCCAGACTTGAATGTGTTCCTGGGATATCGCATTTTTCTACACGGCCAAGGGTTGTACGCATAGTATGTAGCTCATTTAAAGGTTTATTTTAGAATACTTGTGTTATTGCATATTACTATAAAAATCTTGGTTTCAGGTGTCTCAAAGCCCCATGTCAAGAGCACAGACTGTGCCCAGCACCCCTCCAAGAGTTGGTTTGCTAGTATGTCTGATGCTTACAACACCTTCTGGATCAGGCAAACACCCACAGCGAGGTATAATAAATGTTCGTCAGCAGCTGGCTAGATCCATAACGCAAATTCATTCCCACCCCAATGCCAGGAATTATATGTTTGGACTATTATTACAATCATAAAAGTGTTCTTGTTTGTCAGTCTTTCACGTGGTGATGGATTAATGTGGTTTTTACGAGGGCGAAGCCTCGGGCAACGTGCTAGCTTTTTGAATTATTATACTCTTTAGTACAAAAAATATTCAAAATATTCAATCTTTTTATATAAAAAATAAGATTCTGTATGTTTGTGTCCGCAAATCTCGGAAAGTAGTTTATGGATTGACTCCATAACTTTACATAAGATTCCATTGAAGAAGAAGAGTTTTATGCACTTTTTATTCAGAAGCTCCAACAGAAACCTGTAATGTGTTTTATTTCCGTAATAATTAATATCCATACTAATATTACATATATATGCAAAAGTAACTCTGTATGTTTGTTACATTTTCACGGTTCAACCAGTGAACCGATTTTGATGAAATTTGTTATGGAGATAAATAGCTTAGACTCTGAAGGTGGATATAGATATATGTACGTTTTAGTTAGACGCGGGCGGGGTCGCGGGGAAAGCGCTAGTAGATAATATTAGACAAAGTCACAGCAAAGTGTGGTCGAGTTTAGCTATTATATAATACTAGCATTTCGCCCGCGATCCCGCTTGTGTTGGTTATTGCGCTAAAAATTAGCCTATGTCCATCTCCAGGGTCCAAGCTGTTTCCATACCAAATTTCATCAGAATCTGTTCAGTGGTTTAGCTGTGAAAACGTAACTAACAAACAAACTTATAATTATACACACATATATATACAACAGACAGACTTATAATAGACAGATTTTTAATATTAGTATGGATTATTAGTGTGTATAAGATTTGAATTTGATTTTCAGACGTCGCAGACCACTGTCACCACTATCACAGCGACAATTTTATTTGACGGGTCTAGCCGAGCGGTTTCTACGAGTGGAAGAACAGCGGACTGAAATCCAACAGAAGAGGCTATCAATATTGTAATCTTATCTGGATAATCAGATAGCAAGGGATCGCTCTACAGCTCAAGCAATGCAGGTCATTGGGGATGGGTCGAAATTGTTAGCAGATATATTAAAAAATATATATATATATTGCAAAATGTGTTTTAATGTATTATGTTCCTTGCACGCCATAGTCTATTTACTAAGACTTATTATTATTTATTAGATTATTATTATAGATTAAACGGTAGGTTTTGCTGTCAGTTTTACAACAATCACGGTTGTGATTGACGAATAACCTACCGTGTAATGCGGTGATTGACGGTTGCATGAAATTGATTGACAAATATCTGGATATTTTGATTTTTACGTCAATCAACTAACAGTCACGAATTTTGATTGAACGTGTAATGGCATTTCGTCAATCACGCGTTAGTCAACGCTCAGACAGCAATGGAGACGGACGCAGAATATATTGAAGAGGCGGCTTCCACGCGCTCGCGCAGCCCGTTGCCACACCCGCCAAACAAGCTTCAGCCAGAAAAAGATTTTATTTTAAATTTTGACACGAAAAACCCCGGGTAGGGATGTCCCTAATATAAGCCACGCCACTAATTCCGGCCTTTCCGCCTTTTTACTTCGTAAATAAGATTTCTAGTAGTCTTAACTACAAATATTGACGGCTAAAATATTCTTCATAACTAGGGGAAAGTATATTTCAAAAAATATTACCTAATGGTTTTAAACCTAACAGTGTTAAATTATAAATCAAAACACGTACACAACAAAATACGCTCATTTTCCTAATTTTTTGACAAGTTATAGTCCCGATACAATTAAGCATATTTTACATTAGCTCATCTTTAGGCTTTTGATTTGTATGAATGTGACTATAGACATAGTAATGCAGCTATTTTTGTTTAAATCTATAAGTTTTTTATTTTATTTAAGTGGAAATTAATGGGGCTATAATTAAATATACGAAATGTATGGAGTGCTTAATGTCAACCGCCTGGCTGTTATTTGGTTTGACGTACACAATAAGAAGTACCTAATTTCAGCCACGTAATTTAAATCAGAGCTGTCATAAACTGGAATAAATACCATTAATTAGAACATAACTTATTTTATAGATAAGGAAGTTATGATCAATTCATCTATATTTTAAAGTCCGTTTTTGATTTAAAAGTTTAGCAAATGATACGTACTTGCTTTTCAGACATTTGGTATATGTTAAGAACTCCATACGATATTTAACTATTTTTTGAAAAAGACAAAAACAAACAATAAATGTAATTAACTACAACTAAGTAATACTAATTTTACTATAACTTAAGAACATAAATGAAAAAGTCATAACAAGGAAAGTGCTGCAGAACCATGCTTTGCTGCAGTCTATGAAGGATGATGTTCTGTAGTGGACTTGTGAAGGGCTGAAATGATGATGAAGATTCAAAAACATGGATGATTAATTTATAAGAAATCGATGTGCTATAATACATAATTTTTATTATAACTTTGTTTTAATTAATTGTTTAGTGTTAAAAGAAAAATGGAACTGCTTAAATCTAAACCACGGTAAGGTAAGAGGTAAAACATTAAAATAAAATAATTGTTGTCGTCTATCTTAATACATATTCCATGCTTGTGATATGCATGATTTAAATTTATAAGTTGTTATGAATTTATTTCAGTGCCCCTAAAACTTACCTACAATAGGTACCTACCAAAAACCCAAAAGCCCTATGTTATGCAGGCATTAGGTACACAAAAGGAAATTGAAATTGGCACTAAAAGGCTGTTAATCCACCCTATACGAATAAATATGAAACGTAAGCTTATTTTTAGTCCATAAATGCGTTTCAAATAAAGCCGCGAATCGATTATACGCTCCAAGAGGTCGAACATAGGCAGCTCCGCGATGTTAGCACCTCATGTGCGGAATTTCGATTGACCAATTATACCATCTGAAAGGTCAGAAATTGTTCATGAAAGGTCAGTCGGTCTTACTAATTGGTCAGCGTTAGATTTTTTTTTATTAAGGGTTAAAGGTTTTCAAGGTCATTGAGAAATTTTAGCATCTCATTCGCGAAAAAAATAAAAAATATGTGCGATCGAGAAGCATTCGCTGATAATTGGTCAGCTTATATAAATATTTGGTCAGATTAATTTAATATTAAAAAAAATAAGATGAGCTCCGCGATGTTAGAACCTCATGTGCGGAATTTCGATTTACCAATTATACTATCTAAAAGGTCAAAAATTGGTCATAAAAGGTCAGTTGATCTTATTAATTGTTCAGCGTTAGAAACATTTTATTAAGGGTTAAAGTTTTTCAAGGTCATTGAGAAATTTTAGCACCTCATTATTATAATATAGTTTATAGGTAGGTCCTTTCTCTCCGAAAATTTGGGTTTGACTCACATCAGTCAGTATGAGCGTGTAATGTCGAAATTATTCTATTATTCAAACGTCAATCATGATTTATCGAACTGATTGACGCTTGTCTAGGCGTGTAATGGGCGTCTAAGTCTCGTCGGCTTGATTGCCCCAAAATAGCTTCTGTGGACACACTTTCAACACTAGAGCCTCGTGCACACTTTGCAGTATGGAAACGAATCTGGGGGCATGGCAGTACCCCCGCTAAGTCGAGCATAAAAGCGGCACGGCCATACCATCCTTTTCTCGAAGCAGTTTAGGTCATTTTCGAAACCCTATAACGTCGTTGTGGATAAAACTAGAAGCCTTGCTACGCCATGCTAATTATAACCAAAATTGATTTTTTTTTGTCTTGGTGCACTTTATATGCTAGACCGCTGTAAAAGGTATAGTTTAGAAAAAAAACCTATAAAACCTTATGAGGTCACGGGTGTCCTACGCGGCGCCATAATATAACAAAGAGCGTTTCCGTTACCGAGACGCCGCGTTGGTCACGCTTCCGGCCACCCGCCGCCGCAGTCGATCGTCAACTTTCAATCAAGACGCACGCCTACTTTTATGTTTTTTTTTCTATTGCCGCGATGGAGATACACGCTTATATCGACTTAGATATATCGCAGGAAGATTTACGAAATATAGATTTGCTGGAAGCTAGCATTTTTAGTGAGATAGAACGAATCTGTGAGGAAGAAAGTGATAATGATGATCCAATTCTATCAAAAAAGCGTAAGCGCATCATTATCGCCAGTGATTCGGATAGTGACGACGATCCAGATGAAACCTTAAACTCTAGAATCTGCGAACTACAGGATAACGCTCGTCAAAGTTGGTCAACACCAAAAGGTCACCAGCCATCAGTTATTGCATTTACTGAACCCACAGGTTAGTGTCCATTATACTAAAATCAATACAAATAAATAAAATTGAAGTGTCTATTTGTGGTTTTGATATAATGGTGTTTTTTTAAGTTCATATAGTTATTTGCACGTAACCAACACCTAATCAATAGTTTTAAGATTTTTGTCTGCCGGTCCGTCTGTCTATCTGTCTGTCTGTCTGTCTGTCCGGGATTCACGGCAAAACGGCTGAACCAATTTTGATGGGGTTTTTTGCATAATGTTAAACTATTCAAGGAGCAATTACTAGAGTTTGTTTCATCATGCTACGACTTACGGGAGCCGAGCAGTGATCGAAAACGTTTTCAAATCTGTCTTTTTTTATTGAATTTTTGAAGATAGAAGTTCTAACGCAGGCAACGCCGCGGGACAACCTCTAGTTTACACTATTATTATAAAATGGCAAGGTTTGATTGTTTGTTTGAACGCGGTTATACCTGTTTCTGTTTTCTAACTGTTGTAACTGTTATCTATATAAAAATTAACATGGAGATGTCTGTTTGTCTGTGTTTGTCCGAGGTAAAGTAAAATAACGGACATATCCGGCTAAAAAGTTTTTGACGTGAACTTTTTCTAAACTAATATTATAAGGATTTGTTTTTGTATTGCTTTAGAGTTTCATGGAATAGGATGTGTAACGTTTTTTTTTTTGCTTTTAGGTATGAAGCAACCGTATGCAAAACAGCTTCAAAACAGCCCAGCTGGAGAATATTATAGCCTGGTTGTTCCGGATAAGATTTTTGAAGAAATTGCCATGCAAACAAATTTGTTCGCAGCACAAACGGGACCGAGCTCTAAGCCATCATCGCGGTCAAGTTCGTGGAAACCAATAACCACAGACGAAATAAATTTTTTTTGGATTGGTTCTGTACATGGGTCTAGTAAAAGTTCCAAAACTCGCGGATTATTGGAGCAGAGATAAAGTTTTTGGTCAAAATTTTCCTCGTACTGTAATGAGCAGGAATAGTTTCGAAATACTTTTACAATATTTGCATTTTGTTAACAACGAAACTGCGAATTTGTCGGACCGAATTAATAAAATTCGTCCGCTCATCGATTCCCTTAATCGAACATTTGAAAATTGTTACGCACCGAAAGAGGACGTATGTGTAGATGAAAGTCAAGTGCCACACAGAGGTCGTATAATATTCCGCCAATACAATAAAACCAAACGTCATAAATACGGAATGAAATTATTTAAACTATGCACGTTACCAGGCTACACCTGTAAACTAAGCCTTTATGCAGGTAAGAACCACGAACTGGTAAATACTTCGCCAACCAACGTAGTTATGGAGCTATGTAAGAATATATTAAACTGCGGGCATACAGTTTCAACAGATAATTGGTATACTAGTCTTCCGCTTGCAAACCAACTTCTTGATAAGGACACTCATCTCGTCGGAACTTTACGAAAATCACGAAAAGGGTTACCAAAAGAAGTAATCGAATCAAAACTACAGCCAGGCGAGTCAATTGCTAGGGAAAACGAGCGAGGTATTTGTGTCCTAAAATGGAAGTCCAAAAGGGATGTGTTAATGCTCTCTACAAAGCACTCAAAGGGATTCACCACCGTCGTGAAAAAAGGAAGAGTGGTTCGCAAACCAGAAATGATTGTTGCCTACAACAAAGCAAAAGGCTTAGTAGAAATAAGTGACCAAATGACCTCTTACTCGTCGCCATTGCGAAAAACAGTAAAATGGTACAAAAAATTAGCTATAGACCTTATTCTGAATACTGCTCTTGTAAATTCATGGGTGATGTATTGTGAAAACAAAAAAAAAACAAATATAGGGATAGTCCAATTCAGAAGGCAATTGGTAGACTACTTGACTCAGACCGAAAGTGGATCTGAAGCAAGCAATGAGCGACCAAGAAGAGTTAAACATAAGCTTCAAACCAAAGAAGGTACTGTGAGAAGTACAAGGCGTTTTTGTGCCCAATGTTATAAAACTAATGTTGGTACTTATTGATCCAAGGCCGCCAAAAACAAAACTAAAAAAGTCTCTACATTTTGCAGCGAATGCAATAACGAACCGCATTTATGTTTGCCTTGTTTTAATAGAATTAATAAAATATAAAGTATTAGTTTGAAACGTTTTTCTACTTTGTAAGTCCTTACATCATTGCAAATTTTGTTATTTGACTACCTTAACGTTATGGAATTCTACATAATATTTATGAGGTTTAAAAGCCAAAAAATGTATTTTTAAAAGTAAATTAATGCTTCAAAAAATGTTTTAATAATGTTGGCAAGTAGAACCACGGACGGCAATAAGGTTTTCCTTATAACTTGAAAAAAAAATTTGCTACACAAGAACCATTCAGCAAAAGTGTTCTACAGCGCCACTCCGGCCACATGCTTGCTATAAATCAATGAAATCTAAGTGCTTAGCGGTAGAAATAAGGTTCAAAGTCAGATATGCCTCGAGGTCACCGGTGACCTACGTGGCGTCTAGACATGGGGCAGGGTCCGGTCACCGGTGACCTACGTGGCGTTTAATGTGTTAATTTTCAGTAACCAAGTAGGCATTGTATAAACTCGGTATATTTCAAATTTCATTAAATTTGAGGCATGGCAGTGCCCCCGCTGTCGAGCAAAAAAGCGGCACGGCCGTACCATCCTTTTCTCGAAGTAGTTTAGACCATTTTCGAAACCCTGTAACGTTGTTGTGGATAAAACTAGAAGCCTTAATTTTCAGTAACCAAGTAGGCATTGTATAAACTCGGTATATTTCAAATTTTATTAAATTTGAACTAATAGTTCAAGAATTATAACTAGTCAAAGTTTCTTAATTTTGTCACTCACTGACTGACCGAACATCAAAACTCTAAGGCACTTTTAGCAGACTTAGAAGCTTTAAATTTAGAATGCGATTATTGTTTAGTGTATAAATCAAGGAAAAACTAAAATCTTTTGTAATTTCTGCCCAGTGTTCTAGATACACCAACTGAACAAATAACTTTGTAATCCCATATAAAAATATAGGATTACAAAGTGGATTACAAAGAATCAGTGTACCTATATATGTATAATATAATGAAATAATAGATGTAGATAGGTACCAAGTTATAACTATCTTCAAAAAGAAATAAGATGCCATCAAAAACATAATTTGTAAAAAATCAAGTCTCAATAAAAGTCAATCTATTTATTTAAAATATAAAAGATTTTTAGTATTGATGTGGCCACTATAAGATGTTGTTAGGTTAGCTAATTACGTAATAACTTAAGATAAAAGGACCCTTAAGTAGGGACTGAACAAATTAACCGACTTGGTATTACATGGATCTCACAACTTTTTACGGTAAAAGAACTGAGTTGCGAGACTTGGTTTTTTTTTTTACAAGTTATGTTTTTGATGGCATTTTTTTTTGTAGATCATGATCGCCTATAGCTGGAGCAGGAAGCCCTGCACGATTGCAAATATTATGTAGCACACAACAAGCTATCACAATTTTGCGACCATTTCAGGACCAAAGTGGAGCACTACTGTGTGCACCTATAAACACTTAAATCATCCCTTTAGCCTGCCAATCGCTCTCTCCACAGTATTACGCGCTGTGGCATGTAATTTGTTATAGTGCTCTTCTGGTGATCCTTCTACAGAGTTAGGTATCCGTACCATCAAAAATGTGCGTTGGGCATATCCTGAATCACCTTCAATATAAAACGTTTTGTTTGTTGTATTTTTAATGAATTCAATTCTCAATACTTTATTGCGCTCCATCTAATCGACGTCATCTTTATGTATGGTGGGTGTAGATGAACTATGGGAATGTTCTTGAAGTTATACTATTTTTACGTAAATATATGACTGATTCTTTTAGCTTACCTAGCAAATATACTGTTTCACTAGCTTAAACTAAACTTTCAAGTTTAGGTTAAATCACACAATTATTAGAAATGAAACGGTCGTAGGTAGCGCCTCCATAAGTTGCTTCAACATGTAACATATTTAAGTCAGCGTCAGTGGTCTATGAAACGGGTCATTCTCAAAACAAGTAATTGAATATGTTCCATATTAAAAAAGATCACAAAATATTTGAAAGTGTGCTTTAAATTAAAATATTTTTCATTCTCAACCTTTACTTCAACTTGATTCTAGCAAATATGAAGCAATAAAGAAAATAATTATGTAAAATTAATTTGATTTAAAGACATCAGTCCCCTTCGGTGGTCCGTTCAGAATTAACGCACACAAATATTGCACTTTTTATTTTTGAAATCACAATAAATTATAATTGATTATACCAATATTGTTTAATTAGAAGTTATCAAGAGGTAACTTAAAATATAATTAAATAAAAAATAAGGTTCATAAAAAAATTATCAAAGATTGTCACGTGTTACAATACCAAGGTATCTTTTCTATGGTCAAGAAATTCGCAGATTAATTGGAGCATAATTCATTTTTACGATCGCATCTAAAACTACACACAGTCATTAATTTTCGAACGCATCCCGGTAGCCATCTTTTGATTGTGACTGGAGTAAAGGTGAAACCGGTGTCCTATTTACCAATAATTGTATTTTGGTCAAATCTCAACGTATCTTTTCGGTTACGTTTTTAAATTGGTAAGTTTTTAATAATTTTCTCAAATAAGTATTTAGCCTGTTGGGTATCAAGGACTTAATTACAGATGGCTAACTTTTTTTTCCTAACCTCATAATTTTGTTCAGCACTTACGTTTTGTTCGAAAATGTCCATTCGGTGGACATCTTTTCGTCACCACAAGTCGTCACCGAAAACACGTTTATAAATGATTCGGTTTTACAGCATGTGTTTTATAGATGTTTAATATACTGTTTGTGTTGAGTGTGGGCTTCTTACTTTTTCAGATAGAAAAATGGCAAAGTCGCGGAAAAAATATTCTGAAGAAGAAAAGAAAAACAGAAGAAGGGAGCTGAAAAAGCTTCCTATAAGAAAGTTACGAGAAAATCTGAAACAAAACCCTGTGAAGTGGAGGAAAAACGTAGAAAAGACCGGGAATACTATTATAAAATAAGAAGAGTTGATTAAAACTATTAAAGATATGAGTGCTAGAAATCAAAGATTATTGAGAAAAAAATAGAAGGAAAATGCAAGGAAACGAAGAGAAGTTAAGAAAATACAGCGCCAAACACAGAAAATGTTGAACCAAGAAACACCACCATCGTCTAAAATACCCCTTAATAGCCCATGAGCTTATATGATTACCCCGCAACCAACAACATCGAGAATATTTTCTGGAAAAGCGGTCGCGGCTAGAAACTGAGGAATTTTGAAATCTGAAATTATGTATCCAAGGCAAAGATTACAAGCACTTGAAAATAAATTGGCTAAGTATGGAATGAGATTGATATGAATTTAACAGTGGTAGAGCCACGCGGCAGCTTTTGCTGTCGCACGGATGGGCCGGCTCGAACCGGGGTGGTACCACGACCTCACAGAAAACCAGCGTGAAGTAGAGGTTCACCTCTGCGTTTCGCTTGGTGAGTGCAGGTGGCCGGAGACCCTTTCTACTGGAAATGAGGCATTCCATCTTAGTCCTCACGGGGGACAACGCATCTACATTTTGAATTGTAATAGAGGATAGATGTAGATGTCTATGGGCCGCAGCAACCACTTACCATCAGGTGGTCTGTGTGCTCGTTTGTCACCCTTATCCTATAAAAAAAATGAGAGAACACAGAATGAAAACTAAAAAAGTAAAAACAGATAAAACAAATATAAAAATTTTGGTAAATCCACTTGGTCATACCTTAAGCGAATTAAAAAATACGTATGACATGATTATACGGAATTTTTCAAAGTAGTTTAAATACATTTCGACAGCACTATCGGCTTCAACACCCTCAAAAACCATGAAAATAACACCCATGATAAAAAAAATCGTACCTATTGCAGCCGCCACCTTGGATTTACATTTCGACAGTACTATCGGTTTCAACACCCGCGAAAACCATGAGAATGACACTATCGGCTTCAACACCCTCGAAAACCATGAAAATGACACCCATGATGAAAAAATTGATATCTATTGCAGCCGCCATCTAGGATTTACATTTCGACAGCACCATCGGCTTCAGCACCCCCCTCGTAAACCATGAAAATGACACTCATGATGAAAAACTTGGTACCTACATCAGCCACCATCTTGGATTTACATTTTGAAAATACTTTCGGCTTCAACACCTTCGAAACCCATGAAAATGACACCCATGATGAAAAAATTGATACCCATTGCAGCCACAACCTAGGATTTATATTTCGACAGCACTATCGGCTTCAACACCCGCGAAAACCATGAGAATGACACCCACGATGAAAAAATTGATATCTATTGCAGCCGCAATCTTGGATTTACATTTCGACAACCCTATCGGCTTCAGCACCCTCGAAACCCATGAAAATGACACCCATGATGAAAAAAATTATATCTATTGCGGCCGCCATCTTGGATTTACCTTTCGACAGCACTATCGGCTTCAACTCCCGCGAAAACCATGAAAATGACACCCAAGATGAAAAAATTTATATCTATTGCAGCCGCCATCTTGGATTTACATTTCTACAGCACTATCGGCTTCAACACCCTCGAAAACCATGAAAATGACACCCATGATGAAAAAATTTATAGCTATTGCGGCCGTCATCTTGGATTTACATTTCGACAGCACTATCGGCTTCAACACCCTCGAAAACCATGAAAATGACACCCATGATAAAAAAATTACACCTATTGCGGCCGCCATCTTGGATTTACATTTCGACAACCCTATCGGTTTCAACACTCACGAAAAGCATGAAAATGTCACCCAAGATGAAAAAAATTATATCTATTGCAGCCGCCATCTTGGATTTACATTTCTACAGCACTATCGGCTTCAACACCCTCGAAAACCATGAAAATGACACCCATGATGAAAAAATTTATACCTATTGCGGCCGTCATCTTGGATTTACATTTCGACAGCACTATCGGCTTCAACACCCTCGAAAACCATGAAAATGACACCCATGATAAAAAAATTATACCTATTGCCGCCGCCATCTTGGATTTACATTTCGAAGACCCTATCGGTTTCAACACTCACGAAAGGCATGAAAATGTCACCCATGACAAAAAAAAAATGATACTACTTACTTTTAGTACGTACTACTATTATTTATTCTGTGCTTTTAAAATATTGTAATAAAAAAATCTCTTATTATTATTATAGTCAGGTTTTTAAGAAATTTGGATATTCGAATATTGTGTACATATACAGCGATCTTTTTGAGCCGCTGCAAACATCCGAAACAATGTCCACTCACGACGGCGACTGACGTTGAACTGAGTGAATGAGTAAACTACTCTGTGGCTTTAGCTCCCTTTACAGAAATAATTTACATACGAGGCTACCAAATCAACGAAAGTTTCGCCATTTTGGAGCCGAAAAAAATTAATTATAGCTAACCAAAACAAAATTACACTGCCATTTACATTCAGTGGCTTCCCACATGATAGATGAAGAGATTAAAAAATAGATTGAGTTAAACAATTGATATTTTCAAAAGTTAGAGTGTTTACAAGCCTTCCGGACTTGATAAATCCACACCATAAGCCACTAAAATTCTTTTTTTATTTAAAAGTAGCAATTAATCGAATTAAAAAAAAATAATAAGTTCAACAAATATTTATCTTTCTAACAATGTGCTTTTTATGTCATTTATATGTATAATATGATTGCTAGATACGATTTTATTCGATAAAACGTTGGAATCTTAATTTTTAGGCGATAGTAGTTGCGCTTTCGCTTAAGGTATGCAATAATGATACATGCAATAAGGATAAGGAAAATAGAAAACGTCATTGTTTCCAGGGTCTTGAATCAATAAAAAAATTGATTCAAAGTTTTTTGCTTAATGATCAAAAGAGTAGACTGTCATCAGGAAAAAAACAGACCATCACAAGAAAGAAAATAAGAAACAAATTAGAATTTTGAACGATACATTATTAAATTTACATACGAAATTTCAAAAGAGACCGGGAAGAGTATTTCCTATAAGACCTTCTGCAGACATCGTCCGTTTTGGGTCCTAAGCCCAAAAGCATCAGCAAGAAATACCTGTTTTTGCGCTAAGAATGAAAATGCGAATTATATTGTGCAAGCGCTTAAATCAGAACAAGTGATTAAAGAAAATACTGTCTTAGAAGTAGCTGAGAGTCTTTGTTGTAAAGGTGAACTAAAAGAAATTTGGCTTGAAAGAAAATGTGACCAATGTGTAAACAAAACCAGTGCACTGCAGTCCTACTGTGAAAATGATACCATATCATATGAACGATGAGTTACTAAAAAGGTTCCAACTACTATGAAAGGAAAAGAAAAGTTGTGTCAGAAAACTTTGAAGGAAAAGATACTTACCAAAAAGCGAATACCAGTTGATACTCAGTCAGAAAGTCAGAAAATGCCTCAGTTCATGCAGCATATTTGTAATATATACCACCAAACAAGTTTAGTTCGTAAAATAAAACAAGAAAGGTCTACTGTGATTTTTCTGAAAATTACTAATGTAAATATGGTAGTGAAGTACAATCGACACATTTTGGGGGTTCTAAAGTACAAGTGTCAGTACATACAAGCAAAGTAAATACTTTTTAGTTTCATGGCAGCCACTTTTACACAGTTATGTTTAAACAAGTTGAACTTATGTTGTAAAATACCATTGGGTATTTAAAAAAGACTTACCTTCAATTTTACTGACAATCCTCGTCGTCGACGCTGGGAAGTTTTCAAAAGATGTTTGATATCTTCTAAAAAATGTATGAGTTCTTCCGACAAATGATAATTTGCTATAAAGTCTTTGTGTTTATTAAATACTTTAAATTTACGAAAGTTGCTAACTTGACGACGACTTTCATATAAGTCCAATCAGTTATAATATAATCTATTCTATACTATAACTATATGTAACTGCGAAGCCATAGACCTAGTAGAATCACAGGCCTACTTAGGACTCGTCATAGATAGTCGACTAAATTGGAAAGAACATATTGAGCACGTGTGTGATAAACTTCGTGGTATGCTTGCAAAATTTTCCGTAATTAAATATAAAATTCCATATAAAATTCTTATACAGCTGTATAAATCACTGGTGGAGTCAAAAGTAGCATACGGCTTGTCTAGTTATGGCAGAACGTACAAATCACATTTGAACATATTTATTTACTGCAGTCACGTATTCTAAAAACTATAGTTCCGGATAATATTAAAAAACAATATAAAGAATCAGATTACCATAACCTTTTTAGCCATTGTAAAATTATACCGATACACGAAAAAGTAAAGTTTACCCTTCTTGTAGAAGAATTTTTTCATGAACAGTTAAAAATTACCGTTACCCGTGATTACTCCAAAACTCGCAGCTCGGAAAAACCTAAATTAGCCTTACCTAAATATAATAATTTATATGGTAAACGTACTTTAGAATATATGATCCCTAACCTAATTAACCAGCTACCAGGATCTGTAAAATCCGAACTGACTCAAAAAAATATTATATTAAAATTAAAAAACTACTTTATAGATTGCATCATAAATAATTTAAATAATACATAATATGTATTACCAATAAATATTACGATAACGCTTTAAAACAAACGTCCTGTATATACAATCCATGAGCATTGCATCTTGCAATAGCAGATCACGCACTTAATAAATAATAAGTGAATTTTTTTACTTCACCCTCATTTTTATTATTGTCGGCGATATCGGTACACGGTAAAGTTTCTACAAACTTATGATTGTACCGTAATGTAATTTGTAACAAATGAATATAATATGTATGAAATAAATAAATAATAAATAATTAAATAATTCACTCTTGACATAACAGGTACATTGTTAATGTCATGTCCAACATACATTGTTACCCCTCCACCTTTTCTTTCTCTTCTGTCCAACCGAAAGAGCGTATAGCCGTTAATTTTTATAAGACTGTCATCAATTCCGGAATGTAAACGGGTTTCTGATAGCAAAATAAAATCAGGTATATGTATGTTAATTTCAAGAAGAATTAAATCATATTTCGCAATAATGGAAGCCAAATTCGTGTATAGGATGCAGAGTTCTGTAATATTATGATGAGCTAGTTTTTTTGTAGTTGTTATAATCGTTGATGTGTTATTAATATATTTGATCGTAAGACTTTTAGGAAAATGTATGTATTATCTTAGTTTCTTTAAATTTAAGGAGTTGGTAAATGGACACTATTTTGAAAAGATATAATAAAACTAATAACTTGCTAGTTTGTTAAGTTTTTGATTTTCTAAGAACTTTCAGTGTTACCCTCGTAAATGTGCCTTTTGCCCGAAACGTTTGATCTCTTAAACTCATACCTATAATAAAAACTGCATCTAAAGTCGTTGTAATTGAGTAGATTTCATTAACCAATTTTTGTTCCTATATGATAATCCAAATGTATCATTGATTCAAAATATGAACATTGTCAAATATTATATTCTTCATAGATTATTATGTAAAATAAATGGTAAAGTAAATAATAATAATAATACGTTTATTTGTTGATCATAAGTAATACATTAAAGACGTCATTACAAAGTAAAGAAAAATATAGAAATGTAACAATTTATAGCCTTTGTAAAATTGACGGCGATGTGCCTTGTTTTATAGTTACGGAAATGTGTGGCATTGCTCTGGAAGATCGCAACGGACCTCTAAATGTTTTCAACGGCCTACAATTCCATTTTTAAGTTCGTACAACGTTTCTTTATATTGCGAATTGTAATATCGCGCAATGAACGCTTGTTCTGGCGATTTCCTTCACAACTATCGTTCGTTTTCTACTTACTAGTTAGTAATTCTTCAATTTATTAACATTATAAAAAATAAAACATTTTTTATTTAAAAATAATATATAAACTGTCATTATATACATTGGCTATAAAAAGCTGACCTGTCGTCACGATTGGTTAAAATAGGATTCACAGGAACGATAAACCAGAATGACCAGGTAATGACTTTAACAAAGAAGTTATAGCGTAACGCTTGAACTTGGATCAGACAAATATTCTACTGTTCCTCCCAGGTTATTGATTGTGACATAACTGCAGGTGGTAGTATACTTCCATAGTCATCCATCATTAGATGTGGTTTAAGGCAAGTGAACAAAGTTTTCGCCTTCATACTAAAATTCCCTATATAGTTAACATAGTTAGCGACCAGTTTATTTGACCTTTTATTGGCGGTGTAAAAATATCCACCACCTCATATGGGTGACATATGGGTTTCAAGACAAGAGATGGGCAGCAGCCACATACATACACTAATAACAACTAAAACAAAAAACAACTGTCATTGCAAAGCCACTTGCCAAGCTTTGCAACTATGGCAAACCTCCTCTATGTTAAGCAGTGGATTTTTGATAGGTTGTAGCGATAACGATATTTATAATATATGTCTTTATAAATAGCGATAAATAATTAGAAGCCCATTTTACTATATTTTACATAATAATTATTGTATGAGTTGACTGGTAGAGAATGCTTTTGGGCATCCTTTATAATTGCAAATTGCATTGGCAAGTATTTTTTCACCGCGAGACGACTTTGGTAGAATTTTATTTGTTTCCTTGCAATTCTAAATATCAATATACCGATTTATTTTTTATGTCAGATGTCAAAACTGTCATTTGGTGGAACGTTAGTTGAAAGACTGGATGTTTTGAGGTTATTTTTAGATCTAGCTTGATCCTAAGATTTTCCTACTGCGCCCGTAAGTTTTGCAATAACATTTCTATAAATTAGAATGAAACTATTAGAAACAGGAAATATTTTCGATGTTTGGCTTTACCGAGTAAGAAAAAATGGGTTTTGGCAATATAATTGCCATTGCCCATTGTATGTTCGCACTTGCGTTGCACCGCATATGTGTTGAATGTGTTTGAACTGGTTTGTGAAGTGTGTTTTGGAATTGTTACAGAAAATAATAAATATGTACTTTGAAAGACGATGAAATCGAGAAAGAATTGCATCGCTTGTTTGTTCTCGACGATCCTGAGATATCTGAAGATGAGTTAAAGACGGAATCAGAAAACATTTCAAACATAGATGTAATTAATATACTAAATGGATTCAACGAGAAGCTTGTGCCTATGTGCAATGAGATAGAGGTGGCGTTTCAGAACAGAGACAGAGGCGTTGGAGAACGAAGAAGGTTTATTGATATCTGGTGTTCAAGATCAGTATCCAGAAAAAAGTACGCCATAAGTAAGCACGTCTGAAATCTTGCTGTCCTCGTCCAATCTTTACTTTGATAGCCCTCATCCTTCCTCTCCTGAAGTACCATCGAATAGCGATCACAGTACCCGAACTCCTTTGCCAGAATCACCCATACCGTCCTCACCCACATCCAGCCTTCACTTAGATAGCCGTCGTTGTCGTATAAACTCCTGAAGAACCACCTATTAGCGGTCGCAGAAATCCCTTACAAGAATCATCTGGTTCAAATACATTGTCTGATACAGATGAATCAGATGCTGAAGAAACTCAATGAAAGAAGGTTCTTTCGCCACAAAATACAAATTTAGAATTTTTTGATAGCGTGAAGTTAGAAGCGTGTCAATTTATTCCGAGTAAACCAGGCCTGTGACGTATTTCGGTAATTTTTTTGACGAAAAAGTAATAAATCTTATTGTGGTGCAAACTAACATGTACGCACAGCAGAAACAAAGTCGTGGCTGGACAACCGTCAATTCTAAGGAAATCAAGGCATTTATACAAATACAAATTCTTTATTTGCAAGAAACACAGTTGACAGGGTCTTAAGTTAAATCTAGTGTACATGTGTTTAGTCTGCTCGCAGACGTGCAAATATTTAGGTACATAATACAAAAAAAAAACTATCTGTAAGTGGGTCACATAAATCATTGAACTAATTTTTCCATTCTAAATATTCTTTTAGGCTATAGAAACAATTTTCCAATAATCATTTTGTTAAATTATTTTTAAAAGAGACTCCTTCTTTATCTTTTAAATTCTTAGGTAATGTGTTATACAATAATATACTCATGTTATATACATTTCTCTTATACATATTTTTATGACAGGGAGGTTGATATATTAGGTCTGCATATTTACTTCTTAAACGCCTTGTTGTAATATCTTGGCGGGTTTTAAAATACTTAGGGAATGATTTGACAAAAAGACAGGCTTCTTTGATATATAAACAACAAGGTAATGGAAGAATATTATATTTTTTTAAATAAGGTTTACAACTATCTAAATACCAAATGTTGCTTAAGGCACGGATGCATCGTTTTTGAACTAAAAGTGCTCTTTCTACCTCAACAGAGTTACCCCAAAGCAAAATCCCATAACTAAGCACTGATGATACGTAGCCATGGTACGCAGTGAGGGCAGCCTCAACTGATATATTTTGCCTAACACTTTTTAAAGCAAAAGCGAATCGTTGAAGCTTTTTACAAACGATACCAATATGCTACTTCCAGTTCAGATGTGTATCAATATTTACTCCTAACAATTTATAGTTGTCTACTTCATCAATTTTGTTATTGTCGTATAGAATATTAAAGTGTTGTTTAGATGACCTGTATGACCTAAATTGCATAACCTTCGTTTTTTGTAGATTGAGCCTTAAATCATGAGCCTCTACCATTCTATGATATTTGTTAGTGCCGTATTTGCAACCGAATCTAATGAATTATTACCATCACTTTTAACTATTATAGTAGTATCGTCTGCAAAAAGGATACATTTGTGTGAAGGGGCACTGGGAAGGTCATTAAAATACAATAGAAATAATAAAGGACCGAGTATACTACCCCGTGGTACGCCTGTTTTTTTTATACAATAATTGAGAAGGATGAGTTTCTTTAATTAAAATATTATTTTTTTGTGTCATTTTCGTTATCTCTGCACCCTGTCTTCTACTTTTTAAATAACTTTGAAGCCATGCATACGCGTTCCCTCTAATTCCGTATGATTCTAGTTTATGAAGGAGTTTATCATGATTTACAAAGTCAAAGGCGCAACTCATGTCAAGAAACAGTGACAGTACCTGGGTATTATTATTTATACATTCAGTTACATATTTTATAAATTATTTGCATGGCAGTAAAGGCGATACATTTAGAGATGGTGAGTGATTTAACATCTGATGCATTTATAGCAGCATTCAAACGTTTTGTTGCCAGAAGAGGAAGATGTAATAAAATCTGGAGCGATAACGGAACCAACTTTGTTGCAGCCAATAAGGAATTAGTTAAAATGTGGAGAGATGCAAAACTGGAAATGCCTGGACACATAGCAGAGCAATTAGCAAGTGATGGCACGCAATGGCATTTTACACCACCATACACACCACACTTTGGAGGACTCTGGGAGGCTGGTGTCAAATCAGTCAAGCAGCACTTACGAAAAACACTGACATCGAACTTAACATTCGAGGAATTCATGACAGTGCTTACACAAATCGAAGCATGTCTGAATTCTCGGCCTTTGACACCGATATCCACAGATGTGGACACGATAGGTGACATTCAAGTACTCACCCCTGGACATTTCATAATTGGAGAAGCACCAGTTACCAGACCGCAATTATACTACAGAGAACTACAGTCTGTTATCCAGATGGCAACACACTCAAAGACTGGTTCAAACGTTTTGGAAACGCTGTCAGACTGAATATTTGTCCCGACTTAATCAGCGACCTAAATGGTTAAAGAGAACACCTGAGTCTGAAGTTGGTATTATAGTGTTGCTAAAAGATGAAAATTTGCCCCCTAGCAAGTGGGCTCTGGCACGTATAAGTAAAAAACATCCTGGACAAGACAACATAACACGGGTGTATAACCGTGCGCTATAATGGTAAATTAACTTAGAGATCCATCTCAAATTTATGTGCGTTACCGATTTTGAGTAATGATTAATATTTTAAATTTATTATCATAACTTGAAATTGTATTATGTGCATTATTTCATGTAACTAAGTATCAAATTGGTAGTAGTGTAAAGTTTTAGTTTGTTTGTTTTAAGTTTTATATTTAGTAACAGCTTTTTATAAACTTACATTATTTAAATTGTAATGTTAAATTGTAAAGTTTTAAATTGAAGCTTATTTTAAAGAGAAGCATTAAATAACTTAAGGTATAAACATTGTTAGTAGCATTTATTGTTTCAGTTACTTCACTTGTTTTATTAATTTGTTCATTAATAAAAGGTCTTAAGGCCCTTTTGGTGGGCGGTATGTTTGACTAAGTAATGTATTTACTATAACTAGCTCTGTATTTGGTTATAGCGCTCATATTTCTTACTTTCATTTAGTGTCCAATAGATCGTTGAACAAACCATACGTGTTTAATTTTATAATACTATACCCAAACAATACTCGACCTAATTCAAAGCAACACTCAGAATTTCTTTTCTTAGATTTTTATTTTCTTCTAATAAGTTCATTATTTCCTCTTCTGCTATTTCTAATTTTCCTTTTAGTTTAGATATTAATTTCTCCATTTTATGGACTTTCTTCAACTTTTCAATATTCAAATCGGGCCAACTTTTCGCCGAACCTATTCCAGTTGCAAATGATTGGTACATTTCATCATCATATTCAAGTGATAACCCATCAAAAGAATTCTCAATAGGTACATTTGTCATAGGTTTTCTGATGGTGACATTGTTTCTGGTTGTGTCTTCAGAAGTTTTGCATTTTTCGCATTTATATTTATTTTTACTATTAACTGACATCAAATAGAAGAGTTGTTCACTAATGCTTGTACACTCTAAATGATAGTGTTTAAGACATTCACTACATTTAAAAAAATCTCTTTTTATTATTTCTTGTTTACATTTTTTGCAGAGTAACGCCATCTTGTGGTATACTTAAAAAGTATTGACGTAAAAATAAATGCAATAAAGTATAACTCTCACTTTACTAAATCAGCACTAATCTGGTATAATATATAATATTTAAAAAAAAACTTTTAATAGACGCTTCGTTAATTGTAAAATATGTGAGTCCATTTTTGCCATTGTCTTTTGGCACATAGATAGACCATATCCTGAATTAACACAGGATACTTTCTATCTCGGATATAGTGGATAAAACAGCAGAGCATAGAAATGTATAATGTAAGGCATTACATGAATTAAAAAGCTCATACTTAATTATTTGTGGTGCTGGTGACTGCATTTTTATTTCATGCACCTGTTGTTCAGTGGTAACGCCTCGATTGCCGGTCTTTATCCGGCTTTTAGAGTCTACAGACCTACAAAATAAATCATTATGTATTCAAGTAAATGTTAGTTACACTAGTGCTGCACGATGTGCTGGCTGATTTATGTATAAGCTATTAGAAAAAAATCTAGAAAATTCTTTAGTAGAAACTTAACTGTTATCCACTGCTCTGGCATCTTGAAAGGGGGAGCTGGTTGAACTCGTCAGCTACTTCCTTCCAGCCCATTTTAAAATTCTTCTTGCCCTGCAGGCCGGTAAATTTGCTTATAAACAAAAATGGATGAGTTGCTGACTTCGACAGAAGTGGCTCAATCTGCTCTCTTGTTACGAGTGGTGTGCGTTTACGTCTGAAAAATACATAGAAGTATATTCAAAACGTAAACAAACAATAGTCTTTCAACAAAGTATTCAATATAGGTACAACGGTAGGTTCGAAAATAGGTGTTGTAGGTTGTATTTACGTGCAGCTTCAAAACCGGGCCTGCGCCTGCGTCACTGTCACCCACCATTGTAAATATCACGAACATGATACAAAAAATAACATGATATGTACTAAGAATTAATTCCTTTTGCAATCAACAAGAAGCAGTTGACATTAAGACATTGACAATTTTGATTTTATACTGATGTCGACATTAACACAGTGTTGCAAGGAGGCAAACTTTTATGTCCTTTGATATTTAACAAGTTATATAGTTTAATTCTTAGAAACGGCAAAAGCTGCTTGTAAGTTACTATGAAAAATATTTTTATATGATAATTATAATGGATCGAAGTGGACTGCATGAATTTACTGTTGTTAACTGGTTGCTAGTGGAATGTATGACTGAGGTATATTACGCTAGGGGACTGCTCAAAGAAAAGATGGTACTGACGATTATACTGTATTATCACTATTTACAATTTGGCCCTATTACACTATATATATAACTATAACTACAGAGAGGGATCTTCATTTTTCTATCTTCTATGGAGTCTTGATTTCTCTTCGAGTGCCGCTTCCGAATGAATGAACAACTCACAGACCAAAATGCCCTTCTTATATGCCGCAAGAGAGCGTCTTAGCCTGTGAGTAGCGTCACATGACGATGCCGCACACTCTTGGTTGTCTGCTGCCGGTGTGCGGGGTGCGCGGGGTGCAACGGGGTATGAAGGGGCGACGGGGCGGCGGTTCCCTCGCCGTCCGCAACAATAAGGTTTCGACTGTTTCTGTACAATTTTCAAATAAAAGCAATTATTCTTATAAAATTATGTCTACCAATTTTCCCTGATTCAAGGAGATTTTTTAACAGCCAATATTTTTTTTAAGAAAACACCGCACTATGAATACGTTTATTGTTAGCGTAACGACATCATAGGCCCGGTTCCCACTACGCCGGACCGGCAGATCTGCCGGAAACCGGACACCGGACAGAGTGTTCACATTACATCGGATCCCGGAAGAAATTCAGACAGTCAAGTACACCTCAGTTGAATTTGGACCTGCGCGCACAATAGACATCGAAATTGTTGTGTTGTGGTGGTATCTTAATAGAAGGCAAAATAAAAGAAAACATTGGGTACACCCTATTTTACGGGAAAGATTTTCACTTGGAACATTTGAAACATTAATGGGTGAACTTAGAAGAGACGAATCAAAGTTCTTCAATTATTTTCGAATGACAGCAACCACTTTTGACGATTTACTGGGACGACTAGACATAAGAGTACGACATACAAGTTTCAGAGAATGTATTTGCCCAGAACAAAGATTAGCCATATGTCTAAGGTAAGATTATTTTATGCACTAGATTGCGTAATAATAGTTTTGACGTAGGTACCTACATAAGACTGAATGAATGAATGAATGTTTGCTATGTATGTTTGTTTGATGAATGTGAATATATATAATGTGTGTGTGTGTGGAGGGTGTATGTATTTGATAATCATTATGAATTAAAAATGCAAATAACTTATTTAAGTATTTATTTGTACTCAAACTTAAATCCTTTCAAAATCTAAGTAATCTGAGTCTTGGGAATGTATGGAATGATTACTAGATGCTGATGGCGAAGCTGGAATCGGATTCGATGTCTGAGATGAAGTTGATGGTATAGATGTTGTTGCCTGTTGATTGCTACTATTATATTGCGTAGAGTATCCAGGGTGGTGTTGATCTTGCGTAGGTGTTGCCTGTTGATTGACGCTATTATGTGTGTAGTATCCAGAATACTGATCTGGACCGGTCATATGATTATATGAATCATGCCAATGTCCGTAATTTGGTCTCTCATAATTCCTACTTTTAATTTTTTGCAACATTGTCATGACGCTAGCTTGAAATTCGAAAGTCTCTTCGATAGTTAAAGTGTTCAAGATTGGTATAATGCCTTTGAAGAAAGACAGATGATGGTTTTCCTTTTCTGGGTTTATTCTGGAGTCCAAAAACTATACCATCCTGTCATTTACCTCTTTATTATCAATTTTTCTTTTATCTTTAATTAAAGGTGAACGAAAATCTGATTCCATGCCTACTTCAGTCTCGGTTCTCGCTTTTTTTAAAACTGACTCATGTGGTGGTCGAGGTTCGGAGACTTTTTTCAAAAACATTAATTGCTCGTGATATAAATAATTTCGTGTCTTTTTGGCCGAAGATCCAGATTTAGACTCATCTTTTTGTTTCTTTACTGTCTTAAGCCACGAATCTCGTATATTATTCCATTTAGTTGAAACCTGTTTTCCTGAAATCAATAAAAAATATCATAAAACAATACAATTTGTTTCTTGGTGACGTATAAAGTAATAATGTATTAACAAAAAATACTGTTTTTTTTTTCAGATATTTAGCTTCAGCATATTTATTCAAAGAAATACATTACTCATACAGAGTAGGCGTTTCGACAATAAGTAAACTAATAAAAGAAATGACCCACGTCATTTGGGAAAACCTAAAGACAGATTTCCTTAAGCTACCTGATACTGAAAGAGAATTGGAGGACATCACTTCAGGATTCGAAAGAAAAGCCAACTTTCCTCACTGTCTTGGAGCAGTAGATGGCAAACATATCAGAATTTTGAAACCAGCCAAGAGTGGTTCTATGTTCTTTAATTACAAGGAGTATTATTCTTTTGTATTAATGGCAGTTGTCGATTCAGAGTACCGATTTATTTTTATTAGTGTGGGCTCATATGGCAAGGAATGCGATTCTACTATATTAAAGGACAGTACATTTTGGCAAAAGATCAATGATGGTACTTTATATGTACCAAAGACTAGACCGCTTCATGAAAACTTGCACGAAGAATTACCGTTACTATACTTGATGGCGATGAAGGCTTTGCTTTAACACCTAATCTCCTACGTCCATATGGAGGTACACATTTGAATACTGATAAAAAGATTTTCAACTATAGACTAAGTCGAGCAAGAAGGTATGTTGAGTGCGCTTTTGGTATTCTGGCAAATAAGTGGCGAATAATCCATCGAGCTATAGATCTGAACGTAGACACAGCAATTCAAGTAATTAAAGCTTGTACAGTCTTACATAATTTTGTAAGAGAAAAAGATGGTATAAATTTTGAAAGTTACCAAAATATAGAACATAGACAAGAACAAGAAACGATACCCATGAATCGGAATGTGTCGAGTCGAGGTGGCCCGAATGCCAACGCTATACGGACATCATTTAGTAATTATTTTGTTTCGGATATTGGTTCCGTTCCGTGGCAGGCAGCAGCTATAAAATAAAATTTATCAATGCATTTACATTTTATCAATAAAACATTAAAAACTCACCGTACTGTTTTCTTTCTTTTTTATCCAGTTCTTCGAAGTTTGGTTTCAGTATTAAACATACTTCACGCCATGCTGCTAACTTTAAGTTTTTGTCTTTATGGACGTATTCGGTCTTATCCCACAGAACAGGTCTCTCTTGGACAAGCGTAATTAAAGTTTCTGCGTGAATATCGATGCTAAACGTCTACTTTTACCAGAAAATGCGAGCCGAATGACGTGAGTGGAACACGGGCGGGGCGAGGGGAGCACGAGCGGGTCGAGAGGGGACAGATACCGGCACAAACTCGTTCACATTACTCCGGGCCCGGTCGTTCTACCGGCAATTCGTAGTGACAAAACGCTCGGTAAAAATGCCGGGCTCGGCAAAAATGCCGGACCCGGGATAATGTGAATAGCTTCGTATAAATTGTACAGCCACTAGCCCTTCCGGCAGATTTACCGGCGCGGCAGATCTGCCGGTCCGGCGTAGTGGGAACCGGGCCATAAAGTTAAGATATGTTCAGTATCTCGGCTGTAGTGACTTGCATTTATCGTAAGCATCGTTACGGTAAACATTGTTTTACGTTATTATTTAGCAATCGGTAGTTAGCAATGGCGTCGCTATCTATGTCGAGACTGCAGGCACAGGTTATTTTTTATCGCAAGTGTTCTCTCAAACGCCCGGAAGATTACACATTTTCCAAAAGCCCCGCCATGACCATGTAGACTCGAAGGAACATTGCGATCACTTCTAAACACTATAGAACGAAGTATTTAGAACTGTAAAATTATTAATTCAGCCAGGATTAACTTATATAACATCATAATTATTATTCAAAACATTTGTAAAAAAATCATGTGATTTTGTATTTAGGGCCCTTTGCGTTCTGATTTTAAATAAATAAATTATTGGGTGTCATTTAAAAAACAAATATCTTAAATTACGTATCAACCTTTCATAACAACAAACATGCTACTGTTATAATATGTTACGCGTATACGCTTTTGAAACGAGACATAAAATTGAAAGAAATTAATTAAAAAGAATAACAGTAATAAATCCGAGAGCCTAAAATATTAATATTTTCACTTTATTTTACACAAATCGTTGTCATTGTAAATAGAATAACTTTAGAAGTGTCACTTTTCCGCGCACACTTACTGACCCAAATGTAGCTATCTCCGTTCTTTACCCAATTCACGTGCACGGATATATAATAATTTATTTTAAGGTGCAAGATGAAAATTTATGTAAATAAGTTTCGATGAGTCGTCGATGTCTAGATCAGCTGTTGTCAATCTCCAGTGAGTTTTAACAGTGGTAGAGCCACGCGACAGCTTTTGCTGTCGCACGGATGGGCCGGCTCCAACCGGGGTGGTACCACGACCTCACATAATACCAGCGTGAAGTAGAGGTTTACCTCTGCGTTTCGCTTGGTGAGTGCAGGTGGCCGGAGGCCCTTTTTTACTGGAAATGAGGCATTCCATCTTAGTCCTCACGGGTGACAACGCATCTGCATTTTGATTCGCAAACGAAGATAGATGTAGATGTTTATGGGCCGCAGCAACCACTTACCATCAGGTGGACTGTGTGCTCGTTTGTCACCCTCATCCTATAAAAAAAAAGAGTAAGAATAGCAGCCAATAATTCACATTTACGTCTACGTTGAGTAAACCTCTGTAAATAGTAAAGTATAAGCACAAAAGTATAAGGGACGAATTGGAGGAACTGTCCCTATCTTTACCTTCTATATTAAGCTGAGCAAACTGTCTTACTCTGTGAGTGTAATCTATATCCTGAGAAGTCAAGAAGAATCCCATTTTAACTGCTATCCTACTCTTGACATTTTATTAACTTTAGCTTCTTAAACCTAAAATTTAAAAAAACTGGTACTCCCGAAATCTTGAGGTTATTTATTATTCTGCCCTATTGTTCTTTCGAGCGAAGTTGATCAGAAAGTACGGCGACTGTTGTTTTTAATTCGTTGAAGTCTTCTTCTTTCTAGGCGAATTGCATTTTCATATAAATTATCATTTTCTTTCCTTAATTCCGATATATTATTAGTTATTTTACTCTGTTCTTGTTGTAGATTCTGACTAGCTTTTTTTTAATTTCTGTATCATTTTTTATTTATTTATTTATTCACAAATTGCGTTACATGTGACTTAGTGACTAAACAAAAACATGCAAGTTCTAACAATCACATGCACATCGAAAGGCATAGCAATGAACAGGAGAGGGGCAGACACTTAAAATTATTTTCCTCAATGTATTGATTCATTGAATAATAACTTTTTTTTAATAAGTATATCTTTTAAAGATGTTATGAATTTATAAATATTTGTTTCGGCTTTTATGTACTCCGGCAATTTATTATAAATTTTTATTTACATCGGGTAAGGACCTGGACTGTGTAATTTTAATTTAGATTTTGTTTGGAAAAGGTTATTTTTATAGCGAGGTATGTTGTGTCGGGGCGCGTCTATGATTTTGGTGGTCTTTTTACAAACTTACATATTTCTAATATATATAGGCACGGTAATGTTAGAATGCTGATACTTTGAAAGTGAGGTTTGCAGCTTTCTCTTTGTTTGATATTTGCAAGTACGCGTATACATTTTTTTTTGTAAAATAAAAAGTTCGTGTGATTCTACACTGTTTCCCCACAGTATGAAGCCGTAGTTTAGCCACGCTTGAGCGTAGGAGTGATAGGCTGTCACTGCCGTTTTTAAATTTGTAGATTTTTTTAATTCTCTTAGGGTACGGATCCCTGAGGGATAGAGTCCCGCACCGGCTGGGCCCTCGACCTGACACTTGTTATGGTTTTTGAATCTTGATCTATATTTTCTATTTCGACGTACTGTGAACGATTGCTGAGAAAGGAAACAAACCACTTATGAGCTACACCACGGATACCAATGTCATAAAATTTATTTAAGAGAATGTCATATTTAATTTTTTCATACGCTTTTGTCATGTCAAATAAAATTCCTATTGCGTATTTCTGATCGTTTAATATGTTCAAGACTTCATTAAAATATTTAAATGTGGCCAGTGTTGCCGAGCGGTTTTTTCTAAAACCATTTTGGGCGTCGTCGAAAATATTGTACGTTTCACAAAATAAGTATAATCGTTTGAACATAGCTCTTTCAAAAATTTTCGAAATTACGGGTAAGAGTGCAATGGGTCGGTAGTTATTGGGATCCATTATTTTGTCTTTTTTTATTTATTGGCTTTATAATAGCAATTTTCAGTAGGTCAGGGAATACTAATTCAGAAAAGGATTGATCTCTAATTAAAGTTAACAACGGAACTATTTCTTCGGCACATTTTTTAATAAGAGTGGACGGCAGCTCATAACACCGAAGCTAGATTTTAATTTTAGTTGTCGCACCAATGACATTACCTCTCGTTCATCCACTGGGGTTAAGAACATCGAGTGCAGGGAGGGACGCAAAACCGGGCAGCCGCGTGGCGCGGGAGCACTGCCTGCCGCGTGACGCGGGAGCACTGCCTGCCGCGCCGCTCCCGAGTCCCGACTGACGCGAACAGCTCGTTAAAAACATTAGAAACTTCATGCGGGTCAGATATTGGTTTATTGTTGATATGCAATTTAATATTTTCATTATATTTTCTTACCTTAACATGCTTTGTTTTTTCATTTATTATTTGGCTCATACATTTAATTTTATTAGTTACTTTATTCATTCTTTTAATTGATTGTTATGGTTTTGATTTTATTATAACCTTTTTTAAATATTTTTTATATTGTTTGTAATAATTTTGTAAAATTTTATTTTTCGAATACATAACATGAATTTTTAGTAATCTTTTATTTTTACAAGATTTTTTTAATACGGTATGTTAGCCATGATTTATATCGTTATTTATTATATATTTTTAATGGTTTATATAGAATACAATATTCTAGTGCATTGTGTAAAATTTTATTTAGTGAATTGTAATTTTCGTCAACAGTTTTATTATTTGAAATGAACTCTTGCCAGTTTGTATTTTGTAAATATTGTTTGAATTTATTTATATTATTTTCGTTGTATATTCTTTTACATATATAAAAATAAGAATTGATATTTTGTTCTGATGGAACATTTTTTAATTGTAGCATTGCACATTTGTGGTCTAAAAAGCCTAACTCTAATACCGTAGCACTTACGTTTTTTGACTGAAATTTGTAAATATCAAATCTATACATTTTTCCAGGCGTGTGGGTTCTTTTATAAATTGCTTAGAATTTGACTCTAGCATGGTATTTAGGAGTTCTGATGATTGTTTTGATTTTACTAATGTATTCACATTAAAATCGCCGCCAATAATATTTTTTTATCTTTATATCTTTTTATGATATATTGAAGAATTTTATTTAATTGACTGTAAAATATGTCTGTCTCTCTATTGTTCCAACATAATGCAATTAACAATATATCCAATTTCGAAAGTTCAACAGCACAAACTTCAATGATATATTCAATATACATGTACATGATATCTGTGCCGGACGGGCGTAGCTCTCCGGAGTAAATGTTGTCGAAGATACTCCGCGAGTCGCTCACGTCCTACACCTGTAGGTTCCGTTGGATACTTTCACTGCCGTCTCTGCGGTTGCTGCGGGTAAACTGTGGACTGAGGATCAAAATTAAAATGCACGATTTGTAAATTAAAATAGCAAGGGAGTGGCCAGCGGTTCGACTAATTAATTTGTCGCGAAATTTTACAACTATTATTTATTGATCACGATTATTTAAAACGGTTGGTCAACTACGGTTGTTCACTATAGGTTGGTCACTATATATTTTAAAAATATTTAATTTAAATGAGCGGTAGTATAAAATATCTGTGCGGAGTAGTTGGTTTTTCTGACACTATTGACTAGCAGCTATTAATCAACTAAAACTAGTTGAATGTAACACTTGTGTAACTGCGAATATCAGTTATCACTTTTTTCGTCTAGCTAACACTTTTCACTATATGTAACTGCGAATTTTCAGTTACCACTTTTTTCAGCTAGCTAACACTTTTTCACTATATGTCACACCGAATTTTCAGTTGCGACCTTTTTCCGCTAGCTAACACTTTTTTACTATATGCAACACCGAATTTTCAGTTGCCACTTTTTTCGGCTAGCTAACACTTTCACTATTCACTATATATTTCTGCTAGTCACTGCAACTACTACCGGATACTACTGCTGGGCACTGGTAGTTCTTCCTACTACTGCTGGATGCCACTGGTAGTTCTTCACACTACAACGTTACTGGGTTTCGCCCCCATAAGGTAGACTTCGGCTATACTCTATAGTGAGCCGCTTGCCATTTTCCACTTCGCCTCTTTATTTTTAAACATTTTCTCTATGTAGATTGCACAAATTGCAATATTTTCTATATAACACTGATTTTAATTTTAACACGTTATACATCATTAAGTATGGATATTGGTCCTTTATCAGTATGTGATAAAGGATAGTTAATATATTTACATTCAAAAAAGATATTAAGCGAAATGTCCCAAACTTTTACTATAAATGGACATATTAATTCTTTAATTTTCCTATAATTATTAAATGTGTCTAATTGTACAAAATATTTCTTTATTATCATATTCTACGTATATGATACGTAGAATATGATAATAAAGAAATATTTTCACTAAATGTCATATTTACAACTCTTTTAGAACATAAAAATATTCTCATTATTTTTTGGTACAAACTATTGCGCAGTTAATTTAAATTTCCAGAAAGTTCTACGACACGGCGCGCTGTGATTGGTCGATTTTTCTTAAACAAAATAAAGTTGTTTATACTAACTATTATCAAAACGACCTTCTATACAAACATATTAAGAGTTGTAAATACATGGTAAAACTATATTAACACACTATTTAATTGATTTTATCCATATTTTCACTTTTTATACAAATTAATATTCTTTAATCACTTTTTCTTTACAAGTCATTAGGCCGTCGCGAACACTTTCATCATTTTGTTTCTTAAAGTCGGTAGGCCGTCGCGAACAATATCCGTTCGTTCAACGTATTCGATATTGTTTTTTAGTAATATGCATACACCGGCGCCGATATATTTTTCTCTGTGGAACGCTGCAGCTAAGCGGTAATCGCTAAGTTGGACGTGTGAGGCCTTATTCTTTGTGAGCCAGATTTCGGATACATTCACTTTTGTGGTCATCCAGGAACGATTCTAATAAATCTCTCTTATTAAATAAGTTTTACATGTTTTGAAAAATAATGTTAAAAGTAGGTGCTGCGCTGCTCACAAAAGTTATATTTTTCTTTATTTATGTTTTTCGAACGTCTATTATATTCTCATTGATTCGTTTTCTCACTTTCAGTGTTTCCTGTTTTCGATGCATCATTCACTTTGACATCGACATGTGACTCATCATTATTAGTGTGTTTATATTCCTTGCCGTTAATCAAAAATTTATTATTCCTCAGTATAGCATGATGACCTTGTTTTCTGGCTTCATGCATTAAATTTCTTAACCTTTTCGGTATCTGGCGTGAAGTTTCGTTTAGGTGTTTAGTGATGGCAAGTCCTGTATTTCTAAAATATAATTTGTTATCAAGGATATAATGAACCATATTTTTTTTGCTTATTAGTTAGAAAACAAGTGGTCTTCTATTTCCCTTCTTTCCAAGGCTATTTATACTTTCTATATACTCTTCCAAATTAATATTTAATAAATCCTGAAATATGTAAGTCACACGGTTATGCAGTTCGTGTTCAGTCTCTCAGTAGTTTTCATCCAATCCGTATAGAACAAACTTCCTACTTATTTCGAAATTGTACAAACACTCTGGTTGCTGTTTTGTTTGTAGTGACATTGTTCGCTGTAATTGCTAATTTCTAACTGCAGTCTATTTGTTTAATTCTGGAGATCTTTCATTTGTGTGTTTAAACAGAAATAAATGTACTAAACATTTATTTCTGTTTTCATAGTATGTTGTTCTGTAGATATAGTATTTATATGTAGTGATATTTCATTTGTTACTGTAGCTGAAATTTCTTGTAATAACATAGTTTTAATTCTGATAATACTGTATTCTTATTGTTCTCCAGTTTTTTTTTTTCTAAAAGTTCTTCTATTTGGGTTAGCAGTAGTAAGTCAATTTGACAGTTGTTAATTTATGTTAATATCGCTATATAATATAGTAACCATTTTTTAACTTCACTTCGTTTCAATGTACATTCAAATTAACTTGCTCAAGGAGAGCAACACAATATAAAATTAAACATGATGAACATGAACACTTTAATACAGAAAATAATTTTACGATGCTGGCTATCTATTGTGGTGTTCTTTATAAATACAATATAATATATTGAATACCAGCGTCAAATAGCAGTTTAACACTGCTGTTTTTCGTATGGTGAGTGTAGAGAACCGGAGACCCTTTTTACTGGAAAAGAGGCATTCCATCTTAGTCCTCACGAGTGGCAACGCATCTGCGTTTTGATTCGCAAACGAAGATAAATGTAGATGTCCATGGGCCACAGCAACCACTTACCATCAGGTGGACTGTGTGCTCGTTTGTCACTCGATCCTATAAAAAAAAATTAATGTCAATCGTAGTTTCTCTTATTATATATATCTACAGAAGTTAGGAAGGACAAAAGAATATCTGTGTATTATCAAAATGTGCGAGGACTTAGAACGAAATGTGTAGATCTTTATAAACAAATTGCGAGCAATAGCTATGATATTCTATTATTTACTGAGACGTGGCTTCAGAATGACATTCTAAGTTCTGAATTATGTATTAATCGTTATGACGTCATGCGTTTAGACCGTAACTTACCCCAAACACAGAAAAAAACTGGTGGTGGTATAATGGCTTGCATAAGGAGTGAATATGGAGCTAGACAAATGCATGGTTTCAGTTCTAACCTTAATACTGAGTTACTCTGTATAACGTTGCCTGCAGGTGAATTGGGAACTAAATGTAACCTAATTATTATTTTGGTATATTTTCCTCCTGATTCATGCAATATACCATCGCAACTAAATGAAGTAAACAACTTTGTCACATCATTAACCCAGTACCCAGGAGACACATGCCTATTGGTGGGTAACTTTAATCTTCGGTGCTTTAAATGGCAGGATGGTCATCACGAATTACTTCATAATATGAGTATGGAAATTCAGGATGCAGCACTATCGCTTGTGGAGGGTATGATTTTCTTGGGCTTAAATCAATTTAATAGTATTTTAAATGGTAACAGACGTACACTGGACTTAGTATTCTGCAATCTAAACACAGTAGTTCTAAGATGTTCTTCCCCTCTTTTGACAGAGGACAAACATCACCCTTCTTTGTATATTGACATCACTGATCTATTTGTAACCCCTTTCAAAGAGGTCGTCACACCGCGACGTGATTTTTACAAATGTGATTATGTTGCAATTAATAACTTCTTTATACAAACTGATTGGGATGGTACGCTGCAGAATAAATCGATAGACGGGGCTACGACATCATTTTACAGTAAATTAAAAGAATGTTTTGATCAATTTGTACCTTTAAAAAATAAAACTAGCACTAAAGAATATTATCCCATTTGGTATAACTCTGCTTTAATAAAAGCCATACGTGAAAAGAGCAAGATACTTAACAAATGGAAACGCTTTGGGAATCCTCGTGATTACGACGAGTTTGCTTTGCTACGTTCTCGTGAAAAATTACTTCAGCAACAATGTTTTAATAAGTATATCAACTGCATGGAGGATAGGATTCGTCTCATTTCCAAGGCTTTTTGGTCATACGTTAAATCCAAGCGTGGTGGTTCTCGATTCCCCAAGCAATTAAGTTATCAAGGTAAGTCCATTACTGATGGCAATGCTATATGTACTGAAATTAATAGTTACTTTAAGAGTATGTTTTCTGGTTCTTGTCCTCAGTGTGCTAGATCTGTAAATAGTGACGGTGAATGTTGCACCTTTGACACAATATCTGGTCTAACCGTAACAAAGGATGACGTTTTTAATATGCTTAAGACACTAGATGTTTCTAAAGGCCCTGGGTGTGATGGAGTAGCACCCGTATTTTTACGCAACTGTGCTGAGTCATTAGCATATCCTATATATTTATTATTTAAGACATCCTTAAACCAATGTGTCTTTCCTACATTGTGGAAAAAAGCATTTATTATACCGATTCATAAGAAGGGTTCAAAAGTGGAAATAAGTAATTACCGTCCCATTTCTATTTTAAGCACAATTGTTTTAAGTAAAATGATGGAAAAAGTTGTTTATAATAACATTTACCCTGTAATTATAAAAGGCATTTCACATCATCAGCATGGTTTTTTAAAACGAAAGTCTACCATTTCTAACTTGGCAGAATTTTGTGACTATGTTATTTGTGGGATGGAAGACTGTGGACAGGTTGATGTGATCTACACGGATTTTGAAAAAGCTTTCGACCGTGTGGATCACAGCATCCTCTTAGACAAATTATACAGGCTTGGAATTCATGGTGACTTACTAAGATGGACTACCTCTTATCTCTCTAATCGTTCTCAAGCTGTTGTCATTGGTGGTTTCAAGTCTGATTTCATACAAATTCCATCAGGTGTTCCTCAGGGATCACACCTTGGTCCACTTTTCTATTCTGCATATATATATATATATATATATATATATATATATATATATATATATATATATATATATATATATATATATATATGATATTAACCAATGTTTTGAATTTTCAAATCATCTACTTTACGCTGATGACAAAAAGGTGTTCATGAAAATTAACTCTATTAAAGATTGTGAACTAATTCAACATGACTTGGATAACTTACACTCATATAATGTCCGAAACAATATAACAGTAAATATAAGAAAATGTCAATCATCAGTTTTAGCCGAAAGAAAAATAAAATTGTTTTTCCGTATCACTTTAAAGATGAAGGCATAAAACGGACTGAGATAGTAAAGGATTTAGGAGTTTTCCTTGATTCTAAAATGATGTTTTCTGAGCATGTCAACCACATCGTAAATAAATCATATCGCAATCTGGGGTTCATTATGAGGACTTGTAAACCTTTTAAAAACATAAACAGTCTCAGATCTATCTACTACGCATATTGTCGCAGTATTCTAGAATATGGTAGCTCCATATGGTCGCCGCAATATGCTTTGTATATAAACAGATTGGAAAGAATACAAAAACTCTTCATAAAGCTCCTCAATTACAAAACCGGCATGCGTCGTTGTGAAACTTATAATAAGGAGTGTATTAAATACGGTCTCTTATCGCTGGAATCTAGACGAGAATTACTTGATATGTGTTTTTTGCATGATATCTTTATATATATATATATATATATATATATATATATATATATATTATCCTTCACAGTAACATTTACAGTCCTAATCTTCTCGCAGATATCCAGTTCTGCACTCCTAAGTACCGTACTAGAAAGACCCCACTTTTCAATGTACCTAAACATCGTACCAAATACGGTATGAACGCTGTCATGACTCGTCTACCCAAAATTTATAATAGTAAATATAGTAATGTTCATATTTTCAATTTTTCCAATTCTAACTTTAAACACAAACTTATCCTGAAGCTGTCTAAGACTAAGAAGCAGTAACTGTCACATAATGTACATCTACTCTATAACTCCATCTGTATTATCACAATTCTGTAAAAATATCAATTTGGAAATCATGTTATATTAGTTATAATAGAACTATAAGGTATACAAAATAACATGTAACATATTTATTTTATTTATTTATATTATTTATTCTATTTTATTCAGTGAATATTACTTTATTTTTGTTATTTTATTAATTTTATTAAAAGCTGTCAATTTAAATTTAAATCTAAACAAAAATGTATACAAATCACAAAATATAGAACCATATACTGCAATCGTGTGTAAAATATTATGTATTTAGATAATATGTATTAAATAACAATTTTACCTCTCTGCTTTGTAAGTGTTATTCAGCATGTTGTGAAACTCTGTTATTGGCTAAGTGTGTTAATATGTCTTTTAAGTATGGTTGTTAAAAATATGCTGTTGAGTTTCCTAATAAAAAAAAATGCAGATGCGTTGTTACCCGTGAGGACTAAGATGGAATGCCTCATTTCCAATAAAAAGGGTGCTGTGTTTTCTATGGTGAGTATAGAGATACTCACCATACAAAACACAGCATTTTTAAGCTGCTATTTTACGTTATTATTCTGTGAGAACGTGGTCCTTACCCAGTCGAGCCAACCCATTCGTGCTACAACTATACTACTAATATAGCTGCAGCATGGCTCTAACAAGTAGTACTTAGCAGGCCGCTAAGTACTACGTACCTTGTCATGAAGCGACAATTAAAAAAAAATATAGAACCTAACCTAAGAACAACAAAATAACAAAAGTAGAACAAGAAAATAATATATTTAAATTTTTAAAAAGGTATTTACAATTTTATAAAAAAAAATGAAATATGATGATGATCATGGATGACGTGTAATTACAATTAGATAAAAAAAGTAAAGATAGGAGAATATTGTATTGTAGTGGAGCCTAAAGGTCGAAGTGACACACGCTGCGCTTGGAGTAGAAGTAGGCACACGCTGAGCTTGTAGTTTCTTGGCGGTGATGGCACGCAGCGCCTGGTCTGGGCACACGCAGCGTCCGGAGCCGGCGCACGTAGCGCCTGGAGTAGGTGCGCTCAGCGCTTGGAGCAAGCAGTCGCAGCGCCCAAAGGTAGCGCGGGCAGTAGGTGCACTCAGCGCCTGGAGCAAGCAGTCGTAGCGCCCAAAGGTAGCGCGGGCAGTAGGTGCACTCAGCGCCTGGAGCAAGCAGTCGTAGCACCCGGAGTAGTGTGGCCCCGCGCTTAAAGTAGACTACGCCGACGACTTCAAATGTAGATGGAGGCTTGCAGGATCCAGGGGCAATGCGGCCCCGGGATAAGGCCTTTAGTAGATGCTTCTTGTTTGAAAACTGAAGCGAGACTCCCCGTATTCTCCGATTGTTCGGCTTTTATACCTTTTTAGAGAGAACGAGAAATTATTTAAATTAAAAGGAAATTTATTGTAAATGACCTAGAGCAAAAGAGTATTTATGTGGTAATATCGAAATAAGAACATCAGATCAGTGACGAATTTGAATAAAAGTTACCATAACAACCATATAAATAATGGTTGTCAAAAATATAAATTTTTGGTTTTAGGTATATAATTGAAAAACAGTTACATTTAAGTAAGAAATGAGATATTATTCATATAGGAAAAACTATAGCGCGGCAGCGCGCACGAAACCTGAAATTGCAGAGTTACGGAGAACTCAATAAAAGATAGAAAAAGGTAAGACTCCATTGACAGCGATTTAAAAGGTGCTGTTAGCGTGAAAATACGAAGTGAAAATGATTTGTTATTGTGTAAAAACGTTACAGGATCCTATGGAAATAAAGGTGATGCAAAAAATAAATGCAGAAAATCAAAAACAGAATGGAAAAATAGTGTAAAATGATATGTAAGTAGCATAACTGATAGCGTGAAAAGTGATGCAAAATATTAATGCAGAAAATCAAAAACAGAATGGAAAAATAGTGTAAAATGATATGTAAGTAGCATAACACTACATTTTCCCCCTGACCCAGGAAAATTTTTGACTCAGCAAAAATTTTGACATGTACATTCTAAAATAAACCATAAAAACACAGCTTTGCAGAAACAGACATCAACAGGCAAAATCAGATATACTATCTCTTACATTCATCATGTGCATTCAGGTAAGGGTGGAGTTCACATTCAATGACTACCACTCTAAAAGTGTGTTTTCGAAACGACATTAAGGCTTATTTAAGGAGTAGTCATCCGCTCCTGCGTGGAAAAAAAAATAAATTAGTCGAAGAAACACCACTCTAAAAGTGTGTTTTCGAAAGAACATTCAGGCTTATTTAAGGAGTTGTCATCCGCTCCTGCGTGGAGATAAAAAAATTAAGGGACTAGTCAGCTGCTCCCAAGTGAAGATAAAGATAAAGAAAATTAAGGGAGTAGTCAGCTGCTCCCCAGTGAAAGTGAAGATAAAGAACTTAATCTTAAGCAAGCATTAGTTGCTATGACGTTGAAGAACACTGGAACACCAAACAAACAAATTAAAAGAAATAAAAATAATAAGATGAAAATGGTGATATTTACACATATATACAAATTAACAGTTAATAAATGTTTAGAAAAGTTATGATTCGTCTCGCTTCATCTTTCAAAAACAATTTTATATAAAGTGCAAAGTGCAAAATAAAAATTTTTATTAAAAATTTTACCTCTTTAAGTTATCTAGAATAAAAATATTAGAGTGATGAATGTAAGTGAAGTGTTATATGTAGGTCTAAATATAATCCAGATAAGTTGAAAAACTAGAAGAAGTTTTGTTTTAGAATTTGGAAGATATGAAAAGGATGAATAAATGAATGATGAATAATGAGTTAAGAACGAAAGGGAAAGCAATTAAATCAAAAGGGAATGGACAAGGTGCAGTAAAGGTGAAGAATTAAGAGAGAAAGAGGACTTTTACGTTGGGCGCCAAACTGTCGTGAAGCGACAATTAAAAAAAACAAATATAGAACCTAACCTAAGAACAACAAAACAACAAAAGTAGAACAAGAAAATAATATATTTAAATTTTTAAAAAGGTATTTACAATTTTATAAAAAAAATGAAATATGATGATGATGATGGATGACGTGTAATTACAATTAGATAAAAAAAGTAAAGATAGGAGAATATTGTATTGTAGTGGAGCCTAAAGGTCGAAGTGACACACGCTGCGCTTGGAGTAGAAGTAGGCACACGCTGAGCTTGTAGTTTCTTGGCGGTGATGGCACGCAGCGCCTGATCTGGGCACGCGCAGCGTCCGGAGCCGGCGCACGTAGCGCCTGGAGTAGGTGCGCTCAGCGCTTGGAGCAAGCAGTCGCAGCGCCCAAAGGTAGCGCGGGCAGTAGGTGCACTCAGCGCCTGGAGCAAGCAGTCGTAGCGCCCAAAGGTAGCGCGGGCAGTAGGTGCACTCAGCGCCTGTAGCAAGCAGTCGTAGCGCCCGGAGTAGTGTGGCCCCGCGCTTGAAGTAGACTACGCCGACGACTTCAAATGTAGATGGAGGCTTGCAGGATCCCGGGGCAATGCGGCCCCGGGATAAGGCCTTTAGTAGATGCTTCTTGTTTGAAAACTGAAGCGAGACTCCCCGTATTCTCCGATTATTCGGCTTTTATACCTTTTTAGAGAGAACGAGAAATTATTTAAATTAAAAGGAAATTTATTGTAAATGACCTAGAGCAAAAGAGTATTTATGTGGAAATATCGAAATAAGAACATCAGACCAGTGACGAATTTGAATAAAAGTTACCATAACAACCATATAAATAATGGTTGTCAAAAATATAAAGTTTTGGTTTTAGGTATATAATTGAAAAACAGTTACATTTAAGTAAGAAATGAGATATTATTCATATAGGAAAAAATATAGCGCGGCAGCGCGCACGAAACCTGAAATTGCAGAGTTACGGAGAACTCAATAAAAGATAGAAAAAGGTAAGACTCCATTGACAGCGATTTAAAAGGTGCTGATAGCGTGAAAATACGAAGTAAAAATGATTTGTTATTGTGTAAAAACGTTACAGGATCCTATGGAAATAAAGGTGATGCAAAATATAAATGCAGAAAATCAAAAACAGAATGGAAAAATAGTGTAAAATGATATGTAAGTAGCAAAACTGATAGCGTGAAAAGTGATGCAAAATATGAATGCAGAAAATCAAAAACAGAATGGAAAAATAGTGTAAAATGATATGTAAGTAGCATAACACTACAACCTCGACCCTTTTTTTTTGACATTTGCGAATATAACTAAAATACATTTCTTTTTAGGACACTATGTACATCATCATTAATCAGTCTTTGATTTTTCAGTCTTGATGATACATTTGAAAGAGTTATTCTGCTTTTATCTAAGTTTTTTAAATATTTATACGATTTTTTTCTTAATGAATTAATGATAGCCTTATGTTTGCGTTCCAGTATTATCTTGCGACGTATTGTACGCAGTAACTTGACTTTGCGTGGAGTATCAAATATCGATTCCAAGTCTAAAAAATCTTGTAAGACGGTCGTTGGCTTATAATCATCACTCACCAGCTCCTTCGAGCACGATAGTTTAGATTCAATAACTTGATTTTGAATATCAATCGCCATATGCGAAGCAAACGGGTCCTGTTAAGAATAAATGAATCGTATTAATAAAAGGTAAATTTGCACACGGTTTAAAAAAGAAATAAAAATCATGTCATCGAAAAAATGCCTTTTATTTGCTGCAAGGCTTCGCTGCTATAGCCATATAGTTACAAAAAAATATATTATGAATTAAATTTTGTGCAGGTATTGAGGATAATTATAGGCATATTATTACGTGTTTCTCTATGTACTGAGTTAGGTACTAACTAGGTAGACTATAAAAACAATAATATATTTCAAGGACAATACACAATTATAAAGATAATCACAGTCACGAGATAGCTAGAGAAGGTAAACAAAATTTAACATATATCTCACTCATGGATACTTAAAGTATGTAACTGAATACGAAAATCAATTTGGCATATTTGTCATGACAATCAAGCAACTCCTTCTCCGTTGTATTTTTCACTAGTTGTTATACGCGTTACACGATTAAAGGCCAATTTCGCCAAACTCAGATAACTTTTATTCCACGAGTAATGATATAAGTTATTCTAGGATATCAAATTTTACATTTCACCAACAATTTAACCCAAGCATAAATAGTTAACCAAGAGATAAGATTTATACTCCCGATTCTGAAGGAATACGGAGTTATTCTTTGGTTAAAAATGACCGACTGGCTGTCAGCTGTTAGTTATTTGACATTTCATAGTCTGTCGCGTACGTCCAAGTTTCTTGTTCTTGAATTGCTGTTTGGTTAATAAATTTTTAATTTAATTATTATTGAGAGTATCTAATTTATATAAACTTTACATGATGCACCGTTTGAGAAGAATGATTAACAACAGTGACAGTGATGATAGTGAAGATGAAACCTATGTTGTAAGACGTCCAAGGTGGATAAAAGAAAGGAATAATTATTTTTATGACTATGATAACGAAGATTTTAGGATAAGATTTCGGTTGTCTAAAGCAGCAGCTCATAATCTTTTGATCAAAATTGAAGATCATTTGTAATTTATATCTGAGAGGTGAGTCTTTGTACCTATTTATACTGTTCGTAGGTACATAATACGGCAATGAATTGCTCTAAATAAAAACTGTTTTTGTTTACAGGAATCAATCAATTTCTCTGATCAATCAGCTTTTGGCAACACTAAGATTTTATGCAACGAATAATTCACAATTAACGATCGGTGATTTTAGTGAACTCAGCACACCTACAGCACATAGAATAATACATAGAGTTAGTGCTGCCATAGCGTCATTGAACCAAGAGTACATAAAATTTTCAAATGCTCAACAGGAAATTCGGCAAAATCAAAGGGAGTTTTATGGTATAGCAAGATTCCCTAGAGTTATAGAGGCAATGGACTGCACACATGTCAGAATTTCTTCACCCGGCGGTGATCAGGCAGAACTTTTTAGAAACCGAAAAGGCTATTTTTCTATAATGTTCAAGCTATGTGTAATGCAAATTTGGAAATTATTGATATTGTTGTAAGATGGCCTGGGTCAGCACATGACAGTACTATATTTAATAATTGCTGCCGTAGAGCAAAATTTGAAGCTGGTGATTATGGTGAAGGAGTTTTACTTGTAGATGGTGGATATGCTGCTACATCCCATTATATGCCCCCACTAGAGAATCCTAGAACAGCAGTAGAGCAACTGTACAACGAGTCGCAGATCAGAACAAGAAACGATGTTGAAAGGTCTTATGGGGTTTGGAAACGAAGATTTCCAGTACTAGCTTTAGGACTACGAGTTAAATAAGACAAGGCCTTAGTTATAATTATGGCAACGGCGGTACTTCATAACATATTGCGTCAACGAGGAGAAACAGTTGCACCTGATGATCCAGGTTTGATTCTTCCAGCACCTTGGGAGGCGCTCTTACAAAATGGACAAATGTGGAAAAAACAAACAAACTCCTCAGCGAAATAGAGCCAGAGAACTCCTAATAAACAATCACTTCAGGAATCTTATTTAGTTTATTGTGAGAAAAAAGTTAAATAATAAAACCATGTTTTTTTATTAACTCGTAATTTTTATTTTTTTTTTTTGTTTTCTCCGCCTTTATTGTAACATTAATAACCTAGTTTTTATTTTCTCCTGCTTTAAAATTTCATTTTTGATTTTCATTTCCATCTCAAAAAAAATTCTAGCTTCTTCCCACTCTTCAGCAGCAAAATTCATCTGCATTTCGGTAGCTTTTTTGTTTTTTGTAAATCTTCTAGTGATGAGAAGATAGTAGAGCCGGTCTGCGCTTGGAACTCCAACTCTTACTTTGAGTAGAAGTTCCAACATCCTCTTCACTCTTACTGCCCGTAGAGGTGCAGATTTTGGAATATGCAGCAGTTTTGGAGAGTAGTCTCCCCAATCCTTCAAAATAAAAATAATTTTGTAATGTTTTCACAAAATTACTAACTTGTTTATTAGGCTTTTAATGGGTTAGGTAATTTAACTAATAGTCGGACTCAATAAAAAATTTAGAAGAAATACTTTGCAATATATTATTTTAATATTAATTTTTAGGTTACATACAGCTGTGTCTCCTTGTGATTTATCATTATTTTGTATGCTTGTATCTATATCCATAGACAGAAGCGTGGTCATGGACTTAGCATATATAGGGGCAGATATAAATATGTCGTTTACATCAGGAACTGAAAAAAAACCACATATTATTGATAAAATAACACTATTTATTAAATAAAATTTAGAGATACCACTTAAGTGATGCTGTTCAGTCAAAGACAGTCAAAAATTGTGTACCTTTAGTGGAAGCCAATGTCTTGCTAGGAATCTCTTCAATAACATGATTATTGCTCATGTTATCACTGTCATATTCATTAACTACCAACCAACTAACCAACCAACCTGGCCAGTCCAACTACCGCCGTAGATATCAAAGTCAAGATTTTGCTATGAAATGGGTTGTCCTCAAGCTTAGTCTTTGCAGGTCCACCACCTGAAATATTAAACATTAGAGATAAAAAACACAAAGTAATAAATAAACTTAATTTTACGGATTCTATCGCGTATATTAACTTATTTTTATTTTCCCGTCGTTTCGGGTGCTTTCCAGCACCCGTGGTCACGGGGGACTAAGGTGTTTGACGTCCTGATGTCATAGTTAGCCCGGCTACCTTCAGTTTTTTTTTTTGGAAAGCACCCGAAACGTCGGAAAGATAAAAATAAGTTAATATACGCGATAGAATCCGTAAAATTAGTTATATTTAAATGTGTAGTGTTCGCGTAAATATAAGAAATCATTATACAAAGTAATAAGTCAAGGATGTCACAAAAAATTCCATAGCTGTTAACATGTTATAAATCATTATAGCTTTAGCTTCGTAAGTCATCATCATCATCATCATTACAGCCCTTCACAAGTCCACTGCTGAACATAGGCCTCCCCCAAAGAATGCCACAAAGCACGGTCCTGAGCCACCTGCATCCATCGACTTCCTGCATGTCTTACCAGGTCGTCACTCCATCTCGTGGGGGGACGCCCTACACTTCGCCTACCGGTACGAGGCTGCCACTCGAAAACCTTTCTTCCCCATCGGTTGTCGGTTCTTCGAGCTATATGGCCGGCCCACTGCCACTTCAGCTTACTAATCCGTTGGGCTACGTCGGTTACTCTGGTTCTACTGCGGATATCCTCATTCCTAAGTTTATCACGCAGAGAAACTCCGAGCATAGCCCTCTCCATAGCTCGCTGAGCGACCTTGAGCTTCCTCATACGGCCAGCAGTGAAGGACCACGTCTCAGTTCCGTAAGTCATCACTGGCAACACGCACTGGTTGTACAATTTCGTTTTAAGGTTTGGAGGTATGTCTGACGAGAAGATGTGTCGTAGCTTCCCGAACGCTGCCCAGCCGAGTTGAATCCGTCGATTGACCTCTCGGTCGAAGTTGGACTTACCTAGTCGGACTATTTGTCCCAGGTAAACATACTCGTCAACAACTTCGAGCTTAGTGCTCCCAACAACTACCGGCATATGTGTGACATGGACATTAAACATAATCTTTGTTTTGTCCATGTTCATCTTAAGACCTATCCGTTGGGAGACACTATTGAGGTCATTGAGCATAGTGCTTAGATCCAGCAGCGATTCTGCCATAAGGACTATATCGTCGGCAAATCGAAGGTGAGTGATGTACTCGCCATTGATGTTAATACCGTATCCTTTCCAGTCCAGAAGCTTGAAAACGTCTTCCAATGCAGCGGTGAAGAGTTTCGGGGATATAACATCACCCTATCTTACACCTCTCTGCAATTGGATAGGTTTCGTACTCTGGTTCTGTACTCGGATAGCCATCGTAGCTCTACTGTATAAACACTTCAGCACTTCGATATACCGACAGTCAACTTGGCACAGCTGAAGGGACTGCAGCACCGCCCAAATTTCGACGGAATCAAAGGCTTTCTCATAGTCCACATACGCCAGACATAGTGGCAAATTGTACTCTTCGGACTTCTGTACAATTTGCCGTAGGGTATGTATGTGGTCTATGGTGCTAAAGCCCTTTCGGAAACCGGCTTGTTCGGGAGGCTGGAGAAGAAATAGTTTAACTTTTTGGCTTTTGTTCAATAAAAGTGACTCCATTTTCTCTAGCTCTGAAACAGAGTCAATAGGTTTTATGATAAAAGCCTCATTTTCAAAATTCAGTTTAGACACCCTCAATCACCACATCTGTATTTTTTTTATGGAATAGGGGCACGATGCATCACTCGCCCTATCCTGCGCGGCTCAGACGGGGCCGCACCGTTAATTGATGCGGTGGTGGTGGGGCCGCGGGAGGAGAGGAGTGTCGGTACTACGAGGCGCCGTTCTCATTACCCTCCGTGGTCGAAACTTGGTTGGCGGCGGAGCCAGAGACTAGATCCGCCGCTGGAGTCGGGAAAGCGGGTGCTACTAAGCGCTCGATTTTCCTGGCGCCATGTCCTCCGCGTATCGGACCCCCGTAGAGGGGGGCGTGCCTTGTGTTCCTGGTGTGCCTTGCCAGAGAAGGAAAATGGGGAGGAGAGGTCCTCCTCCGAGAAGGGGCTGCCATTGGGCGGCCGGCGCTGGTAGGGCTGCGGATGTGTGCGAAGGCGTTCCCGTGGCCCTACCAATATGCGGCGAAGGTGGAACATTATGGGGTTTTAGATGGTGCGAGTCCGACATAACCCGTCCTTGCCTCCGCGAGGCGGGTATGCGTAGGCATTTCCCCGTGTAAAAAAGAAGTTAGGTTTAAACTATGAACTAAGAAAAACGTTATTACAAAATGAAGATTATCTCTAGTTCGAGGATTATCTATGGTACTTCCGAGACCCCTAGTTTAACTATGGTACTTACCTCAACTTCTTAATTTGAGGTGGAAAAAGCTCGGGAAGTTTTGTAGTAGGCGGGCGTCCTTTTTTGGCTCAACTTTTGAAAATTAAATTAATTTGATATTACAGGATCAGTTAAGTTATAAAGTATATATATTAGTAGTTTTTGTTGATTATTTATAGTTTTAGTTTGTTTTCTTCACCTGGTAAGTCATTTCATTTGTTTAGTATAGTAATTTTTCTTTTTCCAGCTTAATAAAATCAAGCTCCGAATTAATTCTAGTGCGTAGGTCGCCGTCATTCTTCCGTAGGTACTTGGCTATAGGATATCCAGCAATATTTAAACTTGTTTTCATAGCAAATTCTTTAGCCGAAATAAATAGTTTTCTAGTTTTACTGGTAAGATTTTCAGATATATATACAAGTGTTTTTACTCCATGAATACCCAAGTACGTGGTATTGAGTTTATTATCTTTGCTTTGTTTCCTATTAAATAAAATGACCGACTTTAACATTTATAATATCCTAGTAATATTATCTAGTAAATATATTAGAATAGAGGCGTCCTTAACTTGGACTGGAGGCGACCTTAATTTTGAGTTTTTTGCTAGGATATAAGCGGCCTGTAAATTGCACCTACACTATAGGTGTGCTAATTACACCTCAGCTGACTTTCGAGAACATAGAGACTCCCTGAAAAAATCTTTTATGTGTGGTAGCTGTACACAAATAACAAGAAGATACCGAAACGATAATACTCCAATATCAAAAGCACAACCTTCGAAAATGTCAAAGAGTCCGGGACCTCAATTAGATATAGAAAAGAGTCCAAACCATACTCCGAAACAACTGACATACGAGGAAGTCAGTAACTTGTTGGACACTAAACTTAAAGATGAAATTCCAAAAATGTTAACCTCTTTAATTAAGTCCCAGAAAAAGGAACTTGAGGATATTAAAGTTAACCTTAAAGAAATTCAGCAAAGCAACTCCAACATTGAAAATAATATTGCCCTCTTAACAACACAAAACGAGGAATTACGTAGAAAGCTTAATGAGTTAGAGATAAAAAGTAAGCAAGAACGAGAAACCATCACAATTTTGGAAGAAAAACTAGAGGATCAACTAAAAATAAATCGGAAAACAGGCATTGAATTAAAGAATGTTCCTAAAAATAAGAATGAAACCAAAGAAGACCTTGTAGAGATGGTTGTCTGTTTATCGAAATGAGTGAACTATGAGATACTAAAGTCAGATGTTAAAGATGTTTTCAGAACCAGGGGGAAAAAAGAGGGAGAAAAGAAAACACCTATTCTCGTGGAACTTAATTCTACGATTCAAAAGACAGCCTTGCTTAGATCATGTAAAATTTACAACAATATGAATAAATGTTCAAAACTCCAAGCAAAACACTTAGGTTTCACTCGTGAGGAAGACACCCCGATTTTCGTATCGGAGCAATTAACACCTAAGAGCTCTAGACTATTCTTTTTGGCAAGAGATCTAGTGAAAACTAAAAGGTTTCAGTTTTGTTGGACATCTTACGGCAAGGTGTACTTGAGAAAAAGTGAAAATTCACCCATCATTCATGTAACAAATGAAGCACAATTAACTTAAGCACCAGCTAACTTTGCATAATGAGGCATGACTATTACTATCTTTTATATCTGCATGTTTTTTGCTTTTTTCTTTATTTTTTTGTTTAAATGGTTTATTATATTGTTACTTCAAAGTTAATTTATATTGCTTACAAACTTACATTAAATACAAAAAACAGATACAAAACATTCATACACAAACAAAACTCAAACTGTTTAATAAAATTATACGTTTGATAATTAAATCACATATTTACTCTACACACACATATTCACATTACATTTACATTACACAAACTAATACAAATTCTATGCTAATGACCCAGCAGTTCTCTTACTTTGTCCATGAATAGTTCTCTGAATACATTACAGGAATTAGACGACACAGAAATTTCACAGTCTATAAAATGTTCAATAGATGATTTGTCTTCAAACGCTGTTTTTAAATATGGAAATCTGAATATTATAGCTCAAAATATAACAAGTATATATTGCAATTTTGACAATCTATTAATACACTTAGCGCAACTTAAACCTTGCATTGATATAATAATTTTGACGGAGTGCTGGTTAGATAAAAATAAACCAATTCCCACTTTACATAGCTACTGTTCCTATTCGACAAATACTCAGTTAAATCAAAACGATGGTGTGGTAGTTTACATAAAGAATGTTTATAGAGCACTTGTTAAGGAAATAAATTTATACAAAGCTTCATGTTTACAAATAACTATAAATCAATACACAATTTTAGGTATATATCGTTCTCCTTCCATCACAAAAGCTGACGAATTTATTCACTCTATTGATCTACATCTAAATTCAGTTAAAACTAGTCATATTATTATAGCGGGTGACATTAATATAAATTTATTACCTATTATGTGTGAGCAAAGCTATGAAAGAAATAACAGAAATCTTTATCTGGCCGCTTTGGCTACACATGAAATACTTCCAGGCCACCATTTTTCTACCAGAGGCTCACCTGATGGTAAGTGACTACTGCCGCCCATGAACAACCGCAACACCAGGGGAATTGCAGATGCGTTGCCGGCCTTTTAGAAAGGTGTAAGCTCTTTTCTTGAAGGTTCCTAAGTCGTATCGGTTCGGAAAATTCGCTGGTGGTAATTGATTCAAAATTTAGGTCACGCTTGGAAAATCTGTCATCTCTTTGCACAGATAAACTTGCCAAATTCTGAAACATTTTTTTGGTTATCTGCCTATTATTCTTTGTGCCATATAATTTTGATTATTTAATATTAGTATAAGATAATCAACAATTTGATTTACATTAGTATTTTGCTGGGAATGTATCGTGTTTTGACGTTCAAACTCATTACGACTGGTGCCGTTTGAAACTGTTTCCAACTCAGACTCATCTAGGTATTGAATAATATATTTGGCGGCAGTAGTCGCTTCTGGATCTAGATGTACTAGTTTGGATGTTTTTACAGTAGCTAATGAGGTTGAGGATTGAGTTAGTTTATTAGTGACCTGAAAACACCAATAAAATATATTAATTACTTAGAATATTGCTTAGTTACTAAAGCAAACTTGAAAGAGAGTGTGTCCATGACTTAGAGTTTCGGATGTATTATAACTGACGCCTAAAAAGGAGATATTCAATTCGACCCGTATGTATGTAATATTATCAGAATTGCAAAATATATCGTGACTTATGGGTGCTGTAAAGTGCCCGAAACGTCGGGAATTTAAGCAACCGTTTAAACGAAGTAATTGTAGTATTTTTTTAATTAACATTTGATTATTTTTTTCGCCCAATTATATTTTTAGGTTGATTTCAGTTTGTCGAGTTTTATAAAAATTGTCGAAAAACGGGATAAATACAGGACGTGTAGCAATACGGGACGAGAAGTTCGAATACGGGGACAGTCTCGTATATACCGGACGTATGGCAACCCTAGTGATAGCAGCAATAGTGGTTGATTTGTTGGCATTTATTGCAGAGTTCTGTTGTCTGTCTCCAAAACTCATCATCAAATCTTTACAATTTTTTTTTATAGGATAAGGGTGACAAACGAGCACACAGTCCACCTGATAGTAAGTGGTTGCTGCGGCCCATAGACATCTACATCTATCCTCTATTACAATTCAAAATGTAGATGCGTTGTCACCCGTGAGGACTAAGATGGAATGCCTCATTTCCAGTAAAAAGGGCCTCCGGCCACCTGCACTCACCAAGCGAAACGCAGAGGTAAACCTCTACTTCACGCTGGTTTTCTGTGTGGTACCACCCCGGTTCGAGCCGGCCCATCCGTGCGACAGCAAATGCTGCCGCGTGGCTCTACCACTGTTAAAAATGGGACCATTTCGGAATAAACCCCTTTCGAACAAAAAAGAATTTTGCACATCTGTCTATATATAACGGAGTTATTCCCTAACAGACATAAAAAAATACATCCGAACTGAGAACGACCTCCTTTTTTAAGTCGGTAAAATCCGTAAAATTAGTTATAATCCATGCAAAATATTTGTTTTGATCCTTATTCAAAATATATAATTATGAACTGTCTAATATGTAATTGCAAACATTTTAAATAACATATTTATATTGAATTGAATACGAAGTGCGCTGCCGCCGTGCCCCAGTCGGGCCACTATATGAGTAAAGAAACCGAACAGACCCAGAGGCAAATTTTCATACAACCGTGCTATTATAGATACACTACTATCTACTACAAGCTTAGGGGCATGTTTGCGTGAGCATTGGCGCTCGTACATTGGGGAGAAACTGATTTAAACCGGCTCGGTCAGTGCTCAAACTCAGGCCGCCTTATTCCAAAACACGGACTAAATATAGTACTGGAGTTAGTTAGGTTAGAGTAAGTTAGGTTTAAACTCACCTCCAAACAGGTTCCCCCCTTGTCGTGGCGGGGGGGCTTAGTAGCCGTGGCTTGGTCACCCGCGGTGAACAAAGAGGAACCCCTTGGTTGGCCCGTGGTGTAGGGCCGGCCCGAGGTGGCCACTCCGAGTTGGCTTGGCGAGCCCACTTTGGATGTGTGTCGGTGGGCTGCGGTGAGAGGGGTATCCTCTCCCCCTACCGCTGCAGCCGAGGTGGAGTCGCGGAGGAATAAGAGTGTTGGTAAGACGATGCATCACTCGCCCTATCCTGCGCGGCTCAGACGGGGCCGCACCGTTAATTGATGCGGTGGTGGTGGGGCCGCGGGAGGAGAGGAGTGTCGGTACTACGAGGCGCCGTTCTCATTACCCTCCGTGGTCGAAACTTGGTTGGCGGCGGAGCCAGAGACTAGATCCGCCGCTGGAGTCGGGAAAGCGGGTGCTACTAAGCGCTCGATTTTCCTGGCGCCATGTCCTCCGCGTATCGGACCCCCGTAGAGGGGGGCGTGCCTTGTGTTCCTGGTGTGCCTTGCCAGAGAAGGAAAATGGGGAGGAGAGGTCCTCCTCCGAGAAGGGGCTGCCATTGGGCGGCCGGCGCTGGTAGGGCTGCGGATGTGTGCGAAGGCGTTCCCGTGGCCCTACCAATATGCGGCGAAGGTGGAACATTATGGGGTTTTAGATGGTGCGAGTCCGACATAACCCGTCCTTGCCTCCGCGAGGCGGGTATGCGTAGGCATTTCCCCGTGTAAAAAAGAAGTTAGGTTTAAACTATGAACTAAGAAAAACGTTATTACAAAATGAAGATTATCTCTAGTTCGAGGATTATCTATGGTACTTCCGAGACCCCTAGTTTAACTATGGTACTTACCTCAACTTCTTAATTTGAGGTGGAAAAAGCTCGGGAAGTTTTGTAGTAGGCGGGCGTCCTTTTTTGGCTCAACTTTTGAAAATTAAATTAATTTGATATTACAGGATCAGTTAAGTTATAAAGTATATATATTAGTAGTTTTTGTTGATTATTTATAGTTTAACATTTGATTATTTGATTATTTTTAGTTATAACAGTGGTAGAGCCACGAGGCAGCTTTTGCTGTCGCACGGATGGGCCGGCTCGAACCGGGGTGGTACCACGACCTCACAGAAAACCAGCGTGAAGTAGAGATTTACCTCTGCGTTTCGCTTGGTGAGTGCAGGTGGCCGGAGGCCCTTTTTACTGGAAATGAGGCATTCCATCTTAGTCCTCACGGGTGACAACCCATCTACATTTTGATTTGTAATAGAGGATAGATGTAGATGTCTATGGGCCGCAGTAACCACTTACCATCAGGTGGACTGTGTGCTCGTTTGTCACCGTTATCCCATAAAAAAAAAAATAAAAAAAAAAGTTTTAGTTTGTTTTCTTCACCTGGTAAGTCATTTCATTTGTTTAGTATAGTAATTTTTCTTTTTCCAGCTTAATAAAATCAAGCTCCGAATTAATTCTAGTGCGTAGGTCGCCGTCATTCTTCCGTAGGTACTTGGCCATAGGATATCCAGCAATATTTAAACTTGTTTTCATAGCAAATTCTTTAGCCGAAATAAATAGTTTTCTAGTTTTACTGGTAAGATTTTCAGATATATATACAAGTGTTTTTACTCCATGAATACCCAAGTACGTGGTATTGAGTTTATTATCTTTGCTTTGTTTCCTATTAAATAAAATGACCGACTTTAACATTTATAATATCCTAGTAATATTATCTAGTAAATATATTAGAATAGAGGCGTCCTTAACTTGGACTGGAGGCGACCTTAATTTTGAGTTTTTTGCTAGGATATAAGCGGCCTGTAAATTGCACCTACACTATAGGTGTGCTAATTACACCTCAGCTGACTTTCGAGAACATAGAGACTCCCTGAAAAAATCTTTTATGTGTGGTAGCTGTACACAAATAACAAGAAGATACCGAAACGATAATACTCCAATATCAAAAGCACAACCTTCGAAAATGTCAAAGAGTCCGGGACCTCAATTAGATATAGAAAAGAGTCCAAACCATACTCCGAAACAACTGACATACGAGGAAGTCAGTAACTTGTTGGACACTAAACTTAAAGATGAAATTCCAAAAATGTTAACCTCTTTAATTAAGTCCCAGAAAAAGGAACTTGAGGATATTAAAGTTAACCTTAAAGAAATTCAGCAAAGCAACTCCAACATTGAAAATAATATTGCCCTCTTAACAACACAAAACGAGGAATTACGTAGAAAGCTTAATGAGTTAGAGATAAAAAGTAAGCAAGAACGAGAAACCATCACAATTTTGGAAGAAAAACTAGAGGATCAACTAAAAATAAATCGGAAAACAGGCATTGAATTAAAGAATGTTCCTAAAAATAAGAATGAAACCAAAGAAGACCTTGTAGAGATGGTTGTCTGTTTATCGAAATGAGTGAACTATGAGATACTAAAGTCAGATGTTAAAGATGTTTTCAGAACCAGGGGGAAAAAAGAGGGAGAAAAGAAAACACCTATTCTCGTGGAACTTAATTCTACGATTCAAAAGACAGCCTTGCTTAGATCATGTAAAATTTACAACAATAAGAATAAATGTTCAAAACTCCAAGCAAAACACTTAGGTTTCACTCGTGAGGAAGACACCCCGATTTTCGTATCGGAGCAATTAACACCTAAGAGCTCTAGACTATTCTTTTTGGCAAGAGATCTAGTGAAAACTAAAAGGTTTCAGTTTTGTTGGACATCTTACGGCAAGGTGTACTTGAGAAAAAGTGAAAATTCACCCATCATTCATGTAACAAATGAAGCACAATTAACTTAAGCACCAGCTAACTTTGCATAATGAGGCATGACTATTACTATCTTTTATATCTGCATGTTTTTTGCTTTTTTCTTTATTTTTTTGTTTAAATGGTTTATTATATTGTTACTTCAAAGTTAATTTATATTGCTTACAAACTTACATTAAATACAAAAAACAGATACAAAACATTCATACACAAACAAAACTCAAACTGTTTAATAAAATTATACGTTTGATAATTAAATCACATATTTACTCTACACACACATATTCACATTACATTTACATTACACAAACTAATACAAATTCTATGCTAATGACCCAGCAGTTCTCTTACTTTGTCCATGAATAGTTCTCTGAATACATTACAGGAATTAGACGACACAGAAATTTCACAGTCTATAAAATGTTCAATAGATGATTTGTCTTCAAACGCTGTTTTTAAATATGGAAATCTGAATATTATAGCTCAAAATATAACAAGTATATATTGCAATTTTGACAATCTATTAATACACTTAGCGCAACTTAAACCTTGCATTGATATAATAATTTTGACGGAGTGCTGGTTAGATAAAAATAAACCAATTCCCACTTTACATAGCTACTGTTCCTATTCGACAAATACTCAGTTAAATCAAAACGATGGTGTGGTAGTTTACATAAAGAATGTTTATAGAGCACTTGTTAAGGAAATAAATTTATACAAAGCTTCATGTTTACAAATAACTATAAATCAATACACAATTTTAGGTATATATCGTTCTCCTTCCATCACAAAAGCTGACGAATTTATTCACTCTATTGATCTACATCTAAATTCAGTTAAAACTAGTCATATTATTATAGCGGGTGACATTAATATAAATTTATTACCTATTATGTGTGAGCAAAGCTATGAAAGAAATAACAGAAATCTTTATCTGGCCGCTTTGGCTACACATGAAATACTTCCAGGCCACCATTTTTCTACCAGAGGATTGCGTTGTTTGGACCATTTTATGCTAAAAATTGATAAAAAAAGAACAACCGCTTTCGTCGCAATTCTCGATACAACTATAACAGACCACAATATCACTCTACTTAGCCTAGTGGGCAACAATAGTTTAAGCAAATCTAATAAAACAAAATCTGTAACTGACTTTAATGCCGCCTTAAACAGTCTACATTTAAACTTTTTTGACGATTTATATTTATGTACAGACCCAAATACTCTAACTAATATATTGATCGATAAAATATCTATTGCATTAGTTAAACACACCAAAATTTTAGCTGTTCCTGGGACAAAGAGATTTATCAAGCCCTGGATGACAGAAGGTATACTTCGATGCATAAGAAACAGAAATGCTATGCAAAAAAAACTAAAACAAGACTCAACTAATGATATATTAAAGATCACTTACCGTCGCTACCGAAATTTTTGTAATAAACTTATTAAAAAACAAAAACGTAAACATGATTGTAGCGTCATTTCTAAATCTTGTAAAACTAATAAAGTTCTCTGGAAAAATATAAATGAAGTTACACAATTTAAAAAAAGAATGTTTCAAATATTTATATATATATTAAATATAAAACCTACACCCCAGGATTCAGTTAATTATATTAATAAATATTTCTCCGGAATAGGTAGTTGCCTGGCTGAAGAAATTAAGTCTAAGATGTTATACAGCTCGATTCCTAAATCCACTTCTACTACCATACTCCTAAACTCTTTTGTTTTGCTCGAAACAGATAATGCTGAAGTAGAGCGGGTGTTGATGAGTCTTGACTCTGATAGCGCTCCCGGGTGGGATAAAATTCCAAACAGGTTTTTGAAGTTGGGAAAGGATTTGTTTGTGCCCGTATTCACTTACCTTATAAATCTCTGTTTTACGAGTGGTATATTTCCTTACGCACTTAAACAATCATTAATAACACCTGTTTATAAAAGTGGAAACAGAGACGATATAAATAACTACCGCCCGATTTCTGTCCTACCAGCTTTGTCCAAAATTGTAGAGAAAATCCTAAATACTAGGATATTAAACTACTTAAATAAATATAATATTTTATCAAATCAACAATTTGGCTTTAGAAAACAACTTTCCACAGAAGACGCTATTCTCACATTAAGCTCTTTAATCGTAAAGAATTTAGATAATGGCAAAAAGTGTATTACAGTATTTTTAGACCTGAGAAAGGCTTTTGAAACGGTCTCTATTCCTCAACTTTTAAAGTTTTTGGAGCTTATCGGCTTCAGGGATACTTCGCTAAACCTGATGTTCAGCTACCTTCATGAGCGCACTCAGCGTGTTCATGTCGACGCTGTGTTGAGTGACGAAGAAAATGTTATTTTCGGCGTCCCTCAGGGTAGCGTCTTAGGGCCTACGCTGTTTTTGGTCTATATTAATGAGCTGTGCAAACTTTCTATTCCTCACGGTCACATCTTCTCCTATGCTGACGATACAGCTGTTACTTTTTCGGGAGACACTTGGGAGGAAGTGAAAAAGCGTACAGAATCGGGACTTAATACTATAGCAGCCTGGTTAAATAACAACCTACTCTCATTAAACGCGCATAAAACAAATTATATTTGTTTTGCTATTTGTAATTACACTCAACCACCAGCTAACTTCAGCATTAAAATACACACTTGCCAAGACAGCCTACTTTTTAATTGTGACTGTGCTGTTATTGATAGAGTGGACAAAACAAAATATTTAGGTGTTATTATTGACCAGAGACTGTCTTGGTATAACCATATTGAATTAATAACTGCTCGCATAAGAAAATTAATGTGGATTTTCGAAAAGTTACGACATGTAACAACCAACGAATTACTGAACAAAGTATATACAGCACTGGCTCAATCTGTTCTTACTTATTGTATCCCAGTATGGGGAGGAGCTTTAAAAACAAGATTCCTTGAGGTTGAGCGAGCTCAAAGAGCCCTGCTTAAGGTCTGCTATTTCAAACCATACCGATTTCCCACTACTGACCTTTTTAATTTGTCTGGTGTCTTGTCAGTTCGAAAGTTATATATTTTATTCTTATTGCTTAAAATTCACAAATCTACTAGGTATGAACGTGACAAGACAAACAAAAGAAGAAACGACTTAGTTCTATATACCGATCGCTGTAAAACGACATTTGCTTCATTACAATATGAGAAAAGGGCAGTATACTTATATAATAAAATAAATAAAATCTTAAGCATATATCCATTGCATAGCATAGAAGTTAAAAAGAAAACAATAGAATGGTTGAAAACTTTAAATTACAACGAAACCGAAACACTTTTAGACAAAATTACTTAACTTGTTACACATAATTAATAATTTACTAAATATACCATACCTCAACATGCACACACCACATACACATACACTACACAATCACACAACTAACACCAACGGATATTTTATTGTAAAAATACTACATAAGTTTAACTGTAAGTCAAAAATCTATGTGTTACCCAAGTTCTAAACACTAATTTATATAAATGAAGGACGGGAAGAGCGGAGCCTCCTAACACAAGTTTCCTAACTTAAAAGGAGTGTTCCAATAATGTATTTAATTTTAAGTATTACTGGTTTGAGAATAAATATTTTTTGATTTTTTGAATGTATCCTTGAGTATTGTTGAGTTTAATTCAGCTATGATTGACGTTTTACCAGTTACGTAATTGGAACGAAAAACATCTTTTAAGTCATTCGGCTGAATTAAGACATCAACTAATTTTCCCACCTTCACTACATATCCGTTAATGCTTCTTAATCGGTACATTTCTTATTTCTAAACTCGTACATCGTGATCTTCTTTCCAACTGTTCGATTCTTTCCTCTAATTTATGTATGTACTTCCGGTCATTTAATCTTTCATCCTCAACTTTTTTCAGTCTCTCTAAAATTTCATCATATTTTATTGACATAAATTCAACCGATTCTTGAAGTTTTGCGTTCTGTGCCATTTGAAGGAAAGTGTTAGTGATCTTGCCCACCTGCAAGTCTGTCACAAACATTTTGAGTCTCGTTTTGTTACTGGAAAATCACATATATTAAAGATAGCTTATCCAACGCTATTCCTGGAATCTGAGATCAGCACTGGCATTCCACTAAACCGTTCGGAAGGCATTGGTAAGTTGATATTATTTTAATTAATAGCTTTTCTATACAAAATAAAACTATGCTATGTATGTACTGTGAACTTTAGTTTTTGCTTTGAAATTTTACAAAATCTGTTCTTTTTTCCTAGAAAATGTGAATGCTCTTGCTGACCATCAGTATGCGATGAAAAGGCATATGACCACAGCTATTTTAAAACAGAAGTGTTAGAATCATACCCACACATGATGCTAATAAACACAGGTAATTTGCTTAAAAAACCTTTAATTTTATTACTTGTTACTTTACGACCAATAACTATTAGAAAGTATTTTTATTTTCTATAAATGACGGATATAATGAACTTAATATATTCTCGTCTATACTTAATTCTATGATCTATAAATTTATGTTAAATTGTTTTTGCAGAAATGCAGCCATCTACATCCAAAGTTAGGATTATGGACTTGACAATCCCCAAGGACCTTCAATCTGAAGTAAGTTTCCAAGAAAAAGGTTAGCAATTATTGTTAAAATTAAAATTACCTACCTTTTTAACAATAATTATAATTAATTATTTTTAATAAGGTAGGTAGATTTTTGCATTTTTGTAATATTGACACGTTAAGTGAAAAGTCATCAGTGGGTGTACCCATAGTGTACTAGGTGCCAGTTTTACACTATTTTAAACTTATACTCTTAAAATTTTCACCACTTTTATCTTACTTGGTAGCTTTGGCAAATTAATTATATTTAATATTAAGTAGGTAGGATGTACTATACATCGGTTCATCACTTATGACTTATTTCAAATTGCCAAATATCTGTAACAAAAAAAATATATTAAAAACATATAATAATGAAATGCAATTATACAGGCTGTTACAAAGGGTTGAAATAAATAACACTGGGGTACTGTACTCATAAATATGAACAACTTTTACTATGGGGACACATACGAAATCGTAAAAAATCAGCTGTTTCATATATTTAAGTCATGTAGGTATATGTGTCCTCATAGTAAAAGTAGCTCGTGTTGAAGAGTACAACGTGTTGAAGAGTACAACGACCCCTTAAATTAATAGATATTTCAACCTTTTTTAACATCATTCAATAGGCTGATGACATTTTGGGAAATGATCGATCTTACATTATACTGGACTAATATAAATTAATTCCAGTTAATTTTAATATGGTAAAATTAAAAAAAATATATAATAAATACTACTTATTTATATATTACATAACGTTTAGTCCACGCGTGTAGAAGCTAGTACATTAAAAAATTATATTACGCTTTCAAAAAGCGCTTATGCCACCGGTATAAGAAAAACTAATCATTTATCAAACCATATAAAGATGCTTGGCTGTCATAAATTTAAGAATAACTTGAAACTATTAACATGGATATTTAAATTTACAAAAAATATCTTCAATACTGAGTTTATTATATGATCTGATCACTGTAATTTCGATATTGTAAAATATTATTATTTTATATGTTATTTTCAAATTTAACTACCAACTTACTTTTCTACAAATTTCAATTTAACAATTAATTTTTCAGCTGCCAACTTACAAAGAAAATGAAAAAGCTTAAGAGACTCTTACAACAGAGACCTTAAAAACAAAATTCACAGAGAAGCCGTTCAGCAGGTAGTTCAAAGAGATACTACTACTTTAGTTAAATATTATTTTTAAAGCCATTGTCTGAAAATCGAAATACAACATCGTCTCTACAAGTACAAAACAAAGACGATGACATCGAACAAATCGATAATTAAGACGATAATACTACTGAAACGAGTGATTCTGAAGTTTGGAAGAGACCAAAAAATATCCAAAGAAAAAATGATGATGCAGAATATGGGTTAATAAAAAAAATAACAAGTCATTTGAGCGATCAAGTAACTGCACATACTCGTACACAGGAACCTGACAGGTCCTGTGACAGTGATATGCATTTTTTGCTATCTTTATACGATAGATTTAAGACCATTCGCGATGATTGGAAACTGAATGCTCAGATAGAAATATTGAATGTAATTCAAAAATATCACACACCTACAACTACACATAATGATAATTACAGTGAATATGGACAGGGGTATACGACACCAGCGTACCAACCGTATGAGCGACCATCAACGTCTAGGTATCGGCCGGATTGCAAATTGCATATCGGGAAACAGGCTCTCCACAGTTTCGCAATTTGCGTACTGCATCCACATCAAGAGATATTTCAGTACCAGAATCTCCACTCAGCGTCTCTTCTCAGGCTTCGAACTATAATGATCCGATTATAACGGATATTTTCGGAGATTAACTGAATAATTACCTACTCTGTTGATCTTTGAATGACAAAATAAATAAAAATATATAAGTACGCTCTTTGTTTTCGCCTTCCTATCCTCCCTACCAAAGTTTTATTAGCAAATTAACTTATTGGCAATAATAAAGGCCTGAGCAGACATGACCATAACTGCACATGACCACGTGGTCACCGCATCGCAACGACAGCGACAACGCAACCACATCGACATTTTGTCGGTACCACAACGCAACTGCAAAAAGCCGCTGCGACACTATTGACACGTAACCACATCTTGACCACATTTTGTCGCTGCGACGTGGTGTGGTTGTGGTACGTGTGAATTGACCCTATAATGGTATTGGCATAAAATATAATTTTTTGACATTTGATTAGACTATATATTATTGTAAATATCCTATTCTAATTAATAATTACATCATTGTTGAATATTCTAATACAATTATGATCTAAATAACATAATGAAATAATTTAAATGTGGAAATGTATTAGATATAATTGTAGCTATAATATTTGTATACCTACGGGTTGAATGCGGCGTACATAATTTTTTTAAGATCTATTCTGTCCCATTACCTGTATTCCCAAATAAATAAATTTTAAATTTGAATTTGAAATCGTGGATGGAAGAACAAATATAAAACTATTTTTTTTTATAGAATAAGGGTGACAAACGAGCACACAGTCCACCTGATGGTAAGTGGTTGCTGCGGCCCATAGACATCTACATCTATCCCCTATTACAAATCAAAATGTAGATGCGTTGTCACCCGTGAGAACTAAGATGGAATGCCTCATTTCCAGTAAAAAGGGCCTCCGGCCACCTGCACTCACCAAGCGAAACCTCTACTTCACGCTGCTTTTCTGTGAGGTCGTGGTACCACCCCGGTTTTATTATATTAGTATTTTATCCTTATATTATTTCGTTATTTTGCTGGCGCGGCAATTTTTTCATAAAAATCATACACAAGTTTACCGTAAATCTAATTTTGCACTGTCTATTCACCAGTTATCATCGTCAAAACTCAACTCCAATCCAAGTAAAATTAATATGTAATATAATCTTTCACTCACTAAATGTCGCCATCATTCAATAAGGTATATAAACAAAACTATTAAGTTATTTTTGTCATAAATTCATTTGTGATACTGTTCAAACATCTATTTAGAACGTTTATCTTTAAAAGATACTTATAAGATAGTATATGTAGTGTAATAGTTTCCTTGTACACCAAACATAAGCTATTATACAGCCCCTTTTATACTTTTACAGCTACTGTACAGTACTACTAACACATAAAGCTGTATAATTTGTACCATTTTTTTACTTATAAGAAATATATAAGCGCTTATACAGCTTTTGTGCAGCCAGTAAATGCAGCCTCTAGTATAAAAAGGAACTCCAATACAGCTCGTATACAGCTTGCATGCTGCTTGGGCAGTCACAAGTAGTATCTCGAACTATTTTGGAATTTCCTTCAGGATCTTCCGCTGACTCTTCCTCAAATGATGAGAATGACAATGACTGTAAAAAAAGGTAATATGTGGCCGAACAGGCCAAGTGCAGATAAATATGATGAAGTTACCTTGAAACCTAAAGTTTTCTTTGTAAGCAGGACTTCTTCAATAGCTTATTTTTCGAAATATTTTTCTGAAGTAACTGATTACATAATTGAGCAAACTAATTGGTTAGAAAGCCTGATATTGATGCTTTTTTTGAGAATTATCACTCCGATGATGGTCTATAGATCTATACCGGTCTATAGACCCATTCTTAGAGACGACAAAATTGTGACAAAACATATTAATAATAATTCCAAAACTCCTACAAAACAAGTCCCGAATATGACAAATTATATAAAGTTCGGCCTGCCTTGGAAATGTTGAACACTGTTTGTCAAAGAGAAGCAAAACAAACAACTTACCAGAGCATAGACGAAGCAATGAAGGATTAAGGGTGTATCATCTTTAAAACAATACATGCCAGTTAAACCTATCAAAAGAGGATTCCAGGTTTGGGTTCATGCCGATATTTCTACTTGTTATGTATTTAAATTCCAGATTAACACTGGTAAAAATGAAAACATTACACCTGAGTTAGGTCTGGGTGCTAATCATTATCATCATCATATTCAAATCCTTGATAAAAACTCTAATTTACGAGACCGTTCCATCCCACGTAGCTTTCGTCAATTTTTTTGCTTCCCTTGATGCAGTACCTTTATGACAATGGGATTTATTCTACTGCACTTTCAATATATGTAAATAGGGCTGATTCACCGACATTCATAAAGAGAGAGGAATTTACAGATGGAGAGTGAAGAAAGATGTTGGATTCATAATTTGGAAAGAAAATTAATAAATTACAAAAAATTTAATGTTGTTAAATACAGCTTTCCATTCCAAAGACCGTTTGCCAGAGAACTACAAAGGATGACACAAAACAATTCCAATGCCTCTTGGCAATTCCCGAGTACACAAAGAGAATGGGACGTGTCGATAGGATCGATCTAAAAAGAAACAAGACTGTGGTTGGACGAAGGAATAGGCTTTGGTGGTGCAGGACTTTTTTATTTGTTATCTATTTGAATTCCAGATTAACACTGGTAAAAATGAAAACAATACACCTGAGTTAGGTCTGGGTGCTAATCATTATCATCATCATATTCAAATCCTTGATAAAAACTCTAATTTACGAGACCGTTCCAACCCACGTAGCTTTCGTCAATTTTTTTGCTTCCCTTGATGCAGTACCTTTATGACAATGGGATTTATTCTACTGCACTTTCAATATATGTAAATAGGGCTGATTCACCGACATTCATAAAGAGAGAGGAATTTACAGATGGAGAGTGAAGAAAGATGTTGGATTCATAATTTGGAAAGAAAATTAATAATTTACAAAAAATTTAATGTTGTTAAATACAGCTTTCCATTCCAAAGACCGTTTGCCAGAGAACTACAAAGGATGACACAAAAAGATTCCAATGCCTCTTGGCAATTCCCGAGTACACAAAGAGAATGGGACGTGTCGATAGGATCGATCTAAAAAGAAACAAGACTGTGGTTGGACGAAGGAATAGGCTTTGGTGGTGCAGGACTTTTTTTATTTCCTGATCGACTTGGCTACTACAGACGCTTTCATGTTGCACTCTCTTTCACCGAGAAGTCATGGACGCTTGTCGAATCTACAACTTTGCATCACAGTTGGTAGATCGCTCATAGAAACTACACGTCCAGAAAGAGGAGCCTACGTAACGAACCCTATTTCATTGCAAAAAAACAAGCAAGCCACTGTCAGTATCAGCTATCAGAAAGTTGTAGGAGTGCGAGACGAAATACGTTATCGAGATGTTAGAAAACATTTGATAGACAAGTCTGACACCACCATGCAGATACCGTTTGTGTAGTACAAAGACAAATAACGTAAAAAGCAAGTTTTCATGTGTCATTACTCTTTCTTGCTTTACTCAATGTTACAAAAAGTACTGAAGAGTACATTAGATAAGTCACCATCAAACGCGGTTTCAATGTATGGGTTATATGCTGCGCTGAAACAAGATATATGTTATCAAATTATGGCTTTGGGTGAAAGTGCTTGCGCAATGACTAACTCTAACTTTTCAGTTTCTAAATTGAGAGGCCGAGGAAAAAATCTGTAGGTTTTGTTTAAATATGCACCATCCAAGCAAAAAAGTATTTGTGCGTCGTATTTATAGTCGGGGTGATAAAGAACAAGTTGCATTTACAAAATAAATACATGGGAAAAGTAGATAAGTTTGACCAATATATGGTGTTCAAGTCAGCTCAACATAAACGTCCGCCGGTGACCTACACTTCGTTGTGCTCCCGTCATCGCGTGGATCGCCGCTCGCGGTAAGGACAGTCTCTGTAAAACCACACACCGTACTCAATCAAACGTTGTTCTGTAATAAATCGAATCCCTGTGTATATCTGTACAAATTATACAAATTTAAGCTGCGACCTAAAGTTTCATTCAAAAGTCTACTCTCTGAAAGAGTTTTACAACTGTGACAGGACTTTCTGTGCGGATTGGAAACTGAATGCTCAGATAGAAATATTGAATGTAATTCAAAAATATCACACACCTACAACTACACGTAATGATAATTACAGTGAATATGGACAGGGGTATACGACACCAGCGTACCAACCGTACGAGCGACCAACAACGTCTAGGTATCGGCCGGATTGCAAATTGCATATCGGGAAACAGGCTCTCCACAGTTTCGCAATTTGCGTACTGCATTCACATCAAGAGATATTTCAGTACCAGAATCTCCACTCAGCGTCTCTTCTCAGGCTTCAAACTATAATGATCCGATTATAACGGATATTTTCGGAGATTAACTGATTAATTACCTACTCTGTTGATCTTTGAACGACAAAATAAATAAAAATATATAAGTACGCTCTTTGTTTTCGCCTTCCTATCCTCCCTACCAAAGTTGCAAATTAACTCATTGGCAATAATAAAGGCCTGAGCAGACATGACCATAACTGCACATGACCACGTGGTCACCGCATCGCAGCGACAGCGACAACGCAACCACATCGACATTTTGTCGGTACCACAACGCAACTGCAAAAAGCCGCTGCGACACTATTCACACGTAACCACAGCTTGACCACATTTTGTCGCTGCGACGTGGTGTGGTTGTGGTACGTATGAATTGACCCTATAATGGTATTGGCATAAAATATAATTTTTTGACATTTGATTAGACTATATATTATTGTAAATATCCTATTCTAATTAATAATTACATCATTGTTGAATATTCTAATACAATTATTATCTAAATAACATAATGAAATAATTTAAATGTGGAAATGTATTAGATATAATTGTAGCTATAATATTTGTATACCTACGGGTTGAATGCGGCGAACATAATTTTTTTAAGATCTATTCTGTCTCATTACCTGTATTCTCAAATAAATAAAATTTAAATTTGAATTTGAAATCGTGGATGGAAGAACAAATATGAAACTATTTTTTTATAGAATAAAGGTGACAAACGAGCACACAGTCCACCTGATGGTAAGTGGTTGCCGCGGCCCATAGACATCTACATCTATCCTCTATTACAAATCAAAATGTAGATGCGTTGTCACCCGTGAGAACTAAGATGGAATGCCTCATTTCCAGTAAAAAGGGCCTCCGGCCACCTGCACTCACCAAGCGAAACCTCTACTTCACGCTGCTTTTCTGTGAGGTCGTGGTACCACCCCGGTTCGAGCCGGCCCATCCGTGCGACAGCAAAAGCTGCCGCGTGGCTCTACCACTGTCTAAAAAATTAATTTGTAACAAACTGACACAGCTTCGTTCCGCCAATTCAAGTTGTGTAATTCGAGTACTATTCGAGTTACGTGAATTTCAACGGAAGTTAACTCGATTCGAGTTCCTTCCGAGTTGGCACATCTCCACAATATTTTTTTTAATATTACAATTATCTTTATCTGAACCAATGACATAAACATAAATACCAAAACAACTCTTTTTTTCTCAGATTTTTTGATTCCGTTTAGATTTCCATAAAACCTTTATGCTGTGTACAATAATAAATTGGTATATTTTTTTGTATATTTGGGTTTTTTGATTTCGCGATTGAGGTTCGCGAAAATTTCTAGTGGGCCCAAAAACGATTGACTCTTTTATAAATATGAGACATTCGTTTTAGCCTAAACCATTATTTTCAGTTTGACTAATGACCACTGGGCCCCAATGTCCATTCATATTCTCTAATTTAATTATTTACTTTTTCTAACCTATACAATCAATATTTACTTATCGTATTTAGTATTTTATCCTTATATTATTTCGTTATTTTGCTGGCGCGGCAATTTTTTCATAGAAATCATACACAAGTTTACCGTAAATCTAATTTTGCACTGTCTATTCACCAGTTATCATCGTCAAAACTCAACTCCAATCCAAGTAATATTAATATGTAATATAATCTTTCACTCACTAAATGTCGCCATCATTCAATAAGGTATATAAATAAAACTATTAAGTTATTTTTGTCATAAATTCATTTGTGATACCGTTCAAACACCTATTTAGAACGTTTATCTTTAAAAGATACTTATAAGATAGTATATGTAGTGTAATAGTTTCCTTGTACACCAAACAACAGCTATTATACAGCCCCTTTTATGCTTTACAGCTACTGTACAGTACTATTTTTTTACTTATAAGAAATATATAAGCGCTTATACAGCTTTTGTGCAGCCAGTAAATGCAGCCTCTAATATAAAAAGGGAAAGCTGCTTGGGCAGTCACAAGTAGTATCTTGAACTATTTTGGAATTTCCTTCAGGATCTTCCGCTGACTCTTCCTCAAATGATGAGAATGACAATGACTGTAAAAAAGGTAATATGTGGCCGAACAAGCCAAGTGCAGATAAATATGATGAAGTTACCTTGAAACCTAAAGTTTTCTTTGTAAGCAGGACTTCTTCAATAGCTTATTTTTCGAAATATTTTTCTGAAGTAACTGATTACATAATTGAGCAAACTAATTGGTTAGAAAGCCTGATATTGATGCTTTTTTTGAGAATTATCACTCCGATGATCTATAGATCTATACCGGTCTATAGACCCATTCTTAGAGACGACAAAATTGTGACAAAACATATTAATGATAATTCCAAAACTCCTACAAAACAAGTCCCGAATATGACAAATTATATAAAGTTCGGCCTGCCTTGGAAATGTTGAACACTGTTTGTCAAAGAGAAGCAAAACAAACAACTTACCAGAGCATAGACGAAGCAATGAAGGATTAAGGGTGTATCATCTTTAAAACAATACATGCCAGTTAAACCTATCAAAAGAGGATTCCAGGTTTGGGTTCATGCCGATATTTCTACTTGTTATGTATTTAAATTCCAGATTAACACTGGTAAAAATGAAAACATTACACCTGAGTTAGGTCTGGGTGCTAATCATTATCATCATCATATTCAAATCCTTGATAAAAACTCTAATTTACGAGACCGTTCCAACCCACGTAGCTTTCGTCAATTTTTTTGCTTCCCTTGATGCAGTACCTTTATGACAATGGGATTTATTCTACTGCACTTTCAATATATGTAAATAGGGCTGATTCACCGACATTCATAAAGAGAGAGGAATTTACAGATGGAGAGTGAAGAAAGATGTTGGATTCATAATTTGGAAAGAAAATTAATAATTTACAAAAAATTTAATGTTGTTAAATACAGCTTTCCATTCCAAAGACCGTTTGCCAGAGAACTACAAAGGATGACACAAAAAGATTCCAATGCCTCTTGGCAATTCCCGAGTACACAAAGAGAATGAGACGTGTCGATAGGATCGATCTAAAAAGAAACAAGACTGTGGTTGGACGAAGGAATAGGCTTTGGTGGTGCAGGACTTTTTTTATTTGTTATGTATTTGAATTCCAGATTAACACTGGTAAAAATGAAAACAATACACCTGAGTTAGGTCTGGGTGCTAATCATTATCATCATCATATTCAAATCCTTGATAAAAACTCTAATTTACAAGACCGTTCCAACCCACGTAGCTTTCGTCAATTTTTTTGCTTCCCTTGATGCAGTACCTTTATGACAATGGGATTTATTCTACTGCACTTTCAATATATGTAAATAGGGCTGATTCACCGACATTCATAAATAGTAGAGGAATTTACAGATGGAGAGTGAAGAAAGATGTTGGATTCATAATTTGGAAAGAAAATTAATAAATTACAAAAAAATTAATGTTGTTAAATACAGTTTTCCATTCCAAGGACCGTTTGCCAGCGAACTACAAAGGATGACACAAAACAATTCCAATGCCTCTTGGCAATTCCTGAGTACACAAAGAGAATGGGATGTGTCGATAGGATCGATGTAAAAAGAAGCAAGTCTGTGGTTGGACGAAGGAATAGGCTTTGGTGGTGCAGGATTTTTTTTATTTCCTGATCGACTTGGTTACTACAGACGCTTTCATATTGCACTCTCTTTCACCGAGAAGTCATGGACGCTTGTCGAATCTACAACTTTGCATCACAGTTGGTAGATCGCTCATAGAAACTACACGTCCAGAAAGAGGAGCCTACGTAACGAACCCTATTTCATTGCAAAAAAACAAGCAAGCCACTGTCAGTATCAGCTATCAGAAAGTTGTAGGAGTGCGAGACGAAATACGTTATCGAGATGTTAGAAAACATTTGATAGACAAGTCTGACACCACCATGCAGATACCGTTTGTGTAGTACAAAGACAAATAACGTAAAAAGCAAGTTTTCATGTGTCATTACTCTTTCTTGCTTTACTCAATGTTACAAAAAGTACTGAAGAGTACATTAGATAAGTCACCATCAAACGCGGTTTCAATGTATGGGTTATATGCTGCGCTGAAACAAGATATATGTTATCAAATTATGGCTTTGGGTGAAAGTGCTTGCGCAATGACTAACTCTAACTTTTCAGTTTCTAAATTGAGAGGCCGAGGAAAAAATCTGTAGGTTTTGTTTAAATATGCACCATCCAAGCAAAAAAGTATTTGTGCGTCGTATTTATAGTCGGGGTGATAAAGAACAAGTTGCATTTACAAAATAAATACATGGGAAAAGTAGATAAGTTTGACCAATATATGGTGTTCAAGTCAGCTCAACATAAACGTCCGCCGGTGACCTACACTTCGTTGTGCTCCCGTCATCGCGTGGATCGCCGCTCGCGGTAAGGACAGTCTCTGTAAAACCACACACCGTACTCAATCAAACGTTGTTCTGTAATAAATCGAATCCCTGTGTATATCTGTACAAATTATACAAATTTAAGCTGCGACCTAAAGTTTCATTCAAAAGTCTACTCTCTGAAAGAGTTTTACAACTGTGACAGGACTTTCTGTGCGGATTGGAAACTGAATGCTCAGATAGAAATATTGAATGTAATTCAAAAATATCACACACCTACAACTACACGTAATGATAATTACAGTGAATATGGACAGGGGTATACGACACCAGCGTACCAACCGTACGAGCGACCAACAACGTCTAGGTATCGGCCGGATTGCAAATTGCATATCGGGAAACAGGCTCTCCACAGTTTCGCAATTTGCGTACTGCATTCACATCAAGAGATATTTCAGTACCAGAATCTCCACTCAGCGTCTCTTCTCAGGCTTCAAACTATAATGATCCGATTATAACGGATATTTTCGGAGATTAACTGATTAATTACCTACTCTGTTGATCTTTGAACGACAAAATAAATAAAAATATATAAGTACGCTCTTTGTTTTCGCCTTCCTATCCTCCCTACCAAAGTTGCAAATTAACTCATTGGCAATAATAAAGGCCTGAGCAGACATGACCATAACTGCACATGACCACGTGGTCACCGCATCGCAGCGACAGCGACAACGCAACCACATCGACATTTTGTCGGTACCACAACGCAACTGCAAAAAGCCGCTGCGACACTATTCACACGTAACCACAGCTTGACCACATTTTGTCGCTGCGACGTGGTGTGGTTGTGGTACGTATGAATTGACCCTATAATGGTATTGGCATAAAATATAATTTTTTGACATTTGATTAGACTATATATTATTGTAAATATCCTATTCTAATTAATAATTACATCATTGTTGAATATTCTAATACAATTATTATCTAAATAACATAATGAAATAATTTAAATGTGGAAATGTATTAGATATAATTGTAGCTATAATATTTGTATACCTACGGGTTGAATGCGGCGAACATAATTTTTTTAAGATCTATTCTGTCTCATTACCTGTATTCTCAAATAAATAAAATTTAAATTTGAATTTGAAATCGTGGATGGAAGAACAAATATGAAACTATTTTTTTATAGAATAAAGGTGACAAACGAGCACACAGTCCACCTGATGGTAAGTGGTTGCCGCGGCCCATAGACATCTACATCTATCCTCTATTACAAATCAAAATGTAGATGCGTTGTCACCCGTGAGAACTAAGATGGAATGCCTCATTTCCAGTAAAAAGGGCCTCCGGCCACCTGCACTCACCAAGCGAAACCTCTACTTCACGCTGCTTTTCTGTGAGGTCGTGGTACCACCCCGGTTCGAGCCGGCCCATCCGTGCGACAGCAAAAGCTGCCGCGTGGCTCTACCACTGTCTAAAAAATTAATTTGTAACAAACTGACACATCTTCGTTCCGCCAATTCAAGTTGTGTAATTCGAGTACTATTCGAGTTACGTGAATTTCAACGGAAGTTAACTCGATTCGAGTTCCTTCCGAGTTGGCACATCTCCACAATATTTTTTTTAATATTACAATTATCTTTATCTGAACCAATGACATAAACATAAATACCAAAACAACTCTTTTTTTCTCAGATTTTTTGATTCCGTTTAGATTTCCATAAAACCTTTATGCTGTGTACAATAATAAATTGGTATATTTTTTTGTATATTTGGGTTTTTTGATTTCGCGATTGAGGTTCGCGAAAATTTCTAGTGGGCCCAAAAACGATTGACTCTTTTATAAATATGAGACATTCGTTTTAGCCTAAACCATTATTTTCAGTTTGACTAATGACCACTGGGCCCCAATGTCCATTCATATTCTCTAATTTAATTATTTACTTTTTCTAACCTATACAATCAATATTTACTTATCGTATTTAGTATTTTATCCTTATATTATTTCGTTATTTTGCTGGCGCGGCAATTTTTTCATAGAAATCATACACAAGTTTACCGTAAATCTAATTTTGCACTGTCTATTCACCAGTTATCATCGTCAAAACTCAACTCCAATCCAAGAAATATTAATATGTAATATAATCTTTCACTCACTAAATGTCGCCATCATTCAATAAGGTATATAAATAAAACTATTAAGTTATTTTTGTCATAAATTCATTTGTGATACCGTTCAAACACCTATTTAGAACGTTTATCTTTAAAAGATACTTATAAGATAGTATATGTAGTGTAATAGTTTCCTTGTACACCAAACAACAGCTATTATACAGCCCCTTTTATGCTTTTACAGCTACTGTACAGTACTACTAACACATAAAGCTGTATAATTTGTACCATTTTTTTACTTTTAAGAAATATATAAGCGCTTATACAGCTTTTGTGCAGCCAGTAAATGCAGCCTCTAATATAAAAAGGGAAAGCTGCTTGGGCAGTCACAAGTAGTATCTTGAACTATTTTGGAATTTCCTTCAGGATCTTCCGCTGACTCTTCCTCAAATGATGAGAATGACAATGACTGTAAAAAAAGGTAATATGTGGCCGAACAAGCCAAGTGCAGATAAATATGATGAAGTTACCTTGAAACCTAAAGTTTTCTTTGTAAGCAGGACTTCTTCAATAGCTTGTTTTTCGAAATATTTTTCTGAAGTAACTGATTACATAATTGAGCAAACTAATTGGTTAGAAAGCCTGATATTGACGCTTTTTTTGAGAATTATCACTCCGATGATCTATAGATCTATACCGGTCTATAGACCCATTCTTAGAGACGACAAAATTGTGACAAAACATATTAATGATAATTCCAAAACTCCTACAAAACAAGTCCCGAATATGACAAATTATATAAAGTTCGGCCTGCCTTGGAAATGTTGAACACTGTTTGTCAAAGAGAAGCAAAACAAACAACTTACCAGAGCATAGACGAAGCAATGAAGGATTAAGGGTGTATCATCTTTAAAACAATACATGCCAGTTAAACCTATCAAAAGAGGATTCCAGGTTTGGGTTCATGCCGATATTTCTACTTGTTGTATTTATTTATTTACTTGTTATTATTATATTGTTGTATTTAAATTCCAGATTAACACTGGTAAAAATGAAAACATTACACCTGAGTTAGGTCTGGGTGCTAATCATTATCATCATCATATTCAAATCCTTGATAAAAACTCTAATTTACGAGACCGTTCCAACCCACGCAGCTTTCGTCAATTTTTTTGCTTCCCTTGATGCAGTACTTTTATGACAATGGGATTTATTCTACTGCACTTTCAATATATGTAAATAGGGCTGATTCAGCGACATTCATAAAGAGTAGAGGAATTTACAGATGGAGAGTGAAGAAAGATGTTGGATTCATAATTTGGAAAGAAAATTAATAAATTACAAAAAAATTAATGTTGTTAAATACAGCTTTCCATTCCAAAGACCGTTTGCCAGAGAACTACAAAGGATGACACAAAAAGATTCCAATGCCTCTTGGCAATTCCCGAGTACACAAAGAGAATGGGACGTGTCGATAGGATCGATCTAAAAAGAAGCAAGACTGTGGTTGGACGAAGGAATAGGCTTTGGTGGTGCAGGACTTTTTTTTATGTATTTGAATTCCAGATTAACACTGGTAAAAATGAAAACAATACACCTGTGTTACGTCTGGGTGCTAATCATTATCATCATCATATTCGAATCCTTGATAAAAACTCTAATTTACAAGACCGTTCCAACCCACGTAGCTTTCGTCAATTTTTTTGCTTCCCTTGATGCAGTACCTTTATGACAATGGGATTTATTCTACTGCACTTTCAATATATGTAAATAGGGCTGATTCACCGACATTCATAAATAGTAGAGGAATTTACAGATGGAGAGTGAAGAAAGATGAAAGTTTTGACGTGATTGTGGCTGTGCAATGCATACAAAGTGTGCGCAAAAATTAGTACAGGTTCGTAGAAAAAAATTTTTGGCGCCACGTGGTTTTTAGATATTGTGCTATTATTCAGTGAGTTTTGGGCGAAAAAATCTGGAATAAACGGAATTATCTGGAGGCTAATGAGACCTATACAATGACATAAGGAAATATATATGTCATAGATCTTATTTAAGCAGCGTTTGTAAAAAAAGGTTAAAAATTTTTACCTTTTGCTGCTTTTAGGTTATTCCGAGACATTAATTCCACTGAAAGTGCCCAAAATTTTCTTCAAAGCACAAAACAAACACATACACTGGATGCACTATCACAAAAGGCACATTCACAACAATTTTCATGAAAATCGGAGCACTTTTACTATTTAATTGGATTTTTGATAGCGGGAGCGCTTTAAAAACGATGCGTACGGCACGACGGACGGACGGGGGGGGGGGGGATCCGTTAAATAAAATTCTTCGACAAATCCCCATCATGAGCTTAATGAACCGACAATGGGGACTAGTAGAAGAATAGTTCTCAAATGCCCATTGATGGGGATTGTCAATGGGAATTAGTGGAATAAACCCCCAAGTAATGAAACATTTTCTGTCTCAAGGCTACTACACCCGATGCGGCTTGCCCGGCGGCAGTGCTGTTGGCACCGTATGTAGCAGCCTTTACATTGAGAATGAAGTGTAAATAGATGATTTAATACATGCGAGGTACTTACCTTAAAGTAAAGACGAGTTTTTCTTCAGGCGAGATGCAGGGCCGAAAGTTATTTTTTGTGCCAGTAATAGAGTGATTTATTTTTTGGAAAAGTTCATCAAACGAGGACTTGCTCATTCTTAAATAATTGAAAAACTTGTCATTATGTAGTTTAAGGTCAGTAAAGTATGTCTGAAATAATCCCTTATAATTTCTTTCACACAGTAATGGATGAATCCAGAGTCGTTTCTTCTTATTTTTTCGCTTCTTACTTGCAAGATCATCACAGCTATTTCCTCGACGTCCATTTCGAAGCACTCCGTACTCGGAACTGACAATTATGGCCGCAGTTCTGGCTGCATGTTTGGTCGCGACACTTGCGGCCTGATCGCAATGCTGGCCGCTGCGACCTGGCCGCCAATGCGCGCTAGGCTTATGTCACAAAGAAGATTTGAACAAATACTAAGATGCCTTTACGCTTCAGACTTAAATGCTAAAGGAAGTGCTAAGATTAGTAGTTTTATAGATAACATGTGCCAAATATTCCAAAATTGTTATAAACCTGATAAATAGCTTTCGTTAGATGAATCTTTACTGTTGTTTAGAGGACGATTAAAGTTTAGACAGTACATGAAAGGCAAAAAGCACGATATGGAATAAAATTTTACGAGTTGACGACTGCAGAAGGATTTGTTCTTAATATAATTATGTATACTGGAAAGACTGATGACCATTCTGATAGAGGGAAGAAAACAGAGAAACTCGTTCTTCAGCTAATGAGGCCGTATATGTTGAAAGGCCACCATCTTTTCATGGACAATTATTATAATTTGGTACCTTTGTCTGAAAAAATAATAGATTTAAAAACACATATCAATGGAACTTTAAGGGCAAACAGGAAAGATAATCCTAAAGTAGTTATTTCAAAAAAACTTAAAAAAGGACAGCATGTTTGGGCGAGGAAAAATAAAGTGTACGTGTCCAAATGGGTCGACAAAAGACCTGTACACATGATTACCACCCTAAACCATCCTAAAATAATTAACGATCTTAATAGATATGGTAAATCTAGATCTAAACCGCTGGAAGTCTCGATTTATAATAAATATATGTCAGGTATTGCCCGTTCCGACCAAATGGTCTCATACTATTCATCTCCCAGTACGACTACGGTGGTACAAAAAGGTATTTTTTTTTATATACTAGACCTAGCAGTACGGAAGAGCTTTTATATTTATAAAAAATATTGTAAAGGTAATGCTAAGAGTTATGAATTTATAGATTTTCGTGAAGATTTAATATTTAAACTTATAAAATTAGATCCAGCTCTAAAACCAGACAAATTAATAAAACATCATAGATATGATAATCGACAGAAAGTAAGAAACGACTCAGTTCCATCCTTGAATCACCAAGAAACATCTATTTCGACTGGTCACTGGCCTGAAAAAATACCTAAGAAAATCTCTTCTAATAAGAGTATATTTTTAAAATGCAAGATTTGTACTAAAAATAAGACACGAAGAGAAAGTAGCTATAGGTGCAAAGGTTGCCCGGACAAGCCAGTTTTGAAGAGTGGCATAATCAAACAGGTACACACCTGTAGCCTACATCTTCTATCATCTACAACTTCCTAACACTACCTTGTTTGTTAATTATTAATAAATAGGTACATATACAATTAAGGCTGATCAAAAAGTATTAGAGATTTTGGACTTGCACAATAAGACAAAATGATAAAGATTTTTTATTAAGTATTGTGATTTTAATTAAGATGTATGTAGAATATTTATATTGTTAGTAAAGAAACTACCTATCTATCCTATATCCTATATCTGTTTTTGATTAAACTTATATTTCTAGTCAGTTGTATCATTTCAATTTCCTAAATTAAGTTGACGCCTATGAACGTTGTGTCGTTTGGTATGGTATATCAGACCTGCGCGGTGGCAGCAACGTTTATAAACGTCGGACATGAAGAAACGTTGCGCCACATAACACAGTTCTAAGACATACGTATTACGGCGAGACGTCTTTAGACGTTGCTTAACTTTGTATGGAGAAAAAATGCGCCGCAGTACAAACATTTAGACATGAGGTTGCTCACGCGAATGTGTTAAATCCCGGAAATGTTCTTGAGGTTGATGAAGAAAACAATTTGCCAGTAGAGATATTTTCAGGACCACCAACTTGTTCAACGCCGAACTCACCATGTGAATCTATTTTACAACAACCATCGCAAGAAGGACATTCAATAACACCAAACAAAACTCAAGGTACATCACAAGTGAAAAAGAAAAAAAGAGACAGCCTTGTCGAAGAGTTAAGAAGGAATATAGAAGAAAGAACAAACATGTTGAGACAAATTACAGAAAAAGGCAATACTCCAGTACACATATTCTTTAGAAGTATGGCCGACGTAGTTTGTCAATTTCCTCCGGACAAAATAGCTCAAATCAGAGCACTAGTTTGTAACTTCGTTACTGAAATGGAATTATTGGTCTTGGCGCAACGAGAGACACCATCCCAACAGCAATCATTCAACATACCACAGCAACCAATCCACGCATACAACTCGCAACGAGAGACACCATCCCCACAGCAATCATTCAACACACTACAGCAACCAATCCACGCATACAACTCGCAACGAGAGATACCATCCCCACAGCAATCATTCAACACACCACAGCAACCAATCCACGCATACAACTCGCAACGAGAGACACCATCCCCACAGCAATCATTCAACACACCACAGCAACCAATCCACGCATACAACTCGCAACGAGAAACAGCATCCCCACAGCAATCATTCAACATACCACAGCAACCAATCCACGCATACAACTTGCAACGAGAAACACCATCCCCACTGCAGTCATATACTTTGATGTTATACCGAGTTACTGTTTTCGATTTTTAATTTCGATTTGCTCGTCGATTTATTATTTTAATGTAGTGGCGGCGTTAGTTTCACCGCCTTATTTTGTTACTTAAACAAAGTCAATATTGCCAGTAAATAAAATAATATGATTATGAATTGTTTTATTTAATTACCGAAATAAATTCATTTAACTTACCTTAACGTTAAGAATAGTTTTTCTTGTGCCGTAATAGCAAAATTCCGTTTTCTGGGTCTAGGCTGGGTGTCACTAATATCATCTTTTATGACCATTAAAATCTTGTTAAAGATCTCCCTTGAAACCCGAAAGTAACCCATGAATTTTTCTTCACAATCAATTAAATGCTTTTCTATTAAGGTTTCATAACAACCTTCGCTCCTCCGTTGTAAAAATATGTTCCTCGGAGAGTTTCTTTTTCTATTCAGAAGCAGTAAAAAATTCTTCTTCTTCCTCCTCTTCAAGCAAAGCACAAATTACAGAATAACTGTTCATGTTCACGTCTACCTTGGTAGCTGCGGCAAAATCAACTGACCACCTCTCCGCAGGGACGGTAAATGCTGCGTCGTGACGCTGCGTTGGGGCGCATACCGCAGCGTTGTGCGTCATGATCACCAGACCAAAGCTTGAGGGAGAAAAACGCTGCGGTGAGGGCCTATGACCGTTATAGAACCGTTAATAATAAGTCCAATTTGCGCCGCCTCTGTAGAGAGGTCAAGGAGCGCATGGCCCAGCTGAGGAAGTCACGATGGGACAATCTGATGGAAGATATCTCGCCCTCGCATACAGCCTTCTGAAAGCTGGCGAGAGCTCTTAAGTCAAAAAATGTCGCTTCGATGCCCCCATCAGTTAGGTCTGATGGTCAGTTATTGTCCACCTGCACCTTTCCAGAAGTATGGAAAGAAGCAGAAGTAATCGGTATTCCCAAACCGAACAAACCTAGAGATAGGGCATGTAGCTATAGGCCCATCAGTCTCCTCAGTGCCATGAGGAAAATCTATGAGCGCATCATCTTCAGCCGTCTGAAGGATGCAGTGCTAAATAAAAATCTAATTCCTAACGAGCAGTTTAGCTTTCGAGCCATACACTCTAGTGTTCAACAGGTGCACGGCCTCACGGAGCACATTTTAGATCAGGTCGCAAAGGCCAACAGGCGCCCTGTTTACACAGGAGCACTGTTCTTCGATGTGGCCAAGGTTTTCGACAAAGTCGGCACAACGGACTAGTTTTCAAACTTATCCATACAGGTGTGCCCCTAAGACTTGTCAAAATCGTTCAAGATTTTCTTGCAAATAGATCCTTTCGTTTTCGCGTGGAGGGTACTTTCTCCTCTTCCAGACCAATCAGAGCAGGAGTTCCCCAGGGCTCGGTGCTCTCCCCGACCCTACACTCACTTTACGTAAGTGACATCCCTTCGATAACAGGTACTCATCTCGCAATATACGCGGATGATACTACCATCTATTCCTCAGACACCCACCCTATTATAATCTGCAGTCGACTCCAAGCTGCAGCGAACGCATTCGGCGATTGGTGCAGAAAATGGAGAATCGAAATAAACCCCGATAATAGCAAAGCCATCTTTTTCAACAGAAAGTGTTTTTATTACACTTTAATGGCACAGCATAAAAAATATAAAATAGGTACGATCTCCCTCTACGGCAGCCCAATCCCATGGGTCCGAGAGGAAAAATGGGGGGGGGTAACCTTAGATTGTGCAATGAGCTTCTCTCAGCACATTACAACAGTTAGAAACAAGGCAAAATTCGTTGTATATCGTCTCTTCGCCTTAACCAACAAACGCAGTAAGCTGTCCCTAAGACACAAACTGCATCTCTATAAAACCTGCGTACGTCCTATTATGACATACGCGGGTGTGTCCTTTGCTCACGCCTCCAAAAACTTTAAGTTGTTCAAAATAAATTCCTGCGTCAGATCACAGGAGCTCCCTTTTATATGAGGAACGCGGATCTTCACCGCGACCTCGATATGCCCACTATACACACGTACCTTAAGGAATTATCCTTAAGATACTTCGATTCGATAAAGGAACACGAAAATCCGTTGGTGAATGAGGCGGGCTCGTACTCCCCACTGAGGGATGCTGCCCCCACAGGAGAGTTCTTTTTGACCCCGACGCCGAGATCACTTCTAAAAATAGGTCGATACCGTCCCCCCCTTCCACAGGAGAGGGAACTAGTTTAGTAACCATAAACACTCACACACACTCAGACACTACTCTAGTACAGAACACTAGGGCACACCGCATTCGCCGGCGAATGCGTCGTCATAGACACACTCCGTACACGAGGTTTAACACCCGTGATACGGGGCGTTTCTAACTTTAGCGATCCGTTAACAAAAATGCGATAGTGATTCAAGCCGAGGTTCGTACCTCCTTCTGAGGGGCCCTTGAATCGCATCAAGCCCCCCCCCCCCTAGCTCGAGGAGCCTTACTCCGAAAACAGGGGTCGGGGTGCCTTGGGACTGCAGTCGGCGAAGCGGCGCTTCGCGCCGCCTCGCCGACGGCAGAATCGTTGCACTCAATAGTTCGTAAATCTTCACTTACGAGCCTAATTAGATGAAGTTGTCAAGGCCGCAGGGCCAATAGCATACACATTCAGAGGAAAAAAAATGGCGAGCATATTCGTCAAGACGGTAATTATGTTGTTGAAGTTTGCAGGGAGGTTGAACAGGAGTTGATTAGTGAATTACATTTAGTACATTCTGAAAATGTATGGCTCTTGAGAGGGAAAATACACAGCCGACATATTAGTAGTAAAACTTATTTTGTATATATTTTGGTTGATGAGTCAGGCATTGGGAGGGGAGCAGTAAAAAATATTGCTGTAATTGTGTTGTTGGGCGCAGAACTACACGTTGCTGCGCCCATGTTATGACTATAATATGGTATTTAAGTTGGGCCCGATACCAAGAAAATATCAAACCCCTGCTCAATTCTTGGATAATATTTTGCTCGAAAGTAATGATGATTAGTAATATCAATCATCATTACTTTGGATGCCAGATGTATAAGTTGTATTTATTTGGTATGAATAGGATAAACACCTAATCACAACCTGAGCTTTTTTTACCGTATAAGTGCTAGGCTAAGACTGAACTGCCTACACTAGCAATAACATAGTAATATTTCATACAAACAAAACATAACCTCAAAATCTCTATGATAACTGCTAATATTTATGTTTTCTGAAGTGTCCGTCAGAAGTTATTGTTCTTACATACAATAATGTGTAATTTCGGACTTAAAAAGATATTTTTTCACTGTTTGTTCTTAGTCGAACATTGTATGGACGCAAAACATTGTCCTTTATAAACTTCCAACGATTCAATATTTTCAGTGCTGCAGATTTGAACAGACTAAAGATTTATGTCGTTCCAAGCCAAGGTGCTCAAAATGTGGCGATGAACACTCTTCTTCTTCTTGTGATAAAGATAAATGAGTCCTTTCGTTGCTTATTCTGCTCAGGTAACCACAAAGCTACGGATTCTAGATACCCTTAACACACACGACAAAATAATCTTAAAATCGAAATGGCACAAAATTCAATCTCATACCTAGAAGCATCATAAAAATATATAAAATATTATTGAAGATTTTTCAATTCCACAACTAGAGGATGGTTGTGCTCTTCGGGTTTCACCTGATACTTCACAGGGTAGTTTTAATTCTATAGAAAGCATTATAAATTCCCTTATCAACATAATCATATCTTCGTATTCGTCAAAGTTACCGTCCCACGTTGCTCGCTTACTAAATTCTATTCCTGAAATTCTTCATGACATTCACTCTCACAAAGATCCTTCAATGGATTTGTACAACTATTTTAGATAAACTGGAATATTGACAAAGAAATGGCGAATTTATAGAAGTCCCTTGAAGGTTAATGTTGAAACCGCGAAATTCATTCTTCTAGCTACTTGTATACTACACAACTTTCTAAGAACAAGAAAAACAACAAGACGACGTTATCTTGACAGAACCCTACTTTGTGGCCCATGCATCTGAATTGTTAGAAAGGGATACCAGAAGTACGAATAGTGCATTTGAAATAATAGATAATTTTGTTCGGTACTTCAACAAAAATAGGATCAATAACAATAGAATTTAATTTGATTTAATTGAAGATAATTTGTTCAGTAAGACATCGGTCATGATAAAATCTATTCAATGTCCGTTTTTTATTTTATAATAACGGTTATTCTTATAAAGCCCGCCAATCGAACTCTGTTCCCATTGCGTCCCATACTCGATCGGCGCGAGCAAATCGCGCCCCGAGTCCCGCGCGGATTCACCTTAGTTTGGCCGAAGCTTAATGCTAATAGCATGATGCTAAAGAACTTTTTATAATTAAAATATTCAGTAACGCTACGAAAAGGAGCTCGAATAGCTATGTGTTTTCCATCTAATGCACCAATGGTGTGCGAAAAATTCCATTTTTCCTCGAAGTCTTTAGATATTGTCTTCCAATCTTGCTCTGATATTGATTTTTTGTTTTTCTTTTATTAATAACGTTTTATAATTTTAGTAAAATTTAACCCTAAGGGCACGGCTCAGCAGTAGGACAATTATTATTTTGTTATTTATGTTTCAGGATTTTGGCTCACCCTCAGAGACGAGTAATACAGAACAAGCTATTCCAGAACAAGGTATTTCGGAACAAGGAACTTCGGAACAAAGCACTCGAGACCGAGATACAAATACCAAGAAGTCGTCAAGAAAAGAAAAGTCAGTCAAGAAGAGGAGTGAGAGTATGATGTCGAGAATCAAATGATAGAAGAAGCATTAGAATTAATGCAAAAACAAAATGACAGTAGTAGTGATGGGGTTGCTTTAGCATGTACATAATAGCAGCCGAACTAAGAAAATATGATGCCAAGACAGGACAAGACAAGAATATAACGCTGAAAACAGACGAGGATATTTCACTTCACAGTTTACCGATCTTCTTACACAATAGTTATTGTTGATATTGTTTGCTTTGTTACGTGAATTGTGTATTGTAGGCTGGAATAGGAGTCTCTTGTAGCCAAATATAGTAACTTTATTGCAAGTCTCACCCTCGACATTATTGCTGTGCGCCAGTGAGTATCCATTTTTTAATAAATGGTTCTGCCAATTTATATACTGTAACAAACTATTCCACTTCCGATGTTAGAAATTATCCTCAAAAGTATATAAATAAAAGAACACTACTCGGTAACAAATCCTGCTTACTATCAGGACCCCAATTACATGATAACACCAAAGTATGCAAACCAACAACATCACTACCCATCTCAATGTAACACAGGGCAGCAACACGACCTGCCTTGCCTACATTAGTAGAATACCCCAACGGGCATAGTAACGACAGTGGGACTCTTAGAATGACAGACTGATGCCTCTTAGTCGCCTGTACGATACTTTATACTGCTAAAACAAGTGGAAGATTACCATTCTACCTTGATTTGTTCGTATTTATTTTTAATTATTTTTTTACCCTCATTCCTAACAATATGTGTTCGAATTCTTCCAAACATAATCCTTAAAACTGTGGCGTACGGTAGTTTTAGATATCGTAATAGATCACTTCCAGATTCTTTATCCTCTGTTGATAGAGTGGTCACATCCAACACTGCAATTTTTAATACACTTTTTTCTATCACTTCTTCTACGTAATTTACGAATAATAAGCAGAGCTACAATATAAGCGGCCACTTTCATGATTGTTTTTTTTTTGTGCCCCACGAATGCCGCGCGTAGCTGCCGCGCACCTTGCACATCGTGTTTGGACACACCTTTGGAAGCAAAAAAAAAGGTAACCTACTAAAACTAAAAAACTAAAAAAACTTGTCCACTTTACGCTGGAACTAGGAGAGTATTTGATATGGTAAAAAAGAGGGTTCGGTGGATTCTGAAGAAGATGAGATGGCAGCAGGGGAACCGCCGAATAAAAAAAGGAGAAGGATCTTGATAATTCCTTCGTTGAATAAAAGAACATCCGAAGCAAAACATCTACCAGTAATGGTGGAGGTTCAAGGAAGATGTTGTCAGTGACAATGCAAGACTTTTTCCAAGCAATTTATTTTTATATTTGTTTTTTCACAATAATTAAAGTCTTATTTTATTTGGATTTTTTACCTTATTGCATGCTTTAAGCGCAAACCGCGTAGGTGCATATATTCTACTAGCGCCTAAAAATCAAGATTCTAACGTTTTGTCGCATAAAATCGTATCTAACAGTCATATTGAACATAGAAACGATATAAAAAGCACATTGTCAGATAGGTAAATGATTGTTGAACTTATTAATATTTTTTTACATCGATTAATTGCTATTTTTACATATAAAAAGTGGTTTTAGTGGCTTATGGTGTAGAATTATCAAGTCCGCATGGAGTAGTAAACACGATAACTTTTGAAAATATCAACTGTTTAACTCAATCTATTTTTTAATCTATTCATCTATCATATGGGAAGTCATGGAATGTAAATGGCAGTTTAATTTTGTTTTCTTTAGTTATAATTAATTTTTTTCGGCTGCGAAGTGTCGAAATTTTCAGTGTTTTAGCAACCTTGTATTAATTTATTTTACTAAATAGACTGCTTCACTTATTCAGGCGTCAACCGCCGTCGTGTGTGGATACTGTATCGGTTGTTTGCAGCTGGTCAAAAAGATCACTGTACAAATACAAAATATTTGAAAAACCAAATTTCTTACATACTTGATTATTATAATAATCACAGATTTTTATTACAATATTTTAAAAACACAGAATAAATAATAGTAGTACGTACTAAAAGTAAGTAGGATGTATATATTTATACTTAAATACGTCTTGATCTTGGAGTGACCTGAATGATGATCATATGAGCATTATGAGTCGTGCACTTTTGGGTTTTCTAAACTTTTTTTAAATTTAAGTTTGACAAAATTATTGGAAAATTGGAAGTATAATAAGGTTATTGGTGAAAACTTGTGTGTATTTTAACTACTTTAAAAAATTCAGTATAATCATGTTATACGTAATTTTTTTAATGCGCTTAGGACATGCACAACTGGATTTACCTAGTTTATTTTATTCTGTATGTAACTCAAATAGTTTCCTTATGGTGCATCCACACATGCCCGGCGGCCAGGCCGCCGGCCATCCCCTGCGGCTTTTGGTTGCCGGCGCAGTTTGCTTGCGGCTTCGATACGGAGTGGTAGTGTTGTAGTATTCGTGAATAACATAATTTCATATACTTAAATAACGAAATGAAATAATTTAACTGGGATGATAGTGCAGTACTTTTACTAATAGAAAAGTATCAAGAAAATGAACTATTGTGGAACCCAAGGCATATGGATTTCAAGAATCGCAACAAAAGAAATGATGCTATTAGGGATATTGCTTTTGTGTTCAACATAGCAACATCAGAAATTGAGAGAAAACTGAAGAATTTATCCAGCCATTATTTTCGAGAAAAACGCAAATATGAAGATTCTAAAAGGAGTGGACTGGACGCGAAGATGTTCAATTGCCGAAATGGTTTGCTTATAAGGCGTTATCATTTCTTAATGACAAGAATGCACCGGTACCGACTCTGAACAGCCACACACCTAGTGTAAGTACCCACCAAATTCTTATAATTAAGTAGACTAGTTGGTCGCCCATTGGTCGAAATTCGACCATAATTAATTTAAAATACATTATTTCAATAAGTAATATTTTCGTAAATGGGGGTACCAAATTTTTGCCTCGCGTATTAATATTAGATACCTACTACCTACTGTAGTGTGTTAGGGCAGGTTAAGGTAAACCTATCAATTAAACACAACTTTTATAAAGAAATATAAATGTTTATTAACATCGATAAAACTAAAAACAATAATGCGCGGCGCGAGTTACTAAAAGACATGCATTCGCCGTAGATGTTAAGCTTGTTTGCAATTATTTATAAGATTTCCTTTTTATTTTCAGTCTTCTCAAGATAATATCACTCCCCAGACTATGCTACCTTCAACAAGGACTGCACGAAAACGAAATATAGAGAGAGATCCTGAAGTTGATGAAGCTTTGCAATTACTGAGGGAGATTACATCTGATGCAAGGCAACGCGATGATGCTGCTATATTTGCAGACTATATAAGTAGCAAGTTGAGGAAGATGGATCATTACACGATGTGTACAGTACAACATCAAATCCAGAATATTGTCTATGAAGCAGAAATGAGAATGGGTTCGATGTATTTTGATAGGACCAATAATACTACTCAGCCTCTTCATTATCAAAATGTTCGTCCATGATACTTCACAGGCCAACCTACAACGTCAGCAATGTCACCGTCGCCCTCAACTTCGCGCTCTTACTCTGTTCAATCAGACTATGAAATGCAAAATAGCCCAGATGTCAACACAAGTGACAGTCTGTTACTAGTCTTGGAAAATAATTTAACCGAAAATAGTGTAATAGATTAAAATAAATGTTTGTATTTTCGGTTAAATTATTTTATTTTAATAAAAGCTTAATATTATTAATGTTTCAGATTCCTAAATAAAACAATTATTTGAATAATCATATATTATTTCTTTCAAACATTACATTTGATATTGCCATGGAATCTGACCTTGTTCCTATAGAAAATAACATTTTAGCTCATTTCTAATTACACTTGGTTCTACATTTAGAGCGATCTGCGGAATATTTTGTTGCTCTTCGTTCAAAACTCCATCAGTAGTTCTTTCGTTTCTCTTCATAAAATTATGCAGATCAGAAGCCATCACGACAATTTTTGCTTTTTCATTTTGTAAACCAATGCGTGAATGCAAAATTCTGAATTTATTAGATAAAATGCCAAACGCCTTCTACAACCATACGCCCGCGACTAATTCTATAATTAAAAACCCTCTCAGGCGATCCTTTTGCATGATATCCAGAAAATGGTTTTATTATATTCTGGGAGATGGGGAAAGCATCGTCACCGATGAAATAAAAAGGTACAGGTGTATTTCTCCCTTGTAATGGAATCGCTTGTGGCAGACTTAAAGTTCCATCTCGTATCATATCAAATACAGTTGAATTTCGTAGAACTCCACCATCAGATATTCTGCCCTGACATCCAATGTCCACGTATAAAAAGTTATAATTGGCATCGATTAAAGCTAGAAACAATACTGAAATATGAGTTATAATTTAAAAAATCAGAACCGCTATTATTTGGACATAGTATACGTATATGTTTCCCATCAAGGGCACCTACGCAATTAGGTACATTCCATTTCTGCATGAAACTCCGAGCCACTAATAGCCATTCTCCTTGTGTATTCGGCATCTGTAAAATAAAATTGTTTGTGATATTTGTGTGTGTAGTTCTAGTTATATGTATGTAAAATTTGTGTGGAGTTCCAGGTACAGTATAAAATCATAGATATTATAATTCGACTAGGAATAGATACGTCACTTAGGAAACCGTTGTCCTGTGAACTCTCCTGGCAAGAATCTTTTAGTTAAAATGTTTGTGTCTTGTACATGCCATAACTATGTGAATAATAATAATATATAATAAATAATAATCTGTTCTGTTTTCTAATATAGGCGTTCAGTTTCTAACTACCTAATGTGTTACGGATATTTGTACTTACCCTTAAATAATTGTATAATGTAGATAACAAAGCTTGACAAACATCTGGAATTATTAAAGAAATAACTTGTGGAGACACTTTAAACAGTGTACCGAGTGAAAAATAAGAGTCTCCTGTAGCCAGGTATCTCAAAGTAATTGCTAGTCGATCGGAAGCTGATACAGCATTTCTCCAGCGGGTGTCAGTTTTTGATATCATGGGTCCAGTTAAATTCAGTTATATTTCAAATTCTTCACTAGAGATCCTTAGAAAAGTATTAAATTTCGAACGAATATTTCTTCGGTTTATGTCGTCCTTTCCAAAATCTTCAAGCATCAGGGACACATTAGGCCTATTTCGTAGACTTGGTCTGACCCAATATCTTCGTTTGATTTTGTGGTTCTTTTTATGAACAATAACATACAACACTACACTTGCGATTCACGCAACTATAAAAAGTCACAACACTACTGCGAAAATTGCAACCGCTTCTGCAGGCCGCCGGTAAAGCAGGCGGCAAATTCAGCGGCAAGGCGGTCTGAAAGCCAGCGGCAAACCCGGCGGCATAAGCCGGCGGCATGTGTGGATACACCATTACACAACATATAAGGCTATGTTGTGTCCTTACACCGCTTGAGTTACTTAATTAATTTTCTAATGTTTTAAAATTAACCTTTGATTATTTGCTTTTTTTACTAATTGTAATAATTTACAATTAAAAGTAAACATGTATGAGACTGTTTGCAACTGTGATTTTATAAAACTTGATTTCAATTATTTCTAATAAATAAATTTACAATTATTTTTGTTTTATTTCATTAAAGCTCAATGTATATTATATGTGTATTATTATGTATATTATTAGTACAATTTATTTTCACCAACTTATATCATATCTGCCCAATGTCCTATTTCTGCTTTATTCCGTATGTTTGTAAATCTATTCTGGTAATTGTAAACTTACCTAAAAAATACAGGAATATGCACTTTACTACTTTAACCCTAAAAAAGCTGCCCATTGCTACCTGTGGAATGAATTACTAGGGGGAAAAGGTTGTGATGAAGATGGGACGTGCATTTATAAATTTCTGAAAGGCCATTTTGTTGGGAAACATGTTATTTTTTACACTGACAATTGTTCGGTACAGAATAAAAATAAATATTTACTAAGCCTCTACCACTATGCTATCAAAGTTTTGGGTGTTATGTCAATAATACACAAATATATATAGTTGTAGGACACACCCAAACCGAAGGAGACAGCGTGCATAGCACAATTGAACGAGAGAAGACAAGAATACTGAAAAATGGATTCATTTTTGTGCCATCAAAATGAATAACAAAAAACAAACACAAATAAATAAAAAGTACAAAGCTAATAAGAACACAATGACGTCTTATATAACCAGAAACGAAGATGTATGACTCTACGAAGCACCCTCCAACAGCACTCAAGAAAATAGTAATAATAACTTAAATAATTTAAACACTCCCTCAGTACGGGTGGTCACCGCGAGGAAGTTAGACCAAAAGCTTCCATCTCAAACTCAAAAATATATTAATCTGCATCTCATCACATACAATGTAAGATCGCTTGTGGATAGCACAAGACTACCACAACTAGAACACAGTTTAAGAAATATAAAATGGGATGTTATAGGACTGTCAGAGATAAAAAAAAGCCGGTCAACAGATAGAAGAACATGAAAACTTTGTACTCCTCTACTTTGGCGAACAAAGCGGAAGAAATGGTGTCGGTTTCTTAATACAAAATCACTTGAAAAAATATATTGACAACTTTAGTTTTAATACAGACAGAATAGTCCGTCTAGACATGAACTTTAAGAATAATTAAATAACCTTCATACAAATATATGCACCTACAGAAAAAGCACCAGAATCAGAAATAGAAAACTTCTATAATGACTTAAGAAAGGCAATGAAAGACATCAAAAAGGATACTTTTATCGTAGGCGATTTTAACGCTAAGATTGGTTTGCCAAGAGAAGAAGACAACCTAGTGACAGGAAAGTTCGGATATGGGAGTAGAAACAGTAGAGGACAACGATTAATAGAATTCTGCTACGAGAATAAATTGATAATAACAAACACAAAATTTAGAAAGAACACAAAAAATAAATGGACCTGGCAATCTCCCGACGGAAACACAAGAAATGAAATTGACTACATATTAGCTAAAAATATAAAAATAGTTAGCGATACTGAAGTACTGAACATACCATTTTCATCTGACCATAGGGCTGTAAGGTGTACTATAAAGCTAAATGGAAATTTCAAACAAAGTAGGAAAAAATTCGACAACAAGAGAAAAAACTTCACGCCAATCGAACAAGACTCATTAAAAACGTCACTAAGATATGAAGACAATGTAATAGGTGGAACAGCAAATATTACATATGAAAATATTATTAACACAATCGAAAAATGCGTAAAAAAAACTACCAAATTCATATAAAATTATATATATGATAATAGATAATAAAATTAAAAGCAAAAAATAACAAAATATTATCATCCAGAAAAGATATGTTACAAATAGCAACCGATTTTTTTAAAGAATTATACAAAGAACATAAATACAATTTCCAAATTAGTCCAAATAAAGCAATTACTCAAAATCAAAGTGAGGAAGTTATCCCATTCCTACAATCGGAAATTAGAAATGGTATTTCCAAGATGAAGATAAATAAAAGCCCTGGTGAAGATGGCATAACATGTGACGTAATTAAAGCATTTGATGATTCGATTATTCCTTTATTAACTGCCTAATTTAATCAAGTATTGTTTCAGAGGAAAGTCCCCGATAAATGGAAAAGCTGCGTAATCACTCTTCTGTATAAAAAAGGAGATCCAAAAAGTATAAGTAACTATAGACCAATAAGTTTGCTTTCGGTCATATACAAACTTTTTACATCCATACTTTTAAATAGAATATCTAGAAATATAGAAGAGAACCAAGCTAAAGAACAGGCTGGTTTCAGGAAAAACTTCTCAACTATCGATCACATAAATACAATTACACAGATAATAGAAAGATTTATAGAATTTAAAAAAACAATATACCTACTATTTATAGATTATAGCAAGGCATTTGATTCCGTGAAACATAATAAACTATGGGAAGCCTTGGTCGAGCAAGGAATTCAAACAACATACATAGAATTGCTAGAAAATATATATACTAACTGCAAAGCGAAAGTGAAATTAGAAAAGCCAGGAGAAGAATTTTTCATACCGCAAGGTGTCCGCCAAGGAGACACAATCTCACCAAAACTGTTTATAGCTGTACTTGAGCACATTTTCAGAAAACTGAAGTGGAGCAAAGAAGGTATAAATATAAATGGAGAGTACCTATCAAACCTTCGTTTTGTGGACGATATTGTAATCATCTCTGAAAGTCAAGAACAGTTACGAAAAATGATTTATGATCTAAATGCCAAAAGTTCTAAATGTGGCTTAATAATTAATCTAGATAAAACAAAAATCATGACTAATGGGGGAAAAATAACAGTCCTTCTAGAAAATAAAACCATCGAATATGTGGATGAATATACAACGTGTCCCAAAATTCAACGATAAGCCAACACCGGAGGATAGACCTGCCCCGGACTAATCGGGGAAAAAAAGAAAAAAAATATATCCCAATTATATTTTAAGTTATATAAAAAAATGAAATTCTTCAGAAATTGAGACTGTTTATGATATTTTCACTACCATGACCACAATTTTTTAAATATTTTTTTCTTTTTTTTTATACGCAACCTGAATAGTACTGCTATCTACCACAATTCTTAAAAACTCCAGAATAAAACCTTAGATGTTGAGATGTTAAATGCGGATATACGAAGAAGCACCCGCGTCTCCGTCCGATTATCTCGCGTTGGCACAAGCGCCCTCCGCCGCGCCCCAGGCCCCGCTCGCGCCCGCATCTATGCCACGCCCGCGCCCGCGTCGCCGCGCCCCGCGATTTCCGTGTCTACGACCGATCGTTTGGGAGAGGTTAGTACATCCGCGCCGTGCACGGAGACACTCGCCGCGATTATTGAAGATCTTCCGTCTACAGAAGCTAGTTCGATAGTGAGTACCGTCGCGCCTGTAGCAGACGTTGTACATGGGCCCGCGCCCCGCGCCCCGTCGGTCCGCTCAGTTCGTTCAGCCCGGTTGACAGTCAGCGCGATAGCAAAGTTAAAACAAATCGAATATAACGCCGCGGAGGAACTAGCTGCAATTAGGAGGAAGCAATTGACACTCGAAGATCTTATTAAGAATAAATACGCTAGGGACGTCGCTCAACTGCAAGAAGAAACAGATAGGGAAAGTCTAAACGAAGACGAGTTAGTAGAAAATAGGGTACGCGTTGATAGGTGGTTAGAGAACGTGGAGACTGTGCGGGGGGAGTCGCCTTACCGCCCGGCTCAGCCCGCGCCCCGCATCGAGATAGAGCAGGCCCTACCGAACAGGGAAACCGGTTACGACCACGCTGAAGATGCCCAGGGGAGGACGGTAGCGAATAATGTTCAACCGCGCCGCGTAGATACGGTACAGAGGGACAATGGAGACGCCGTAGAAATGAACCAGGTGGATCGCCGTGTACGGGTTATGTCGCCGTCGCGCGTCCAACGCCGCACTCTATCGCCTATACATAGATCGCCATCGCCACATCGCCACGCGGATCGTAGATTATCGTCGCCGTGTCATAAGGATGTAGGTGTACATAGGACGCCAGCGCCACAGTTTAGGCTAGAGGGAGATAGGGATAGAGATAGGTCGCTTACTCCGCGAGGGAAAGAGAGGGGTATAGAGCGACTAGCGGAAGCTCTAGAGAATATGATCAGAGTTAGGCCTGCCACCGCGAAGCAGCCGCAGGACTTGCCTATTTTCAACGGTTCGGCCGCGGAATGGTTAGCTTTCAAAGCCGTGATGAAAGAATCCACGCGTTTATATGGATTCACATATACGGAGAATATGGCAAGGTTGAGAAATTGTTTACGAGGTGAGGCTAGGGAGATAGTATCGGCACTGCTGTTTACCGCAAAGGATCCAGCAGATATTATGCGAACACTGGAGCAGTGTTTCGGCCGCCCGGAAGTAATTATCGATCGTGCGTTAGAGGAACTGAAACGCCTTCCGCGCCCGGGTCAAACCGCTCAGGAGTTAAATTCGTTCGCGATCAAGTTACAAAATATAGTATGTATTTTGCAGAACGTCGACGGCAAAGGATAATTGCAAAATCCAATGCTGACTAGGGAAGTCACTAGTAAACTTAGCCTTCACTTACGGTCGCGTTGGTGCGATTATGCGGAGCACTACGGAAGTGCAGACGAACCGGACATCGTTACACTGTCCAGGTTCATGATGAGAGAGGCTGACCGCGCGTTAAGTCATGCCTATACGTCCGTAGCGCCGACTAAGGAATCGCCCGTAAGACGAAAGGCGCCGCCGTCGAAACGCGTTATATTGACACGCCGCGTAGAGGATAGGGCCCGCGACGTAAAGACGTTCACCGCCCAGGAGGACACCGGTAGTGCCTCATGTATGTGTTGCGGGGGTGAACACTCAATCGCCAAATATAGAAAGATAGCGCAAATGGGTGTGGACGACCGGTGGAATTGGGTTAGGGAAAATGGGGTGTGTTTTAAGTGTTTAAGCAGCAAACACCGACACTTTAGGTGTAAAGCGAAGAAGTGCGGCGTCGACGGCTGCAACGCCCCCCACCATGCCCTCCTTCACGCCCGCAAGACCCGCGCACCTGAAACATCTGCAAAACCAGATGAAACCGTGCTCGTCGCGTCGAACATGAATAGTAGTGCGTCAGTCTTATTAAAAGTATGCCCCGTTACCGTACGCGGACCGCGTGGTAGGGAAATAGATACGTATGCGCTGCTTGACGAAGGCTCTACTATTTCGTTAATGTACGACGACTTAGCTCGCGAGTTAGGAGCGGAAGGACCGGTAAAGCCGCTCAATATTAGAGGCGTAAGTAATAGTCAGCGCGAGGCCGATAGTAGGTTAGTGAGCATAGGCGTACGTGGCAAGACGCGCAGTAAGGTATATAACATAAACGCGTCCACTATAGCAAATTTGAAGATAGGTTCGCAATCTGTAAGTAGGGAGTGTTTACGGTTAAAACACCTACGCGACCTACCGAGCTCGGTTTGTTACAACGACGCAAAGCTGAGAATATTATTAGGCGCCGACAACTGGCATGTAATAATTACCCGAAGTTTGCGAATAGGACGTCGAAGGCAGCCTGTAGCTGCACGTACGTTATTAGGGTGGGTAATTCAGGGAACCGTGCCGCGGTCAACGTGTAGGGAAGATGGCGAGACCGTGTTACACGTAGCCAGCAGTAGCGGACGGTTAGATAGGGACATCCGAACGTTCGCCAGTCAGGACGAGGAGCTAACGGAACTCCTCAAACGGCAGTACGAGATAGATTCCATAGGTATCTCGCTAAAGAGTAGGCCGTGACGGGAAGAGGAGCGCGCTGTCGACATATTCCAGCGCACCGTCAAGAAGGTCGGCGAGCAATGTGCGGATGCCACCCAGCTACGAGATGGCCGCTCGAAGACTGCGGACCATCGAGAGAAAAATGGACAAGTCGCCGGAGTTTCGAGACGCCTACACAGCACAGATAGACAACCTCCTGGCAAAAGGATACGCACGGGAAGCCGAGGGGACAGAGAAAGAGGACCCCAAGAGCTGGTACCTGCCACACTTCGCAGTACGGAATCCGAACAAGCCGGGAAAGACAAGAGTGGTTTTCGACGCGGCAGCGCGTGCGTCCGGTAGATGTCTTAACGACTATTTACTCGACGGCCCCGACTTGTTACGAAACTTACCGGGCATACTGTTTAGATTTAGGGAGAATGAAATAGCCGTGTCCGCGGATATTAGGGAGATGTTTTTACGTGTGAAGATCGACCGTCGCGACCAACCCGCGCAATTGTTTCTGTAGGTCTGCGAGGTAACAAGCGATCCAACCCACCGCGGGAGTACGTTATGACATCGATGATTTTCGGTGCGAGGAGCTCGCCGTTTCTCGCACATAGTGTTAGGGATCATAACGCGCGCGCACACGCAGAAACACATCTGTTGGCGCTTAACGCTATCGTACGTAGTCATTATATGGACGACTACTTAGACAGTTATGCTACGGTAGAGGAAGCGGTAAACACTGCGAGGCAGGTTATGGAAGTACACCAGAAGGCCGGTTTCACCTTGGCAGGCTGGAATTCGAACCACACAGCCCTATTGGAAGACAAGCCGGAGGAACTACTAGCGAGCAAGCCTAAGGAAGTAGGCTTAAGACAAGACAGCCCAGGCAGAACCCTAGGGTTATTATGGATGGCCGATGAAGACGCCTTGACGTTCAACACCTCGATGAATAGGGTACCGCACGAAGTGAAGACGCTACAGAGACCACCGACCAAGAGAGAGGCATTAAGCGCAGTCATGTCGGTATTCGACCCGCTCGGTCTGCTTAGCTACCTCACCATCACCGCCAAGATCCTGCTACAAGACCTATGGCGAATGTAGAAGGTTGGATGGGATGATGAACTACCCGAGGAGGTAGCGGATGAATTTCAGAGGTGGCTGCGAGTCGTCGAGGAAGTGTCACGACTGCGACTGCCTAGGAGCTATGCTCCTACGGGGGGAGTGGTAGAGCGTCAGCTTCACGTATTCAAAGACGCAAGCGAACGTGCGTACGCATCCGCGGCGTATTGGCGTATACGATACCGCGACGGAACGATTAAGGTACGGTTAGTGGCAGCCAAGGCGAAAGTCGCCCCGATAAAGGCACAAAGCATACCGCGTTTAGAGTTGCAGGCGAACTTGATAGGCGCGCGACTCGCGGAATTCGTGCGAGGCGAGCACAGAGTGGTAGCCGATAAGGTAGTGTATTGGACAGACTCCACTACGGCGCTCCACTGGATAAAGAATGATACGGCGCGTTACACCCCATACGTGGCTCATAGGTTAGGGGAAATAGCAGAGAAGACGTCACCCGAGCAATGGAGTTGGATACCGACCGCTGAAAATATCGCGGATCAGGCAACGCGTGTGAATTATATGAACAAAGAAGAGAGCGACAGATGGTTTACGGGACCGCCATTCCTGTACGAGAATGAAGATAGATGGCATCGACATCAGGAAGAGAAGGCAGGGAATGAAGATGAAGAACTGGAGGAAGTCGTGGCGCACCAGAGCGACACCAAGGACGCTCCACACCTGCCAGACATCGAGAGATTCTCTTTCTACGAGCGACTGATCAGGGCCACTGCTCGGATACTACAGTTCGTCGATGCCATAAGAGGAAGGGCGCACGGACTGACATTGCAGCACATCCAGAGAGCAAAGCGGATGTGGATAGAACGCAGTCAACAAGAAAGCTTCGCTGAAGACATCAGTCGACTGCAGCGAGGAAAAAACCTGGCAACCGGCAGCGCGTTAAGGAAGCTCGACCCCATATTGGAGGACGGCATATTACGAGCTAGAGGACGAATGGACGCAGCCAACGTGGACAGCCAGATGAAGAGGCCCATCATATTGAACGGACGCCACCACTTCGTGAAGCTGCTTGTGGAAAAGGCGCAGCAGGAGGCAAGCCGCGCCAACAGGGAGAGGGTGGTAAACGACCTACGCACCTTATATCATATCCTTCGATTACGAGCAACAGTAAGAGAAGTGGAACAGAGATGTCTGCGATGCAGGGTACGCAAGGCGACACCACGGCCAGCGGTTATCGGAGATCTACCACCTGAATGGTTAGGGGCATTCGCGCGACCATTCACCTACACCGGATTCGATTATTTCGGGCCTATAACGGTTACGATAGGACGTAGGCATGAAAAACGGTGGGTAGCGTTATTCACCTGTTTGACGACGCGCGCTGTGCATTTAGAAGTAGTATACTCCCTTACGACGGACTCGGCGATATCGGCATTGCGGCGCATGACGGATAGGCGTGGGTGGCCACGGGTCATCTACTCTGACAACGGAACAAATTTCCATGGGGCAGATACCGAACTGCGACGGGCAATGGAAGAGTGGGCACCCCAGCTGAAGGACTACGCGTTGACTCGGCGGACAGATTGGAAGTTCATCGCGCCGGGCGCGCCAAACCAGGGAGGCGCATGGGAGCGTCTAGTGCGCTCAGTGAAGACCGCGCTCGAAGCCACTCTACACCAGAAGAGCCCGCGGGAGGAGACGTTGGCGACGCTCCTCACAGAAGCAGAGAAAACGGTGAACTCTCGACCGTAGACACGTACCGGTCGATATCGACGAGGAAGAGGCGCTGACACCCAACCACTTCCTGCTGCTGGGACCATCGAGCCTACCAATAACCGCGCCGTGCACGCCCAGTGATCGTCGGGCGTGGAGAGCGGCGCAAGGACTCGCCGACGAGTACTGGAGGCGCTGGATGAAGGAGTACCTGCCGACGCTGGTTGCGCGCGGGGACTCACGGGATGTGCAGCAGCGCCAGATCCAAGAAGAGGACCTCGTCGTGGTGGCAGATAGTAACATGCCCAGGAACGTGTGTCCGCGGGGAGTTGTGACAAGGACCTTTCCCGGACCAGACGGCGTGGTGCGCAATGTGGAAGTGAGGACCAGGGGCGGATTGCTGCGGCGGCCGGTCAGGAAGATCGCCGTCCTCCCGAGGGGAGCTTAGGCTCGCAAGCTACGCCGGGGGGAGGATGTTGAGGACAGCTAGAGATCCGCCGCCCCGTCGCCCCTGCGTACCCCGTTACGCCCCGCGCACCCCGCACACCGGCCGCAGATCACGCTATGTCAGGCGGCCAATGAGCGCGCGGCATCATCGTGCGGCGCTACTCACAGACTAAGACGCTCTCTTGCGAGATATAAGAAGGGCGTCTTGCTCTGTGAGGTGTTCATTTCGGAAGCGGCACTCAAGAAGAAAACCTCAAGATGACACATACATATTATTATAGTTAATAGTGCCGAGTATTGTAAATAGTTTAATACATTATAGTCAAGAGTACCATCTTTTCTTCAAGCAGTCCCCTAGCATAGTTAACCCCAACGATCAGTCATCATCAATAAAATACAGTCCACACTTACATTCCTTATAGCTACAGAAAGAAGTATGTTAAAAATTAAACTACAAAATCGAATCAATGGCAGCAAAATTAGAAGGAGAACAAAAATTACAGATGCCCTAACGACGACAGCGAGGCTTAAATGGAAATGGGCGGGACATGTCATAAGATCCAGTGGCGGTAGGTGGAGCGAGCGCATCCTACATTGGTTCCCTCGTGATGGTAAGAGAGACCGTGGTCGACCTCTTAGAAGATGGAAGGATGATATACAATAGCGGGAAACCTGTGGACACGTACTGCAAAAGATAGAGACAAATGGCACGAGATAGAGGAGGCCTTCATCCAACAATGGATGATCCCTGAATAGAATATGGTAACCACATATTGAACGAACACACAAATACTAGCATATTCACACAAAACATACACACATACATACGCACACACGCACGCACACACACACGCACGTACACACACACACACACACGCGCACGCACACACACGCACACACGCACGCACACGCACGCACGCACGCACCCATGCACGCACGCACACACACGCACACACGCACGCACACACACGCACGCGCGCACGAGCGCACGCGCACACGCGCACACGCGCACACGCGCACACGCACACACGCACACGCACACGCACACGCACACGCACATGCAGTGTTGAGTAGTGCACTTGTGAAGGGCTGTAATGATGAATGATGATGAATGGAAATCAGTGATACCATGCGCCAAGAAGACTGAAACTCCATACGAAGTATATGAATTAGACTTCAGTGAAATTCTAGATTTAAAAGACCTAGTAACGCAGTTTGGTAAAAACTTCACTTTTAATAATGACAGTGATCGTGTAGTATGGAACGACATTAAAAAAATCTTCCTGCAGGCGTCTTCTCCATACTTGGTTTTTTTTACAGCAACACCTATGAGCCGAATGCAACGATAAAGTGCTTAAATGTGCGCAACAAAACTAGAGGCAGGGATGCAGCAAATGTAGAACTATATCTACGAAATAAGTACCACCAGCGTCCAAGGATATCAAGCCTAAAGAAAAGAGATTTACTTTCTTTATGCGACTCAAATGTGATTCCAAGTGTATACTGCGATTATTACTCAAGTTTGGAGGCAGACAATCACATTGAACATGATGAGCATAACCAAAACAGTTAATTTGGAGCACCTTATTATATTAAGAATAAAACTGATCTCTTTTTATTTTGTAGATAATAAATAAACCGTTAAGATATCTAAATTGATTGTTTGTTTTTTATTTCATTACTGGCTTATTCAGTAATATTCTAATTAGTCCTTAGTTTTTCAGGAAATTGTCAGTTAATTAACGGAACATTTCAAAAAAACAAAAACTACAAATGACACGTAAATCTTAATAACACACTGCATATTATTCAATCAAAAATCACACTTTATGCTCCTTAAATGAAGTAAACTAACATTTGAATATTTTCAAAAACTTTAACCCTTAATTATTCAGCACAGTATAATTTTGAAATGTTCCATTACTGTTTCCGACCGACGATATGTTGATTTAAAAGATGTTAAACATCATAAAGTTAAAGAGATGTTCCTCGATAGCTACCATCTGTTGACGTGACAGGATCCAGTCCGGCAAATCTCATAATTACAGCTCTGAAAGAGCATGGACTTGAATGTTCTCATATGGTTGGTCAAGGTCACGATGGGGCTGCAGCTACGAGTGGGTATTTTCACGGTGCCCAGGCATATACACGTCAAGAATGTGCTCTTGCTCTATATGTACATTGTAGTACACACTCTCTCAACCTTGCTATTGCTGACTTATGTTCACAAGCATATGTGCGAAATTGCGTTGTGATCGTGCAGTCTGTCTGTTTCTACTTTGGACATTCTGCTCAACGGAATGCTGTTTTGAAAGGTGAAATTCGGGAGCTGAATTCCGATCTAGCCACAATAAAGAAAACATCGAAACAAGCCGTCCAAATGCTTAACACACTTCCATCTTCGAATTTTGTTATGTGTCTAGTGATTCTTAAAAGTCATGATCTAAACATTGCCGCTATCCAAAACATCTGCAAACAATAAACACCGACTTCATAACAGCATTCAGCCACTTTGATGATGTTATTAATGCTTTACAACTTTTGAGAAATAAAGTTGACGAAAAGCACCTCCATCTCTATTAAGAACCAAAGGTGTTGCTCGAAGCAAATGGAGGTATACTGCAAAACTACCACGTATCGTCGGAAGGCAGTTGAATCGCTCTAACATACGTGCTTTGGATATATGCACATATTTCAAAATAAATTTATTCATCCCATTTCTAGAACATACCACTGAACAATTGATTGAGAGATTTACGAAACACGGTGAAGTAGTACCAGTAGTAGTAGTAGTAGTAGTAGTAGTATCGGTACTATCTGGTATGTTACCTTCAAATTTTGCGCCCAGTTCTAAAGTTGAAGAGGCAATTTGTAGGTATCCGGCAGTGCTACCCGAAAGAAATACAATCTGTCGTCAAAGCAGAACTTCAAGAGTGGAAAGCAGCTATGACTATGTCCTGCCCTACTCCAAAATCTGCTTTGGAATGCTTAGATAAGTGCAATCAAAAACTATATTACACATTGTTACAAATATTGGCTGGCATACCTGTTACCACTCTTACCCCAGAAAGGACTTTGTCAAGCCTTAGGAGACTCGAAAAACTACTTGCAAAACACAACGAGTGAAAACAGCCTGAACGACTTGGCTCTCATGAATATCCACTACGGGATAGAAATTGACGCGAATGAAGTAGTGGATATATTTAAAAAGAAATACAGAAGTTAATATTGTAATGCGTATGTATTTAAATGAACCTTCTGTTTTTTATTTCTTCACTTTTAGTCGTTTTATTTTCTTTAAATCGTAACAGGCAACTGTAATATACATGCATGTATTTACCACCAATTTTCCAAAATTGTCTTAGGTAGTAAGTGATATTTCTAATACGGGTTCTTTTATAAATAATAAAACCTTTTTGTAAACTTTGTTTTACTCCCTGGAATTCTTATGCCCTGTAAAGATTAATAATTCTGTTGGTAAGAATGACGCCGTTCAGTAACAATACAGCCCGTTGATAATAATGATTATAATATATTTACTTTAGCCTTGTTACTCCAAAAAAAAATTTGAAATATTAAGGATTCCTGTTTACGAGTTGAATAAGCAAGGACAGTTAAAAATTGGATCTACTGGAAAAAGTCATAATTTTGATCGCCTTCAGTTTCTGTGTGATCTTTATGAATCAAAACCTTTTCCAAAACTGATTCTTCTGTAACAGCATCGTCATCAAAATCTCAAACGTTGAAATAATTAGCTAAATTAGGAAATTTTATTAAAATGTATACATTGAGCTAATTCAAAGATAATAAAATGCTGGCTTCAGGTTGGTGCATGACAGCATTCTTCCTGTCTTATAGTTACTTACATTTAAAGTTTCAAGATTTTATTTACTTTGCATGTACTTAACATTTAAAACTTTGATCGCTTGATTGCATGATCTGCTTTAAAGCATTTAAAGCCCGAATCCAGAACCGGAAGATCATGCATTAAAGCTGCTGGCCATATTATTTACAGATAATGAAGGTGTTCTTCGAGAGTGTGGGACGTATTCAGTAGGCGTTGTTGGTAATCTGGGAGAAGTGGAAAATGCAGAGCCTGACGATTATGTAAGTGGAAGGGAAACGGGCTAGAAACATCGATACATGGAAGAAGAATGTAAGAAAACAAAAAAGAACAGCTGGGCAAGAATATTTTAATGTAAAAGGGAACATTGTCCCGGCAAGACAGTTTACACTAGTTGTTTGCAATTGCCGCTTTAAATGCAGTGAGCATATTACTACAGAAAATCAAAAAGCGACACACGACATGTATTACAAATTAACTTCATGGGATGCACAAACGACTTGGTTATGTAGTACGGTAAGAATAGTAAAACCGAAACGACGTGCGGAGAGGCGTTCTGAACAAGCTCCTAGTTATAAAAATCATTCTAGACAATTCATTTTATGTGATAAGAGAGAATGTAAGCAGTTTTTCCTTAAACTGATACAAATAAGCAACAAAAGAATTGATTATGCCTTACGAAATAAAGTTTCTGTCTCGGGTATTGCAGAAAAGGACAAAAGGGGACGAAGGTTGCTGCTGCTGCTACTGCTGACAAACTGACATGGATCAGAGACCATATTAACAGTTTTCCAAGATACAAAACGCACTATGGGGAAAGGAGATCTATGCGCCAATATTTACCCCCGGGGCTGTCTATCAGTAAAATGTATGACTTATTTAAAGAAAAGTGCCAATTAGAAGGAAAACCATTTATAGCAAAGTATTCACAACGGAGTATAATTTACACTTTTACGTTCCTAAAGTAAAATCGAATTGGCAACTAAAGTGCGAGATAAAGGATGTCTCAGAATGATTTTTGTTTTTGAATTGATCAATACGCACCAACCGCAGGTAGCAGGGGAAGGTGAGTGGACTCAAACGCTTGGCCGGCTTGTTAAGTTTAGTAGCCATGAATCGTTTCACAGGATTACAGCGCGCGTTTTGTGTGAGAGCGTTTTATAAAAACAACGATTCCTACACACTTAAGACATGTGCCAAGTGCCAATTTAAGTAAGAATTGAGTGCAAGTTTGAAGAGACTGGGAATACAATGCCGGACAAATCGTCTGGGTGTTAAAGGACATCAAGAACGAGCATGAACGTTGATCGCGTTCGAGAGTCTATTATGGACGACCCACGACAGTCATTGAGATTGCGCGCAGCTTCTCTTAATTTGAACAAATCTACGGTTCATCGCATTATTTTGAAAGATTTACATTTTCACTCCTATAAAATTGTTATTGTTCAAGAAATGAAGCCTGATGATCCTGATAAACGAGTCCGAATTCTGCAGGACAATGAAAAACCGTTTTAGGAGTTTCAATAACATCTAGTTCTCCGACGAATCGAATTTTCACATCAACGGTCATGTGAATAGACAAAATTGCAGATACTGGGCTTCCGAGAATCCGTTAAAACAGCATCAGAAGCCCTTGCACTCGCCAAAAGTTGTTGTTTGGGCTGCCATATCAAGTCAAGGAATTATCGGTGCTTATTTTTTTGAGGATGACCGAGGTCGAACTCAGACTGTAAATTATGACCGATATTGCCATATGATCCGGACTTTTTTGGATACAGAAATGCAAAACCAGAAGGGCTACAACAGCAACACCTTTATCCAGCAAGATGGAGCCACTTCTCATGTTACAAATAACATTAGCTGATCTTCACGATTTATTCCCTGGAAGAGTGATAAGTCGCAGAGGAGACATCAATTGGCCATCGAGGAGCCCTGATTTAACGCTTGCTGATTTCTTCCTATGGGGCTACCTAAAAAGCAAAGTTTACAATCCATTGCCACCCAACCTGAATGTTTTGAAGCAAAGAATCACTGAAGAAATCAACTCTATTCCAAGAGCGATGCTCCAGCGAGTTATTGAAAATTTTTGCTCCAGGTTAAATGAGTGTGAACAAATGAATGGTGCGCATTTGCAAACGGTTGCTTTTCATAAATAAACTTCAAGAATTGCTCTTTAAATTAACATTAAATAAAGCGAGATTTAATTGATATTTTGCATCGATCACTAATAAAAAACTAGATGCAAGATTCCATGCAAAATTTCTCTAAAAACTGTCGCCAAATGTTTTGACGTAATTGTAGTTGATATAAATATACATTAATGTAAATTCAACCTTAAATGCATTGTATAAAGTTGTATTGACAAAGCTACGTGAAGAAAGCAATAAAATTTTACGACCGAGGCTCGTCGCTTGGACAAGAATAGTAGAGTCGAACTACACAATAATTTTTGTTACTGTAATTTTAATTTTATAAGTTTGTTAAACTTGTTTTAAAAATTGGTCTACTTAATAAAGAATATTCTATTCTCTTCTATGGTGTGTATGTGTAATGGTTATATTATTACCTGAATGTAAATATGCTTTTGGATAGGGAACTACATTCATTTAGTAATAAAAGTAATTGAAACAGTCATAATTATTTATTTATTCTTTATCTTGTGTGAAAAAATTAAAGATACATATACATACATACATAAACACTCACGCCTGTCACCCAGAGGGGTAGGCAGAGACTACGGACTTCCATTTGGCACGATCCTGACACACCTCTCTCGCTTCCTCCACATCCATATACCTACGCATACACGCTCGTCGGTTAAGGGTACTCCTAATCTGGCTCATTTTTAATGTATCGCCGATTTGGTCGATAAACTTTCGTCTAGGGCGTCCCTTCCCGACCCTGCCGTTCACTTCTGCAACATAAATTTGCTTTGTCACTCTTTCCTCTTTCATTCTTTCTACATGACCAAACCACCGAAGCATTCCTTTTTTAATCCTGGTCACAACGTCATCTTGCAAACCACACTTTTCTCTTATCACACTATTTCTCACCCTGTCATTTAGATTCAGCCCTAGTATACTCCTTAAGGACCGCATTTCTACAGCATTTATTCTACTCTCATGCTTCTTCTGCCAGACCCAACTTTCACTACCATACATTAAAGTAGGGACTAACACAGCACTATGAATTGCCATACGTGCCTTATTTGACACATTCTGACACCTCATAATAGCGTGTAGAGCCCCATTCACTCTATTTCCTGCGTTCACTCGTCGTTCTATATCCTTATCATATCTACCATCCCTGCTAAATAAACATCCCAAATATACAAACTCATCCACTTGCTCAATCAACTCCCCTTCTATTCTTATTTCGCATATAGTTTTACTCTCTTCTCTTTCAAAAACCATCACTTTCGTCTTACTGGCGTTCACTTTCATACCTCTTTCTTTCAATGACAAGTTCATTAAAGTAACCATCATTTGCAACTCGACCGCCGACGATGCAAATATGACTTGATCATCGGCGTACAAAAGGCATTTGACGGTTAACTCACCCATTCTCAACCCACATTCTTCAACTTTCAAAGTTTGCAAACAACTGTCCATAAATAGGTTATACAGCCACGGGGAAGCTACACATCCCTGTCTGACACTTTTATGTATGCCAAACCAGTCCGAGTAGACCCCGTTGATCCTGACGCAAGCACTAGAGTCCCTATAAAGGGACCTCAATGCCTGTATCAAACCAGCGCTCAACCCAAATGAGTTCAGTATTTGCCATAACACATTCCTGTCCACTCTGTCATAAGCCTTTTCCAAGTCCATGAACGCACAAAAAACTTTCTGGTTTTTGGCCAAAAATTTCTCCGCAATCATGCGCATGGAAAAGTCTTGGTCCGTATACCCCATCCCCTTTCTAAATACAGCTTGCACATCCCAAATTTTTCCATCAGTTTCTTCCATAACTCTTTCAATTAACACCTTAGCATACAGTTTACCCATAATGCTAAGCAAGCTGATACCACGGTAGTTTTTAGTCCTGCTGCGAGCCCTTTCCCTTATATATTGGGACTATAACGGCTTTACACCAGTCTTCCGGTACTCGCTTCAGTTCCTAACATAAATTAAACAAGGTGCACAGCAGGCCTGCAACCACACCCTCTCCAGTCCTTAGCATCTCGAGTGATATTCTATCATATCCGGCTGCCTTACCTGCTTTCATGCTTTTCATTGCTTTCCTTATTTCATCTACACTTATCTCCCTACCTCTCTCCACTTCTTCCGGAATTTCTATTTCACTTACTTCAGACGACTCTTCACTCTTAAACACGATTTCAAAGTATTCCTTCCATCTCTTTAGATTCGAAACTTCATCATTCAGCATGCAGCCATTCTCGTCTCGTATAGCATTCATTCTTGGCTGTTTTGAATTTCCCCTGGCAGTTCTTACAAGTTTCCAGAACATTTTAATATTTGCCTGGAAATTATCAGATATCCTTCTATCATTTTTATACATCCTTTCTTGCTTTTTCCTTTCAACAACTTCTTTTACTGTCTTATTTATACGCCTAAAATCTGCCTTTTTTCTTTCAATTTCATCATTCATACCGCTAGAATTACCAGCTTTGGTTGCTAGTAAATCTAGCCATGCTCTCTTCTTTGCTTCAACTGCCATCCGTACCTCATCATCCCACCACAACGTATTACTTTTCCTTTCATCCTTTCTCTTACTTACACCACATACTTCGGTGGCTGCATCCACCAAAACTTTCTTAACATTATTCCATACAGTCTTCAAGTCTAAATCACTCATACATAATTCATTCACACCACTTATATTTTCCCTCAGTCTACATTTATACTTCTCTTTCACACCTTCATCTTGTAGCCTCTCTATTCTTATACGCTCTAACGCAGTGGTAGACACAGATGTCCGATGCCGCCAACGCCTAATTAGACCATTAATTCGGCTTACGACCAAGTAATAATCCGTTCCTACGTTGGACCCCCGGTAAACCCTTGTATCTAACACTGCGCCCCTCATTCTTTCATCCATAATTATGAAATCTATCATGCTTCTATCATCCCCTCTTTCCCATGTATACATGTGAATCCTCTTATGACGAAGGAAAGTGTTCGTCATAAAAAGATTATTTTCCACACATACGGTGTGGAAAAGAATCTTTATATAAAGATACTGCTTGACAAACAATTAAAATCTAACTATAATAGTTACTAAATATAAAAAATAAGCACATAAAGTCTAATCGTAACGAAAATCTAAGAATACGTATTATTGTCCAAAGCTTTTATGTAATGTTCATATTTATAGATGTTTAAAAAAACGGGTAAGACTGAATAATTATAATGATTCGCGTTCACCACACATTTAAATAAAACTAGTTTTACGGACTTTATCGCGTATTTTAACTTATTTTATATTCCCGATGTTTTGAGTACTATAATATTTAGAGAAATAGTAAAGAACTTTCATTAAACAGAAAAAAACCATCATACATTAATTATAAAAAAATGAAAAAAAAAAACAATAGCATCTCCACAAATGGAACAGAATCAACGCATATATACCTCGAACAATGACGACTCATTTTATTACAACTTAATTAAAAAAATACTTTTACGATGATTTCTTGACACAATATCAGTATTTAAAATACAGTGATTACAATTAAATAATGTTAATATTAATACTTACCGAAAACATAAAAATCCATCCTTTTTTAGCGTCCTGGATGTGTGATTTTTACACTTTTTAAATGAGCACTGAGGCATGTTTACCGTCGGAGCATTCGAACGCTACTAGATTAAAAGTACACCCATATGTTCGAGTGGGTGCACATTCGGTTACGCCATTTTTGTCGCTGATTGTGTATCTAGTTTTTTATTAGTGATCGATGATATTTTGTTTTTTATTTAAAAGATAACCATATGTCGACGGATGAGTTGTTCCACCGATCTTCTTCAACATTATATGTCTCCGTGATGAGTCGTGATCGTTTTGATTTTTTGATCCGATGCTTTAGAATGTACGACAAAAATGTGCGGCCGGTACTGCGAGTCAATGACGTCTTTACTCCTGTTCGTAAAATATGGGATATGTTTATACGTTACAAAAGACGAACAATGACTCGGCTTTCGAGGGAGATGCCCATTTAGGATGTACATTCCTAACAAGCCAAGCAAGTATGGACTTAAACTTGTCATGATGTGTGATATCGGTACAAAATACATGATAAATGCAATGCCTTATTTAGGAAAGGGAACTCAGACGAATGGCTTACCCCTCGGAGAATATTATGTGAAGGAATTAACAAAACCCATACATGGTAGTAACCGTAATGTTACATGTGACAATTGGTTCACATCAATCCCTTTGGCAAAGAGTTTACTCCAAGAGCCTTATAAATTGACTCTTGTAGGAACCATACGTTCAAACAAACTGGAGATACCCGAAGAATTGAAAAATAGCCGATCTAGACCAGTGGGGACATCGATGTTTTGTTTTGACGGACCTCTCACACTCGTCTCCTATAAACCGACACCGGCTAAAATGGTTTACTTACTATCGTCATGCAATGAAGATGCTTCGATCAATGAACCTACTGGAAAACCGGAAATGATTATTTATTATAATCAAACCAAAGGTGGAGTAGATACCCTGGACCAAATGTGTTCTACAATGTCCTCCAGTAGAAAGACGAACAGGTGGCCTATGGCAATATTTTATGGAATTTTAAACATTGCCTGTATAAATGCGTATGTAATATACACTCACAATGTTGCTACCAAAGGTGAGAAGGCAGTGAATCGCAAAAAGGTCATGAAAAACCTAAGCACGGCGCTGACATCGCCGTTCATGAGAAAGCGGTTGGATGTACCTACTTTGAAGAGATATTTGCGGGACACTATTATAAATAATTTGTTACAAATGAGTGCCCAAGAGCCAACAGAAGAGGATACAATAGAGCCAGTAGCCAAAAAACGTGGCCACTGTAAATATTGCCCCTCTAAAATAAAGAGGAAAGCAAATGCCATGTGCAGAAGTTTTGTCGATTATTGAGAAGTTTGTAATTTTTGTTTTTTTATTATAAAATGAATAAATATAAATAAGTAAACGGTAGTATTATTAATTGATTACGGTAGTAGAAAATTAATACTTTTGTTTTACTTGTATCAGTATAAAACTCTTCATTTAACAGCCTCTCAAAACTAAGGAGTCAATTTTACGTATAAAGTCGCAGGAATACTCGAATCCTTTGCCTACTCTTTAACATACTATACAATCCAACATCACCACCCTATCTACGTGATCGATTCCACTTTGCGCACTCCCCCGATGCAGTTTGCAGATCACATTTAAAAACCCTCCTAAATTTCCCTTCCTCTAGAACAAAGTCCTATTCTCACTCTTTTACAGTACATGCAGTTAGGTTATGGAATTCTCTTCCTGCTGCAATTCGAGAGGCTCAAACAGTGTCCGTGTTCAAAAGGCGAGTCAAAGAGCACTATCTTTCTTTGTCGTCCTAATGATTATATATATAATATATTATTATATTTATATATGTAATATATATATGTATATATATATGTGTATGTGTATATGTATTTATAGTGGTATTTAGTTATATGTATGTTTACATGGATATTTTTTTTATTAGCTTTACTTTGTGTTAAGTATATTAATATTATAAAATTTTATTATAAGAGTGCACACTAGTTCAGCTTCTCTTTTAATTTGTCCAGTATCAGGCCTGCTGGAAGAGATTTCAATATGAAATAAGCAGTGCCTTTGTACAAAATATCTTTTTTTTCTTCATTTTAACATTATTTTGTGTGTACATAAATGGTTAAATAAATAAATAAATAAATATAAAGGAGTCCGCACACTAATGGGAACGGAAAGGGATCGTAACCGTATCGCCTCGAGTCGTTCAGAATGGTTTGTATTTAAACTCCCTACTGCAACGCACACTAATCGGAATCGTACCGTGATCGCCTCCCCTCAGAACAGGCTCCGAACTTGCAATTCCCGCGCTTACGGCTCCTTACGTCTCTCCGTCCCCGCGCTTACGTCTCTCCGTCCCCTGTCCCCTCCTGCGACTTGCGTGCTAAAGAGAAAGACGCCGCCATCCTGCCATTCGCAAGGCGTATTTCATTTGTGTTGCGCGTATGTTTTATTTAAAATTTTAAGTTAGATTCAAACACAAAATAACGATGCAAAGGGAGAAACTTATTGAAGAAGTGAGAAAATATCCATATTTATATGACTTAAGTGACGCTAAATACAGTAATAGTATAAAAAGGACGAGGCTTGGAAACAAATAAGTATTACTTTAAAGCAATCTGGTAAGTACCTACTCCTATTTAATTTTTTATCTAATGTTTTTCGCGTATTTAGGTATGTATGGGAAATAAAACAGTTGTGATTAATATAATTTATGTGATTATTATAATGTAAAATTTAACTGTAATATCCATTAAGAATTAACATTAATATTTAAAGCTAAAAGCTACAATTCTGCCATGGTACTCGTCCGGTAGAAGTTTGAAAATATGTTTTGAACATTTCACGTACATTAAAAGCAGTAGCCATATGGGCACCACTAATATTTGGTAATTGACTTAACAATCGGTCTTCGCCGAATTCAACTGTAATTTCATGTTCTGTTCTGTTTGGTTCCTGTAAATTCATCTCAATGTTATATGTCCTCATCATGTTGTGTAAAATGCAAGTTGTTAATACCACTTTATCTACAAACTTTGGATGCAATTTAATATTTTTGTTGTAAATCGCAAATTTTTGATATAAAATTCCAAAAGCGTTTTCAACAACCCTTCTAGCTCGTGATAAGCGGTAATTATATTGCCGTTCAGGATCTGATAGTCTCCGTGTATTTGAGCGAGGATATGGTCTTCATAAATATGTCTTCAATGGAAATGCCTCGTCTCCCACAAATACATGTGGCATTGCATGATTAGTACCTGGTAATGGTTTGTCACATGGAATATTTAATGTGTTTCTTTCAAGTGCCTTTCCAAATGTAGATGACGAATAGATTCCGCCATCGCTGTTTTTTCCATAGGCTCCGACATCAACCGCTATGAATCTGTATTCAGGATGAACTATAGCTAACAAAACAATAGAAAATGTTTTTTTATAGTTAAAAAACAACGATCCACTATTGGGAGGTGCAATTATATTTACATGTTTGCCGTCAATGGCGCCTATGCAATTCGGAAAGTTCCATTTATTTTTAAATCCTTCTTCGATTCCTTGCCATGCGGCTGTAGTTGGTTGAGGTATATGAATTGGCATTAATTTATTTATTATTGCATTGCACACATCTATTACTATCAAACGAATAGTTGATTCTCCTAAACGGAAGCTCGATGATAAATTAGTAAATGTAGATCCAGTTATGAAGTACCTGCAACAATAAATGTATATTTATATAATACGTGTATATGTTTATGTGAATGTGTGTGTGTACGTACTCCCTTTCACACATACCTACATTATGTAACTACATGCGCTTGACATAGTTAACCATGATTTATTTTATTTCAGAATCTGAATGCAAGAAAACTTGGTTAAATCTGAGAGAGTCTCACCGACGAGCTATGAAGAAGCGTAAAACTAAGAGTGGTCAGGCAGCCCCGACGACGAAAAAGTGGACCTTTGAAGATCAAATGAGTTTTTTAGTACCTCATTACAAAGAAAGAAATACGATCTCTTCGGTTGATTATGATGACGATTCAGATGTTAGCAGTTTCTTGGGTAATGATGATTCACAGATCTCAATAAACATAATTCAGTCTCCAGAAAACTCACAACCGGAAACTTCTGCACTTTCGCCGCGTCCTAAGTCTTCTGCATCTTCAGTTACATCTAAAACTTCAAAAAAAAAGTTGAAAGCAATTCAGCGTCACAAACTTTAATGAAATATTTATTAAATCACAACGAAACCAAAAAAGAAGATGAGATAGAAACATTTTTTAACAGCATTGCGGCAACGGTTAAAAAAAATTCTGAATATAACCAAGCGGTTATAAAAAGTAAAATATATAACGCAGTTTCGGAAATGGAGTTAAAAGAAATCGCAGAGAAACAAAGCTATTACAGTTATCGCAACCCTTACATTCCCCAAAGAGAAGATGACATGCCTCGAGGTTATACCACTCTAAATAACATTAGCCACGAGATACAATCAACATCTGGCGCTTCAAACATTGATGATTTTAATATGTCAAACGAAGAAAATGGCACGTCAAATGCTGACGATCTTAATACTTCAAACATTCTTTAATTTATACAATGATTGTATTTTTGTTGTAGCGCTATTTTTGTTAAATTGCCATAATTTTTTGATTTTATGATATCTTTTAGAATGATAAAAAAATATGTGATTTATGAGTATTCTTTTTTACCTAAACTAAAAAAAAGTTGCAGTTACTAACCCATACGTTTTGAATATTGTAAAATAGTTGATATAATTTTGGTGTCCAATAAAGTATATTCTATTCTATTCTATTCTATTCTTACGCACACACACAAAATATACACACACACATCAGACATAACACGTACACCCCCCGTACACACCTGATCGCTAATGAGGGTTGCGTTCCAAAACAAATAATTTTATCGACAGAGGGTAAAAATTAATCTATCTCGGAGTTTCGGAACCGAGTTTTATTTTGTACACTACAGACGCCAGCACATCAACCTACTACAATCTGTCAAAATTCTTTAATAGATTTTCAACTTTATCGCTAAAGCATTAGGTTCAAAGTTGATTGGGAAAAGCTGGCGTCTGTACAAATATTTTTGTAGACCGGATTAAAAATTCCAAAAACAAATGCAATTTCTCACCTTAACGTTACAGCTAGTTTTTCTTCGGGCGATATTGTTTCTCTGAATGTTGTATTCTTCTTTCTTATACATTCATCTATAGACTGCAATATGTTATAAAAGAGAAATTTCGGCATATGAAAATAAATATAAAATTTCTCTTCATCATCCATCAAATGTTTTTTATAGTCCGAAATTCCCCTTCAGTACTCCTTGCTTTATTCATATTGTGTACCCAATATCTTTTCCTTTTTTTCTTGCTATTTTCTTTTTCCTCTTCATCAAGTACTATGGCTATGATAGCCAACTCACGTATTGTAAACCAAGACATAACCGTGCGCTACACTTAACGTTTGGATTCAAACTGATCTGGTGCCAACCAGGTCAGCCAGCGGGCGGCGAGGCGTAAGCGCGGTGTCGCCTAGCCGTAGCCGAGTTGACGTACATGCGCTGCTGATACGCTTTCGTTACGTGCATACGGTAGGTTGACGCCTGGTTGTCAGCGAGGTGAAAGGCGTTACGGTTACGATCCCTTTCCGATCCCATATGTGTGCAGACTCCTTAACTCAATATGATTATCTTTCTAGGGTTAAAGAATACAAACTGTTTTGCGAGAAGGCGTAAAAATATCAAAAATGCGTAAAATTAAATTTTCTAAAGGGTCAAGTTTATTGAACGTTAATAATAACTACTTCTAAAATTATGAAGTGATTGACCTCAAACCAAATTATACAGATTTGGAGGTATTTTTTTTAAATCTCGGTAATTACGTACCGGAACAGACTACAGGACCAAAGCTTATACCATTCAAAAAGATGCAAGACATCAAAAAATATCTGAAATTTGTACCTCCAATTCATCATCCTTTTTACCTATCAAATCCATATATTCCAAGAAGAAGAAGAAGAGACGAGGAAGCACAAGAAAATCAAGACATACTACCTGCCGTTTTAGAGGATGATTAGACGGTTTTTTATTGAAGTTTTTCTACATTTTATCATTATATTACAGTTCGCAGATTTATGCGTAAACTTTATTTTTAGTTTTTGTTTCTGCTAGAGTGATCCGAGTGTTTTTTTTTTTGTGTGTAAATCCAACATTTTGATACTTTTAATATAAACAGTTAAATAAAACTTATTTTTAACTTAATTCCAATACATCAGGCCTCCTTTCGTTAAAGATTAACCGTTAAAACTCATTCGTTTTTCTACAAAAGTTTGAACGCGTTTCCCTTATTTTCTAACAAATATGCAAATGTAATTTGGATCACTATGGTTCTGTCATCGTTAATTATTATTTGTTTTATTATAATTTGAAATTTAAAAAATCTTTTTACTAGTTTAATGGCCAAAACTTGTGCAATGGTATGGCCACAACTAGGTGAAAATGTAAACAAAACTAATGATTTCACATCTTTTCTATTAAAAAAATTATAAAAAGTAAATAAATGACTTTTATCACACATCCATTAAAAACTCGAAAGCTAAATGAATGCTAGTTTCTTTAGAGGTTTAAAACCAACATTTTGCAATAAGAACTTTTCAACATAAAAAACGCTTAAAGTGGTCAAAACTGGAGTTCTCGTCCTACATCGTTTTATTGAGTTAACATCTTATTCAGAAAATACATCTAGGGTTATGCGGAGATTGCAAGACCACTGACTGAATTGGTCGTATTTGAGTGGATAAATCGAAAATAGTTTGAATAGAAAGAAAATAGGGGCGTAGCTACTGCCGTATCAGCCGTATCAATGATACGGGGCCTCCACCCCCGGACTACGGGAGACCTGAACGTGTACAAGCAACATATCTAAGGACTTCTGTGGCAACATAAATGCTATCAGACTTGTCACTATTGTCTATAGAAGCAGACAATTTATAAAACCTTAAATCCTCTTCAGTTATGAATGATTTAATAAATAAGTTCGCCGAACAAAAGGCAAGAAAAGTGTATATTTGGTTTGAATTGTTTGGCTAGCTTAGTTAGTTCCTAGAAGTATTAATTGTAAGTAACAGTATATATTATTACTTTTGCTTTATTCTTATAAACAAAATATTATTATTTTAATTCAATGCGAGCGTTTTGCACAACTCATAATGCGAAGCGTTAAAGGTGGGTTCTACTCTCGACATGCTAAGGTCTAGCAATTTTGTGTTCTTAACATGCCTCTATCATAACCATATTGCACTTATACGATAATATAAGTAGCCGTATATCAAGAAAACACCCTAATTAATCCATCTTATATTTTCTAAGAATCATTTTATATTGCTACCATTGCTACATTAAAAAAAATACGTTGACGTCCGGATGTTGATGTTGTACGTTACAGCACACAAGCAACTGACAATTTGAAATGTATTAACGCCCTATTTGTATTTAATGTCTTTTTAGACGTAGAATTAGTCTCAAATTTTCATTCCATAACGACCTAATTGTAATTTATGACATTGTAGTACTAGATTATTCTCAAAATGTAAAATAAAGAAAGACTGGATTGTATGTCGAGTCATTTTTGCACTAGATTTAGAAATATTTGAAGTAATTATGTCATTTCTGCTTTCTAAGTACAATAAATATTTTTACCTACTTGACTTTTTAACTAACTTACAATCAAGCCTGGCACGCTCTTCACTTTTGTACAAAACTGCAAGTACATATTGTCCTTAGAAGAGTAGATCCGCGTCATTCACGTACTTGTAGAACCATAATAATTATTAATAACCTTCTAAGTACGCTTGTACGTTGATGCTGTGCGTAAGCTGATTGAGGAAGATCCACGTGTGACATACCGCGAAATTTAGGCAACTTTAGACATTGGCATGAGTCAAATACAAATAATCTTGCATGAACAATTAGGTGTAAAAAAGTTGTTTTCCCGATGGATACCGCATTCGCTCTATGAAGAGCAAAAAGCGGCTCGCGTTACTTGGGGCGTCAGAACTCTCGAAAGATTCCACGCAGGATCCTCAAATGCTGTATACAACATCGTAGCAGGTGACGAATCCTGGATATACGCGTACGAACCCGAAAGCAAAAACCAGTCACGAGTTTGGGTGTTCGAAAATGAGTTAAAGCCAACAAAAATTGTTCGTTCACGGAGTGTTGCGTTTCGTTTCTGAACTCCGTAAAGAGAACTGCAACCGCCGCATCATCCTCCATCACGACAATGCGAGTTCTCACACCGCACACAGAACAAAAGAGTTTATAGAGCAAGAAAACATTGAATTATTAGACCATCCGACATACATCCCCGACCTAAGCCCTAATGATTTCTATACTTTCCCTAAAATAAAGAATAAATTGCGTGGACAGAGATTTTCATCACCTGAAGAAGCTGTGGACGCCTACAAAACGGCCATTTGGAGACCCCAACTTCCGAATGGAATGGTTGCTTCAATGATTGGTTCCATCGTATGGAAAAATGTGTCAAATTTCGCGGAGAATACTTCGAAAAGCAATAAATACATTTTTAAATAGTAATGTTGTGTCACTTCCTTGATTCCCGAAATTTTCAGTGCCGCCCTCGTAGAACCTAATGGAACAACAAATAATTATTTTACAGTCAATATAGTTGGTGATAACAACAAAGCTGAATGTGATAATGTTAAAGAACAAGATAATCTGACTGAAACTGATAGCAGCCCTTGGACATCTGTTATACCTACCTGTAAGTAACGGAAGTACATTGGATTGCTAAGATTGATAAGATTTATTAATAGACGAATCCGTGGCGCAGTGGCTTAGCAATCAGTTGTTGCGCTGGGGGCCGCGGGTTCGAATCCCGCACGGAACAAGTATTTGTATGGCCTACAAATAATTATTCCGGATCTGGATGTTTGTCCTTGTGCAATTTATGTTTGTAAACTACCTCCACGACACAGGAGAAAATCCTAGTGTGGGGTGACGTTTTTTTTAAATAAAAAATACTGATTACTGAACTCATTACAGATTGACCTATTTTAATTGTTATAGCATGTTTAAAAATTTCTCTACTAATAAATTTATTTATTACGAAGAAACTAGAAGAGGAGTCCAAAAAAGATAATAGTAACCAACATAAAAGAAAAGCTACAGAAAGTTAATCAAGCATTGATACACAGAACCAAATTTTATTATTGCCGTTAAAAAATGATGACAGTACGAGTAGGTGTTCTAATATTTATTAAGTATTTTTGTTTTTATTTTACTACTAAATTATAAAAAGAAAGGCATCTAATTTTAAATTAATTTCAGATATTTATCGTCATGAAGAGTTGTGTTTGTCACCAATTCCAACTTGCACTAAGAAAATATTTGTTAAAAGCCTAACGACACTGTGTTTGGAAGTATTGGCTAATATTACCAAACATAATACTTATGGTAAAATTGAAGAATACTCTGATGAGAAAGACGTCTTTGAAGCCGAAGATATTTCTCAAGAAAACGACCCATTTGCTGGAACTGATAGTGAATATGAGTTTGCACCCCCAAAAAAGATTAAACGTGGGCGTCTTTTGTCCAATTCTTCAACATCAAGTTCTTCATCTAGCCCATCGTCTGACTCTTCGTCTAGTTCGCTTCATTAGCTCGTCGTCTAGTTCATCTTCTAGTTCTACAAACTCTTCTTTATCGGAACCTACCAAAAAGGACAAAAAAGAGTACGAAATGTTGCCAAATGGAAGAAAAGTAAATTGAAACTAATACAAAAATATAAAATACAAAAGAAAGACGACCAAATTGCTGTTTTACATTTTTAGTAGAAGGTAAATATAAGAGTATGCATAACCACCTTGTTAAACACGTTGGGGATAGGTGAAAGGATGTTACGAACGGTTATTCAAGCAAAATGCAGTGGTACTGGTGTAGTTCCAATTGGTCGTCGTGGAAAGCATTCAAATACCAATTTGGACCCAGACGTCGCCCAATCCGTACGTGAACATATAAATGCAATTCCGCGAGTCGGAAGCCACTATATTAGGGCTAATACTAGCCGTGAGTTCATTGATGGTGGTCTTACTATTGCTGAAATGTATAGACACTATAAACAGGAAAGAGAATCTACCCAAAGTATTGCTGCAAAATATGAGTTTTACGCACATATATTTAATACAGAGTTTAATATTTCTTTTTTCACATCTAAAAAGGATCAATGCGACCTGTGTGAATCGTATAAAAATGCGTAAGATGAAGAAAAAGAGGCTTTAGAAGACTGATATAAAGATCATCAACAACAGAAAGAACTTAGTAGAAAAGAAAAAGCAGTAGATATTAAGTCTTGCAAGGAACCTAACAGCTCTAAAAACCGCACAAGAAAAATAAACACAAACAGTTTAATTATAGACTTCGAAATCAAACACTGATCCTACGTTTCACTTTAAAAAAATATGGGTATAAACATTTAGACATAAATGAGTATAGAAAGAATGTAATTTTAAACATTTATAATACTATATCTGCATAACAATCATAAATTATATATTAACATACATGTCTAAATATTACATCTAAGATTATATTAGAGCCTCTGACATCTAAACTAAAATAATCGAAGTACTTCGTAAAATAAATGTTGCACTCGTTCTACAGTTTTCAGGCATAGATGAGCCACTCTGAAAAATAATTAAGTAACGAAACGAGGAAAGTTTCTTCTGCGCTTTTATAGATGGCGTAGGGATTATAAATTACTGAAAATTACACTAGAGGGCGTATCGACTAGGTTCAGTTTTATTTCGTACATATTTCAATAAAATTAAAAGGAAATCAATTTAATTTAATATAAAAATTAGCTAATTTGTTTTATGTAAAGTTATATATACGGTTTTATACGTAAAGTTATGTATCCGGTTTTATATACGGTTTTAAGTTACGAAATATAGTATGTATTTTGCAGAACGTCGACGGCAAAGGATATTTGCAAAATCCAATGCTGACTAGGGAAGTAACTAGTAAACTAAGCCCTCACTTACGGTCGCGTTGGTGCGATTATGCGGAGCACTACGGAAGTGCAGACGAACCGGACATCGTTACACTGTCTAGGTTCATGATGAGAGAGGCTGACCGTGCGTTGAGTCATGCCTATACGTCCGTAGCGCCAACTAAGGAATCGCCCGTAGGACGAGAGGCGCCGCCGTCAAAACGAGTTGTATTAACACGCCGCGTAGAGAATAGGGCCCGCGACGTAAAGACGTTCACCGCCCAGGAGGACACCGGTAGTGCCTCTTGTATGTGTTGCGGGGGTGAACACGTGATCGCCAAGTGTAGAAAGTTAGCGCAAATGGGTGTGGACGACCGGTGGAATTAGGTAAAGGAAGAGGGGGTGTGTTTTCTGTGTTTAAATAGTAAACACCGACGGTTTAGATGTAAAGCCAAGAAATGCGGCGTCGACGGCTGCAACGCCCCCCACCATGCCCTCCTTCACACCCGTAAGACCCGCGCACCTGAGACATCGGCAAAACCGGATGAGACCGTGCTCGTCGCGTCTAACGTTGGTAGTAATGCGTCCGTATTATTGAAAGTGTGTCCCATTACGTTACGCGGTAGGGAAATAGATACGTATGCGTTGCTTGACGAAGGCTCGACTATTTCGTTGATCGACGACGACTTAGCGCGCGAGTTAGGAGCGGAAGGACCGGTAAAGCCGCTGAATATTAGAGGCGTAAATAATAGCCAGCGCGAGGCCGATAGCAGGTTAGTTAACATAGGCATACGTGGTAAGACGCGCAGTGAGATGTATAGAATAAATGCGCGGACAATAGCAAATTTAAAGATAGGTTCGCAATTCGTAAGTAAGGAGTGTTTACGTTTAAAACACTTACACGACCTACCGAGCTCGGTTTGTTATGACGACGCAAAACCGAGATTATTATAAGGTGCCGACACCTGGCATTTAATAATCACCCGTAATTTAAGGATAGGACGTCGAAGGCAGCCTATAGCTGCACGTACGTTATTAGGGTGGGTAATACAGGGAACCGTGCCGCGATTCACGTGTAAGGAAGACGGTGAGACCGTATTACACGTCGTAAGCGTTAGCGGACGGTCAGATAGGGACATCCGAACGTTTGCCAGTCAGGACGAGGAGCTAACGGAACTCCTCAAACGGCAGTACGAGATCGATTCCATAGGTATCTCGCTAAAGAGTAGGCCGCGACGAGAAGAGGAACGCGCTGTCGAGATATTCCAGCGCACCGTCAGGAAGGTCGGCGAGCAATACCAAGTGGGACTGCCATGGAAGGACGACAACGTGCGGATGCCACCCAGCTACGAGATGGCCGCTCGAAGACTGCGGACGATCGAGAGAAAAATGGACAAGTCGCCGGAGTTTCGAGACGCCTACACAACCCAGATAGACAACCTCCTCTCGCAAAAGGATACGCAAGGGAAGCCGAGGGGATAGAAAGAGAGGACCACAAGAGCTGGTACCTGCCTCACTTCGCCGTACGGAATCCGAACAAGCCGGGGAAGACAAGAGTGGTTTTCGACGCGGCAGCGCGTGCGTCCGGTAGATGTCTTAACGATTATTTACTCGACGGCCCCGACTTATTACGAAACCTACCGGGCATACTCTGCGGATGGGACCTCCATTCCCTCCACCATCCCATGGTCCTTCCCGCCTTGCGGCATATGGACCGAATCACGGGAGACGCACACGGTACTTGCTCGTGGCTCTTTCCCACGTGCGCTTACTTGACTCCCTACAAATCTCTCTGTTCCGTCCCTTCTCTCTACATTTCACTTCTCCCCCTTCTGGGGCGTGACTCCACAGCGACGACACTTCGCGTTCGCAGCTATCTGGTCGTATTTTCAGTCCTCATACTGTTTCCTTTTGTGATGCCATGCATGCGCAAATCTCCAAACTCCTGAAAGTTGGATTCGCAGCTCACTAGGTCCCGGAAGTATACTGGTCCTATTTCTGTTCTTTATAGGCTGTCCAATAATGCGTTCCTCTCTTCAATATACAGATCGCAATCCCAGAGAGCATGGTCACGACTCTCCAGTGCTGAGCCGCAGGGGCATAAGCCAGAGTTCCTAAGGTTGAATTTTAGGAGACGCTCGTTGAAACATCCGTGACCAACAAGAATCTGCGATACTGCATAATCGGGCTCGACCCACCTGAAGATTAGACGCTCTGTGATGTCCGGGAAAAACTTGTATAGATCCCTGCCATCTTGGCTTGAATCCCACCGGTCCTGCCAAATGGCAACGACAGCAGCCATCATCTCCCTCTTCTTCATCCTGCGCTCCTTGTCGACCAAACCCGTCCCCTCCTCGTCGACTCGTCCCGCACGAAAAACTTCCAGGTCGGCAGGCAATACGCCCGCCAACACCGGTAGCGCTGCGCTGCTAGCCGTCCTGTAAGCCTTCGTGAGAAGAATCAAAGCTGGTCTTTATGTCCTCATCAGTACGCTTCTGATAACATAAAGGGACGAGCGTTGGTACCATACGGCAGCAGCATATGTTAACGTTGCCACATAGGTCCCCGAATACAGGACTCTAAGGGCGTGAAATCTTATGCCCCAGGTCGATGAAGACAGTCGCGACATCTTCCCGAAGCAAGCAGCGGCCTTCTCGCCGATATATAATGCATGCTGCACATAGGACTTAGCCTCGTCCAAAATTATTCCTAGGGCTCTTGCCTGTGAAACACTCGTGATCGTTGCACCGTCCATCTTTATAATTGGTTCTTAATAATATTAATGCAATAGATAATTCTGGCACGTTTTCTAATTTTGAATGTAAAATTGGAAATCTGAAGAATATTATCACAGTACAAAATACAGACTTTACGATAATATCCCAAAATATTAGAGGTATATATGCCAATTTTGATGACTTTCAAGTAAACGTATCCGCCCTTGACCTCAACTCTGATCTTATCATCCTTAGTGAATGCAAATTGAACCCTGATAAACACATCCCTCAGATAATAGGTTATAATTCTTTTCAAACATTTAAGCATCTAAATCAATCTGATGGAGTAGTCGCCTATGTCAAATCCACTCAGGAAGCTAACGTATCTGAAGTCTATCTAAAACATGCGTCGTGCCTGCAGATATCTTTACCTCAACTTACAGTTCTTGGTATTTATCGTTCACCCTCTAATCGCAAAGCCGAGCAATTCATTAACTCATTATGTACTCACCTGGAACTTATTAAAGGGACTAAAAATATCATCATAACTGGAGACATTAATATAAATCTAATCTATAGACATGACGAACAACCCTATGAACGCAGTAATAGACACAATTACCTGGAAATGTTAGCTTCACAGGGCTTCCTTCCAGGTCACTCCATTCCAACGAGAGGACCTAATTGCCTCGATCATTTTATTCTAAAACTCGATTACGCACATCAAAATGTGACTACTGCTGTACTCGATGCCACTATCACTGATCACAGTATGATCTTTCTAAAAATATCTTGCCCTGATAAACCAAAAATAAATAACAAAACTATAACTAAAATCAACTACGACAAAGCCCTAGAATTTTTAAAAACAACGAAATTACCTGATCTATTACAATATACTGACCCTAATGTAATAACTGAACTTTTAATAAAAAGACTGCAACAGAGCTTAAAATTAAATACGACTATTACTTTCATCTCAGCGAACAAACGGATCTTAAAACCTTGGGTTACTCCAGGTATGCTACGCTGCATCAGAAACAGAAATGACATGCAAAGAAGGCTAAAACTTGACCCATATAATGACACTTTAAAAATAATATATAAAAGGTACCGTAACTACTGCAGTTGTATTTTAAAAAAGTTGAGAAGGAACTATGATCGAGGCCAGCTGACCAAAGCTCAAAAAAATCCTAAAAAGTTATGGGATACTATAAACGGAATAACGCAACGTAAATCCCCCAAAACTCCTGCATGCAACTTCGTCTCCACAGGCATCGGTAGATATCACTAACACCTATTTTACAAATATTGGAAAAGGCCTAGCAGAAAAAATTAAAATATTAAATTCTCCGACAGTGAAACATAACACAAACATAAAACAAGTTTCATCATTTGTCCTATATGATACTGATAGTGCTGAAATATGTGAAGTTGTTAAGACTATGAAACTAAGTAGCTCCCCGGGATGGGATAATATCCCAACTTCTTTTCTAAGACTCGCTCTTAATGAAATTGCGCCAATTATTTCCCATATGGCCAACTTGTGTTTCGAACAGGGAATTTTTCCAACTGCACTCAAGCAAGCTTTAATAACACCTATATATAAGGATGGCAGCAAAAGTGACCCCTGTAACTACCGACCAATCTCTGTTCTCTCATCAGTGTCTAAGCTTCTAGAAAAATTAATTAATATTAGACTCACAAAATTCTTGACAAAATATAGCATCATAGCAAAAAATCAATTTGGTTTTCAACGAGGCTTATCGACTGAAAATGCTGTACAGGCTCTTACAACTCTAGTAGTAAAAGAAGTGGATTCTGGAAACAAATGTTTGGGAGTAATGCTCGATCTAAAGAAGGCATTCGACACAGTGTCGGTGCCCATCCTGTTAAATAGACTAGAGGAAGTAGGGGTGAGAGGTACTCCTCTCAAATTACTCAAAGATTACCTTACTAACCGAAAGCAGCGTGTTCGAATAGGCAACCACACTAGCCAGGAAGCCACTTTAACATTCGGTGTCCCACAGGGGAGTGTGCTGGGACCAACTCTTTTCCTGGTGTATATAAATAATCTCTGTCTTCTAAAACTATCCAATGGTACTGTATTTTCTTACGCAGATGATACAGCTATCGTGTTCTCTGGCAAATCCTGGTGTGAAGTAAAAATATCGGCAGAAAACGCACTGGCAAAGATAGCATCCTGGTTGAAGTGCTTGTACAGTAGGGCTACGATGGCTATCCGAGTACAGAACCAGAGTACGAAACCTATCCAATTGCAGAGAGGTGTAAGACAGGGTGACGTCATATCCCCGAAACTCTTCACCGCTGCATTGGAAGACGTTTTCAAGCTTCTGGACTGGAAAGGATACGGTATCAACATCAATGGCGAGTACATCACTCACCTTCGATTTACCGACGATATAGTCCTTATGACTAAATCGCTGGAGGACCTAAGAACTATGCTCAATGACCTCAATAGTGTTTCCCAACGGATAGGTCTTAAGATGAACATGGACAAAACAAAGATCATGTTTAATGTCCATGTCACACCTATGCCGGTAGTTGTTGGGAGCACTAAGCTCGAAGTTATTGACGAATATGTTTACCTGGGACAAACAGTCCAACTAGGTAAGTCCAACTTCGACCGAGAGGTCAATCGACGCATTCAACTCGGTTGGGCAGCGTTCGGGAAATTACGGCACATCTTCTCGTCAGGTATACCTCAAAACTTAAAAACGAGACTGTACAACGAGTGCGTGCTGCCAGTGATGACATATGGAACTGAGACGTGGTCTTTCATGGCTGGCCGGATAAGGAAGCTCAAGGTCGCTCAGCGAGCTATGGAGAGGGCTATGCTCGGAGTTTCTCTGTGTGATAAACTTAGAAATGAGGATAACCTCAGTAGAACCAGAGTGACCGATATAGCCTAACGGATTAGTAAGCTGAAGTGGCAATAGGCCGGCCATATAGCTCGAAGAACCGACAACCGATGGGGAAAAAAGGTTCTCGATTGGCAGCCTCGTACCGGCAGGCGAAGTGTAGGGTGACCCCCCACGAGATGGAGTGACGACCTGGTAAGATATGCAGGAAATCGATGGATGCAGGTGGCTCAGGACCATGCTTTGTTGCATTCCTTGGGGGAGGCCTATGTTCAGCAGTGGACTTGTGAAGAGCTGTAATGATAATGATGATGAATAATAATCTCTATAAGCAATTTTACGAAAATCCACCCCAAATAAGGTAAATTCGGGTTGGAAAGTTACATGAATGTTATACGTTTTTGGAGTTAGAGACACGGAAATCGGCATTTAACTTATAAGTTTTCAATAATAAAATCTTGAATAAACTGTTTACGAAATCCTAACCCTAAGGGGGTGAAATTGGGGTAAAAAAGTTACATGCAAGTCCTATATTTTAAAGTATAGTTTTAAATGATAAATAAAAAAGTTAAGCTTTACCTACATAGCCTCTATTTACTTAGATAGGCCTTTCGCAGCGGGAAAATTTCATAATCTCTTGAGAAATCAGATATTGTACGCGATCGACGTCGCGGCCGGCGGCTAGTTACATAATATATGTGTTATGTTATTGTGTGATAAGTATATTTCTTCTTATCTGTCCACTTTTTTCGGCGGCTATTAAAACCTTGTGATATCTCCACCTTCATTTTGGTTTTTCAGGAAGAAATATTTGTGATTTCATTTTTGTGGAAAGATATTAGACGCTTTCTTAAGTGTTTCTGTTTTTCATTTTTATTTCAACCTCCTTACCTTAAATGCAGCTAAGACTCAATATATGTGTTTCAGTAAAAACATTTCAACTCAACCCCCATCAAATTATAACATAAAAATTCACAAGTGTGGTGACCCGTCTGATACTGACTGCTCGTGCACTGGAATAAATAAGGTCGCTTATGCTAAATACTTAGGGATTCTCGTCGACCAGCGTCTTTCTTGGCAGCTGCATGTAGAATTGACCATGAAAAGAGTGAGAAAGCTGATCTGGACTTTTAAAACTTTACGTCACATTGCGAGTAAAGAATTACTTATTCAAACATATGTTGCACTCGCCCAATCCATACTGGTATACTGCATATCAGTGTGGGGCTCGGCTGCTAAAACTTCTCTACTATGTCTGGAACGAGCACAAAGGTTGCTGATAAAAGTAATGCTTCTAAAACCTTATAGATACCCCACTGAAAATCTTTACCGGGAAGCTAATCTTCTATCAGTTAGGAAACTATACATATTGGACATTGTTCTTAGAATGCACAAATCTCTTCCCTTTGATGCTAAGTTGCTAACCAGGAGAAGAAACTATAAAGTTGCCTTAGTTCCCACAGTAAAATCAGACTTTGCAAGACGGCAGTACTATATGCAGTCTGCCTCAATCTACAATAAAATAAATAAGTATCTTAACATATTCCCTCTTAATAAAAAAGATTGTAAGAAAACGGTTTTGAATTGGCTAAAAGCAAGAAGTTACAGTGAGACAGAACTGATGCTTAAAAACTAACTAACATACACACACACACACACACACACACACACACACACACACACACACACACACACACACACACACACACACACACACACACACACACACACACACACACACACACACACTCACACACACACACACACACATACACACATACACACACACACACACACACACACACACACGAGCAGAACGAAATTAAATAAATAAATAAATCTAATATATGTAAACTTATAATAATAATATATTAAAACTTGCTTGTTTTAGTGTATATTCGTTGTAATTTAGTTTTCTATGTAACTGATTGTAAAAAGAGCGGTTCTCCCTAACACAGGCGATGTTTTGCCTAAAGGGGAGTTCCCACAACTAATATTTGTAATAGACTAAGTTACTGAAATAAAAATATTTATTATTATTATTAATTGGTCCACGTTTAAACTTGCCCTTATAGGTCATCGTTTGTGACTTCCCGGTAGAAAACCCTAGTCTGTTGCGAATACCCCACTCGGACACGGCAGCGATCGTAGCTGCCGCTTTGCGCTCTATTGCGGAACGAGACGATGCTTCGACTACGATCGTCACATCGTCGGCGTAAGCAACGAAGTGTACTCCTTCGGGTTTTGGCAGCTTCAGGAGGTCATCGAGTAGGAGGTTCCATAGGGTTAGTCCCAGCACCGATCCCTGAGGACAGCCCATCGTGGAGACCTTCCACACTACCCGGTTACTGATTAGATTTAGGGAGAACGAAATAGCCGTGTCCGCGGATATTAGGGAGATGTTTTTACGTGTGAAGATCGACCGTCGCGACCAACCCGCGCAATTGTTTCTGTGGCGAGGTAACGAGCGATCCAGCCCACCGCGGGAGTACGTTATGACATCGATGATTTTCGGTGCGACGAGCTCGCCGTTTCTTGCACATAGTGTTAGGGATCATAACGCGCGCGCACACGCAGAAACACATCCGTTGGCGCTTAACGCTATCGTACGTAGTCACTATATGGACGACTACTTAGACAGTTATGCTACGGTAGAAGAGGCGGTAAATACGGCAAGGCAGGTTTCGGAAGTGCACCAGAAGGCCGGTTTCATCTTGGCAGGCTGGAATTCTAACCACACAGCCCTATTGGAAGACAAGCCGAAGGAACTACTGGCGAGCAAGCCTAAAGAAGTAGGCTTAAGGCAAGACAGCCCAGGTAGGACACTAGGGTTGTTATGGATGGCAGACGAAGACGCCCTGACGTTCAACACCTCTATGAATAGGATACCACAGGAAGTAAAGGCGCTACAGCGACCACCGACTAAGAGGGAAGCATTGAGCGCAGTCATGTCGGTGTTTGACCCGCTCGGACTGCTTAGCTACCTCACCATCACCGCCAAGATCCTGCTACAAGACCTATGGCGAATGAAGAAGGTCGGATGGGATGATGAACTACCCGAGGAGGCAGCGGACGAATTCCAGAGGTGGCTGCGAGTCGTCGAGGAGGTGTCACGACTGCGACTGCCTAGGTGCTATGCTCCTATGGGGGGAGTGGTAGAGCGTCAGCTTCACGTATTCAACGACGCAAGCGAACGTGCGTACGCATCCGCGGGGTATTGGCGTATACGATACCGCGACGGAACGATTAGGGTACGGTTAGTGGCGGCCAAGGCGAAAGTCACCCCGATAAAGGCGCAAAGCATACCGCGTTTAGAGTTGCAGGCAAACTTGATAGGCGCGCGACTCGCGGAATTCGTACAAGGCGAGCACAGAGTGGTAGCCGATAAGGTAGTGTATTGGACAGACTCCACTACGGCGCTCCACTGGATACAGAACGATACGGCGCGTTACACTCCATACGTGGCTCATAGGTTAGGGGAGATAGCAGAGAAGACATCACCCGAGCAATGGAGGTGGATACCGACCGCAGACAATATCGCGGATCAAGCGACGCATGTGAATTATATGAACAAAGAAGAGAGCGACAGATGGTTCACGGGACCGCCATTCCTGTACGAGGATGAAGACAGATGGCCTCACCGTCAGGAAGAGAAGGCAGGCGATGATGATGAAGAACTGGAGGAAGTCGTGGCGCACCAGAGCGACACCAAAGACGCTCCACACCTGCCGGACATAGAGAGATTCTCTTCCTACGAGAGATTAATAAGGGCCACTGCACGGATACTACAGTTCGTCGATGCCATAAGAGGAAGGGCGCACGGACTGACATTGCAGCACATCCAGAGAGCAGAGCGGATGTGGATAAAACGCAGTCAAGAAGAAAGCTTCGCTGAAGACATCAGTCGACTGCAGCGAGGAAAGAACCTGGCAACCGGCAGCGCGTTGAGGAAGTTCGACCCCATATTGGAAGATGGCATATTACGAGCTAGAGGACAAATCGACGCAGTGTGGACAGCCAAATGAAGAGGCCCATCATACTGAACGGACGCCACCAATTTGTAAAGCTGCTTGTGGAAAAGGCGCATCAGGAAGCAAGCCACGCCAACAGGGAGAGGGTAGTAAACGACCTACGCACGAGATATCATATCCTTCGATTACGACCAACCGTAAGAGAAGCGGAGCGGAGATGTCTGCGGTGCAGGGTACGTAAGGCGACACCACGGCCAGCGGTTATCGGAGATCTACCACCTGAACGGTTAGGGGCATTCGCGCGACCATTCACCTACACCGGAATCGACTGTTTCGGGCCTATAACGGTTACGATAGGACGTAGGCATGAAAAACGGTGGGTAGCGTTATTTACCTGTTTGACGACGCGCGCGGTGCATTTAGAGATAGTTTATTCCGTAACGACGGATTCGGCGATATCGGCATTGCGGCGCGTGGCGGCTAGGCGTGGGTGGCCACGGGTCATCTACTCTGACAACGGAACAAATTTCCATGGGGCGGACACCGAACTACGACGGGCAATGGAGGAGTGGGCACCCCTGCTGAAGGACTACGCGTTGACTCGGCGGACAGACTGGAAGTTCATCGCGCCGGGCGCGCCGAACCAGGGAGGCGCATGGGAGCGTCTCGTGCGCTCAGTGTAGACCGCAATCGAAGCCACTCTACACCAGAAGAGCCCGCGGGAGGAGACGTTAGTGACGCTCCTCACAGAAGCAGAGAACACGGTGAACTCTCGACCGTTGACGCACGTACCGGTCGACATCGACGAGGAAGAGGCGCTGACACCCAACCACTTCCTGCTGCTGGGACCATCGAGCCTTCCAGTAACCGCGCCGTGCACGCCTAGTGATCGTCGGGCGTGGAGAGCGGCGCAAGGACTTGCCGACGAGTACTGGAAGCGCTGGATGAAGGAGTACCTGCCGACGCTGGTTGCGCGCGGGGACTCGCGGGATGTGCAGCAGCGACAGCTACAAGAAGGGGACCTCGTCGTGGTGGCAGACAGTAGCATGCCAAGGAACGTGTGGCCGCGGGGAATTGTAACACGGACCTTTCCCGGACCAGACGGCGTTGTGCGCAACGTGGAGGTGCGGACCAGGGGCGGATTGCTGCGGCGGCCGGTCAGGAAGATCGCCGTCCTCCCGAGAGAAGATTGGGCTCGCGATCTACGCCGGGGGGAGGATGTTGAGGACAGCTAGAGACCCGCCGCCCCTTCGTACCCCGTTACGCCCCGCGCACCCCGCACACCGGCGCTGATCACGTGATTTGGGCGACCAATCAGCGCGCGTGCGGCTTCATTACCATCGTGCGGCGGACCCCACAGACTGAGACGCTCTCTTGCGAAATATAAGAAGGGCGTTTTGGTCTGTGCGGCGTTCATTTCACTTCGGAAGCGGCACTCGAGAAGACTACAAAAGAAGACTCAAGACAGCAAAGCAAGACTCCACAACTGAAGACCTCTCTCTGTACATATTAGATAATTTATTTTAATAGTGCCGAATATTGTAAATAGTGTAATACAGTATAGTAAAAAGTACCATCTTTTCTTCGAGCAGTCCCCTAGTATAGCTAACCTCAGATCAGTCAGTCATTAATTAATCAGTCATAAATAAATACAGTCCACTTACATCCATTATACGTATATTGTATAATATGAAAAAATATTAGTGGCCAACACGTCAATAGGCAAAAATACTGAATTGGACCTATGTATTGCGGCACCACTATCAAATCTCAAGGCAGATGCCCTCAATATATGTAGAAGCTCTGAAGATACTTATAAGACTAACCGAATTAGCTCTTAAACACCTCTTTGTGATGGTCAGTTCCGCGCCAGCCAAAAGATTATTTTCGAAAGCGAAAACACGAAACCGTATTTTAGGAAAGAGACGAAGAAGAATTTTAGTAAAATTATTGTTTTTAAACTCTTTAACTGAAAATTCATGGCAATATTTTTTTTTTACTTTTTTTGTATACACAAGTTTAAAAAAAATTGTCTTGTATTTTAGTGTTGAGACCAAAAGGTTGTCATTTAATTATTTATAATTATATTTTTAATTTATTTTCGTTCTAGTCCAATGTAAATGATATTGAAGTTGAACATTAGGGCCAATAATAATTTATAGTTTTTTTTTTTTGATTAAACTTAAAGTTTAAAAAAAGATTTATTTTGTATTTTAGTTTTGAGACGAAAAAGTTGTCGTTTGATTATTTAACCTTATAGTTTTATTTTATTTTCATTCTAATCCAATGTAAATGGTACTGAACAATTGTGGCAATAAAGATATTTCTATTTTTCTGCCGACTTCCAAAAAGGAGACGGTACTCAATTCGAGTGTATGTTTTTTTTTTTTTTTATGTGTGTTACCTCATAACTTTGTACTGGGCGAACCGATTTCGATGATTCTTTTTTTATATGAAAGCTGATAGTTCTCGTGTGGTCCCATATGAATTTGATCAAGGTCAGACCAATGGTTATTGAGTTATTCTCAAATAACCTATATTGAAGTCGGCTGTACAAAATTTTTAATTTTAAATTATTGTTAGTTCAAACTTACTTTAAAAGAACTATCGTTTCTTTTTATTTTGGTTTTAATAAATTGTTAAATGGCACTGAACATATGTTGCAGTAATTATTTTTAATTTTTTATTGTTTAAAGTTATAGGTTAAAAAAATTGTTTTGTAGTTTGATTTTGAAACCAGAAGATTGTCGTTCTGATTATTTTTTATACTTATAATTTTATTTGATTTTTATTCTGATAAATTGTTAATACTATACTAATCTCGTTGTTTTAATAATACGAGTATATAGGAAAGCAGGCATTTTTTCGAATAAGAGAAATTTTTTGGTATAAATCGTTTATTTCTTCTAATAAAAATCGATTTTCCTTAATCGATTAATATCACAAAGACAAAAAATCGATTTTTTAGTAATCGATATTTTCACTCAATGCCACATCCGTAGAGTGAGCGGCGGTGTCGGGAGTCGGGAGGCAGGGAACAAGCTTTAAAACGAAGATAGTTTAGGTAATTTCTTTTTACGGTGAAAATAATGATACTTAGAAAAAAGTAAAAAAGATAAGCACTGCTGACTATTCAAACGTGTATTTATAATGAATAAAAAATATTTAAATTTTGAATTTCGAATGAGTAAAGTCATATTCGCGCATTTTGTTTTAAAATCACACACTTCCAAAAATTGATTGGCAGTGTCGATTTATTAATTACTTCTATCGTGCTCTAGTAGTTAGTAAGTACCTAGATGAATACAGCATGTAACGTACCTAGGCAAATTTAATTTAATTAACGTAGTATAAAGTAACACTAAAGTCAAAGCTATTGTAGGTATACTGTTATGTAATTTAATTTGTTTTATATTTTATTTTTTATTTAAATAAATGGTAAATTGTATAACTCTGTTATTCCATTTCATATAGGCCTATCAAGCTGTTTCTATACAGATAATATTCTTTAAAATACAGTCAAGTTAATGTCATTAATTTGTTTTTACAAGTTTTAACCATGTTTTAGCACATGTAAGCTCTTATTAAATGTAAACGTTTATTAAGAAACAGATTGACACCCTTCGCCGTGGGACACGGTAGATAGCTCAGTTGGTTAGAGCATCGACACGGATCGCTTAGGTCGTGGGTTCAAACCCCACCCGGTGTCAGTTGAGTTTTCGAATTTCTCATTAAATATTTAGACATTAAATAATTTGGTTGGTCTTTACTATGGCTATGTTAATTCAAGCTCAAAATGTACCTACTCTGTTAAGTTGTTCTAAGATCTAAAGTAACGTTTAATAAATATCAATAGGCTAATAGGTAATTGCGAGACTTGCGAGACTCTTGCTGCAAGACCAAGACCAAGACCAAGACTGGGGGCGTAATACCATGACCAAGACCAGGTGTATTGGTGCAAGACCAAGACCAAGACTGGCTAAGTCTCGTCTTGTTCTTGCATTTGGGCAACACTACTGCTGTGTTTCGTGGGTGTAGAGAACTGGAGGCAGTTTTTTTAGGAAACTAGGCATTCCATCTCTTACCTCAGGGGTGACAACGCATCTACATTTTGATACTTAATTGAGGATAAATGTAGATGTCTATGGCATGCAGCATCCACTTACTATCAGGTGGACTGTGTGCTCGTTTGTCACCCTATTCTATATAAAAAATTGCTTTATGCCGCAAGTCACTGAGAAAATCGTGGTCGTGACCGTCTAGTGGTTAGGACACTACGTTGTGGCACTTACTAGGCTTGAGCTAAAAATATCGATATATCGAAATATCAATATTTATTTTAGAGTATCGAATTCGTATCAATTTCGATTTTCGATTTTTTCGTCGTCCAACCGTCAGTAAGTAAAATTTTTTATTTATTCCATATATATCGATATTTTTTTCCCTTGCCCATCCCTAGCACTTACGATCACTAGACCATCGTGGCGGTCAATTTTTTACTTCTTAAACAAGTGGGGACGTTAAGTTCTACCCTCACTTGTCTACTAAGCGGTCCACCACTGTGCGATTTACTAGTAGTTTCCTTCCTCGCGGGATTTTTTTGTGGAATCGTCTACCTTTTTTTAATAGGATAAGGGTGACAAACGAGCACACAGTCCACCTGATGGTCATCTACATCTATCCTCGATTACGAATCAAAATGTAGATGCGTTGTCAACCGTGAGCACTAAGATGGAATGCCTCGTTTCCAGCAAAAAGTGTCTCTGGTTCTCTACACTCACCATACGAAATACAGCAGCGTTAAGCTGCTATTTTACGCTAGTATTCTGTGAGAGTGTGGTCCTCCTCCGGTCGAGCCGACCCACTCGAGCTACAACTATACCAGTATTTTTTTCCGTATACGACTGGGAACCTTCAAGAAACGTGCTTAATCCTTTTTAAATGCTGTAATTACCGTGGTGCTGCAGTATTTCATGAGCGGCGGTCGACATTTACTATCCAGTGAGCCGTATACTCGTTTGCACACTCTTCTATAATAATTATTATTAATATCAATAAAATAAATAAATAAATAACGTCTCTTTTCTACTTTCGGGTTGGGAACCGCAGTATTTTTATTAATTTTAATTGTTATCAGCACGATGCCATTTCCCGAATTGGAATTGGAATGGAATTTCCCTCTGTCGCCTCTTACAAACTCACGGAATAAATTATGGGGAAGTGTATTTTCTTAGGTCGTCACAATACAGTGAGGTTGTCATCCTTACTTGTATAAAAAGTATTTATTGGCATGCAGGCTTTCATTTGTTTTTATCAAATTAAATTTTATATCCAAGCGATAACAGCTAACAAGTTACTGCGAGCGATTATTAAGAGAACGGTTAGCGCAAAAGCCACACCGATGGCATGGAAAAACTTGTTGTTTGGGACATGTATTGTAAGTTTTTTTTTTTAATATTTTAGAATAGATATCATTAAAACTAACTTAAGAGGTTTTGGTCAGCTCCAAAGTGTATTTTGTGAGCAAACAAAGTGAATTTGCTTCTAGTGGTCGGCAAAAATAACTAAATTGATCAGCAAGTTGCCTTGCCTCATGTGATTTTTTTACGTGGTAGAGCCAGGCTGTAGCTATATTATAGTGGCAGCACGAATGGGTCGGCTCGACCGGGGTAGGACCACGCTCTCACCATACCATCGTAAAATAGCAGCTTCATGTTTCGTATGGTGAGTGTAGAGAACCGGAGACCCTTTTTACTGGAAAAGAGGCATTCCATCTTAGTCCTCAGGGGTGACAACGCATCTGCATTTTGATACTTAATTGAGGATAAATGTAGATGTCTATGGCATGCAGCATCCACTTACTATCAGGTGGACTGTGTGCTCGTTTGTCACCCTATTCTATAAAAAAAATATTTGGCAAGCTGTAAAATAATTTTGATTTTTTTAACTTTATTTCTACATCAACAAAAGTGCGCATTTTCTGTTCCCCGCGACTTCGCCCGCGTGAAATTGATTCCGATTATTAGATTTCATGGATTTTAATTTTTATGCGCAGAACCGTAGTTCTTTTTCTGAATAAAAGTAGCGTAAGTTACTCCTTATAACATCAGCTATCTGTTAGTGAAAGTTCCGTCAAAATCGGCCCAGCCATTTCAGAGATTAGACGGAACAAACAGACAGACAGACAAAAATGTTAAAAATTGTTTTTTTTCTTATTAGTACCGTATATATTTTCATATGCATTTAGTAAAGAGCTGTTATTTTGATACAAACAGACAGTTCAATTTTATGTATTTGTAGTATAGATAAATTTAATAACTTTTTTTTAATTTATTACTACATTGAGTTGTTGTAAAATCATTTATGACTTTAATTAATGGTTGACTACTCTACTTTCTATTTGAGAATAAAATAAAACTAGGAAAGCCAACCTAACCTTACCGATTGTATAATCCTGCTGAGCAACTAGTAATTTTGAAAACAAAGAAACATATTCATTATCAAGCTGACGAAATATTTACTTATTTTCTGATAATCCTTAATTTAGTTGCTAACCAGATATTGCTAGTGTTTTTTTCTACCTACTTCAAAAAGAAGGTGGTACTCAATTGGACAGTATTTTGTTTGTTTTTATATATGTTACCTCATAACTTTATTCTACTTAAACTGATTTCAATAATTCTTTTTGAAAGCTGGTGCTTCTCGTGTGGTCCTATATAAATTTGATCGAGGTCTAACAAATAGTTTTTGAGTTATCCTTAATAATATATATTGAAGTCGGTTGTACAAAATTTTTAATTTTACACTATATTACTTGTCTTTTAGAATTTGCTCAAAAAAATTTTTTTACGACATTTAAATTATAGACGAAGTAACAGTCTGTTTAGCTCGGCTGAGTATCTTCTGGGCTAGATTGAAAATCCTTTTTTTTTTATAGGAGAGGGGACAAACGAGCATGCGGTTCACCTGATGGTAAGTGACTACCGCCGCCCGTGAACAACTGCAATACCAAGGTAATTTGAGAGGGGTTGCTGGTCATTTAAAAAAGGAGTAAGCTCGTTTGTTGAAGATCCATAAGTCGTATCGGCCCTAATTACTTCTTATTCTTCTGCATGCTCTTTTGTCCGCTCTTCTATAAATAAAAAAAGGGTTCGATCACACGCTGATAAAGAAGAAAAATAATGTAAATATTTTCATAGACACTTTTTGTTTTAGTTGGAGGTCCTTTTTCATTCGGCTTCAGCGGGAAATGGCGACGTGTCATCTTTTCAATTGGTAAGGACTTTCTGTGTTATATGCAGTAGTGCTTTATTATAATAGTGGTAATTAAACAAAAGAGTGACTTTCAATAACTATCTATTACTTATAATCTATATTGAATAAAAAAAAGCTTCTGTTTCTGTTTATAGTAAGTAAAGGGCGGAAAAACGTTTTCTGCCTTTTCCGGTAGGAAGCGTGATTAGTTACATTTGAGTTAAGGTGAAAGCGCCAGGTAGCCCGCGAAATTCAAATTTTTCTTACGTTTTTTGCAATTTGCAGGTCAGTGTCAGGTTGTATGTTTAACAAAATATGATTTGCGACCGTAACGAGTTTGTATTTACAGAATTATAATCATTATAATCATCAATACAACCGTCTATGTTCGTATAATTCCAGTGTATGTCTATTTCCAGAAAAACTCATTCAAAGGGATTATATGAACTTAGATGGTTGTATTTGTGATTTTAATGATAATAATTCTATAAACTCATACTCGTTACGGTCGCGAATCATATTTTATTAAACATTCAACCTGACCCTGACCTGCAAATTTAAAAAACCGCAAGAAAATTTGAATTTCGCGGGCCACCCTCGCGCTTTCACTTTAAGATCTCGACTTGTAACTCGACTACAACGCCACCTATCAGGTCCAAATTCAGAACATCGACGACTTTTTTGTCCATAAATATAGATTTTTTTAATTTACATGTCTACATATGAACTATCGTCTCAACAAAATAAATAATATTCTGTGAACATTTGATTTAGAAGTTATTCGATCACTAACAGTAAGATATTGTATAACATATCTTTATAATATATTGTTGGTACGACTGTTAGCATAGAAACGGCTTGGCTCTTTAGAGCAGCGCCTCTGCGTTTTGCTGCGACTCCTCGGGCTCGATCGAATCCCGCACGGGAAAATAGTTTGTATGGCCCACAATAACTGTTCCGTGTCCGTGTGAAATCCTATATGGATTAAAAAAAAAACGTTGTAAAACGCCTTTGCGATACAGGAAAAACTCTTAATTTGGAAAAATGGAAACGCACAACCCAATCTATTTCTCTTTTTCTTCTCCTCTTTTTAATAAATAAACGTTACCTCTTCTACTATATCCTGAGGACATTTTATATACATAAATTTCACAAGGACAAACATCCAGACCCGAAACAATTATTTGTAGGTATGACTACTTTTACCGTGCTGGATTTCAACCCGCGGCCCTTAGAACTGCAACTCATTGCTAAGCCACTGCGCCACGGAGTCGTTGAATTTCGGGAGGAGCGTTTCTTTTATGCGAAGTTCCTTTATTTACCGATTCCTTTGTCCGTACGAAATTCTTACGAAACATTTCACAGTATGAAAAGTGAAAGAAATATATAGTTTAACAAAAATCTGTTTGACATATTATGGTTGCAGCACGAATGGGTAAGCTTGATCGGGTCAGAAAATAATGACAAACAAGCACACATTCCACCTGATGGTAAGTTGGAGGCTGTGGCCCATAGACATCTACGTCAATCCTCGATTAAGAATCACAATACTACTAAACATAATACAAGACTAAGATGGAATGCCTTGTTTCCGGTACAAAGGATCTCCGGTTCCCTACACCCACCATTAAAACAGCAGCATTAAGCTGCCATTTTACGCTGGTATTCTGTGGGAGCTTGGTCCTTCCCCAGTAGAGCCGACCTATTCGTGCTACAATCTATAGCTACAGCATTGATCGATAATGGGACTCATCAAAGCATTCATTGAACTGGCTAAGGACACTTACTGCATAAGAGATGCCTTGTGCACACTGCAATATACGTTAAGCAACCGATTAACTATCTAAAGGACAATGTCCAAAATCGCCCTGTGTAATAAAATCATCGGACATACACGATAATAAATTTTTTATTTTATTATGTTAGTTGCAAATACTCTTATAACACGGACTAGCTGCGTGCAAAAATGAACATTAAAAAGTATTATACTCGACTAAAACATTAATCGCCGCCATCTTCTCAAAACATCATGAAGTGTCGAAAAATGATTAGGGATGCCCAATCAATCGTAATCGATTTTTGAATTTTTAATGAACTGTTGTATATTTTTTAAGCTGAATTGCATTTTCAATTTATTTCGAATAAAGTTGCAAAAAGAAGCTACAATAAAAATATTAAATTACCATCTCCTTATATTTTTTTATATTATTCCCTAAAAGTATAATTTAAAAAACCTACTATACCTATTGAATGAGGTCATACTCGATTTTGAATTGGTAGTTAGAATAATGCTGAAGAAAAATATTCGTAAAGATAATTATTCAGGATTTTCTAAGAATCGTTTAGAAAGGAGTGTATTTTACGTATATACTAAACGATAACTTACGAGTTTACGACAAGTAATATAAAAAAAAAACCACTTCTAGTTACTGCATTAATTATAAATGTGTTCTTTAAAAAGAGCAATATTGCAGACTAGATACAGATGTTATTATTAATATTGTAACAAGTATGGAAGAAGAAGAGATACACGTGTTATTATAAGTAAAGTAGGATATTGTCCTACTTGTTATGGTATTAATATTATCGTATGACAAAAGATGATGTATTTAATACTGTTTGTAACATATGGCTATAATGAATCTTAGGACATATTCATAAATCGTATCGTATTTGGCAATCCTATTTTTGATGTCACTAAATTGTAACTTTTTACTTGTCAGTCTCTCATGAAAAAAATACGATCTCCAAATCGATTCGAATCGAACATACTAGAATCGATTCTCGATTAAATCAAGCATTAACAGATCTATTTTTGATCAATCGCGACATTTTCAAACATGCCTAATATAGACACAGAACATTATTGACGATAATTTACCGTAAATACAAGCAACTGTATCGAAACATCATTAAATTAATAAACATAACATCACGCCTGTATTTCCCAGAAGGAGTAGATAGAGTTGTGTAGTACTGTTATGTTATACTTCCCATGTAATAGGGGCTACGCGTATTGCCAAACACCGGACACAAATCCAGACTCCGTGCTACTACTGGGAACTTCAAGCTATTAACACCTAATAATAATTTGCCCGACCTTAGGATCGAACCCAGAATAGAACAGTTTTTCTGTCTGTCACAAGGAACAGAATGTTCCAACTATGCAAATGTATTTCTTGAATCGTTTGAAATATAGCTAGTTCTTGAATAAGTCCGATTCAAGAAGTTTTTGTATCGACATTGGACAAGGATTCTTCAGATCTATATCGATCTGGATAATAGATTATTTTACTATAAACAATCGATTAAACGATTTCAAATTGACATACCTACTTTCTACTGTCATCTCTCATTCTGTCAAAATTACATTGGTTGGCGTCGTTTGCAATTGTATTTGTCTTTGTAATTTGGCTATTTAACGGACTCTGATTGCTTTCAAGAATAACTTACCTTGCTGTGATTTTTGGAACTGTGTACCACTCAAACGGTAACCTAGCATTCATAAACAGACTCACGGATACGCAATGGAAAGTGTATTTTGTGTAAATTATGGCTCTGCTGGTGGTACAATATTGTTGAAAGATGAACAGAGAAGGAATCGTGCAATATTGCTGTAATTGCATCGTTGTACGCAGAACCATCGGTTGCTGCGCCCATGTTATGACTATTATTTGGTATTTGAGCTTTACGACACATCAAAATAATATCGACATCCCGTATCTGTACAGTTTTTAGACAATTTTCTAGTTTCCAATTTAGAAGATGAACAATAAACATAAAGTTGATCTGTGTTTTATTTCTATTTCAAACATAATAAGTTAATGTAGGTATAAAAACAACTTATACTACCAATTACGTACTAAGTCGGTAAGGCTGGTTTCATAGTCACGCGTTTGAACAGCGCCGTCCAGACGCACACGCTTGCAAATGCACTAGATAATAGTCGATAATATTCACGCTGTTCACACGCGCGCTGTTGAAACTTGGTTGAAACCGTGGTTGATATGCTCGCTGTTCGACGGCATGTTTAGCGGCGTGACTGACAGCCTAAATCCTTATACATTTAGGTACTAGGTATCTTACCCTACCGTATATGCTAATGACAACATCTAAATGCTAACAGCCATTATAAATATACGTTTTTTTTACATTAATACAAACAAAAATTATGTCTCATTTCAAAACCAATGCTCAGAAAGCAGGTTTGTTAACTAGATTCTATGCATTTATACGTTGCAATTTGTTCTAAAGCCTAAGTGTATGTAACACTTAGGCTTTAGAACAAAAACTGCATACCTAATTATGTAGATAGGTACTAAAAATTGCTAAATGTTTTAGGAAATGTTTTTTCAGTTTGTTAAAAATCACTCAGATTATGAAAAACCGTAACATTCGTGGTTCGATTATAACCTCAAAATCTGATTTTTTTTTTGAAATATATCTATTATGCAGCTAGTCCGCTATAAAAATAAGATCAAATAGGAATTTACTAATGATCAACAATAAAATACATAATTTTCCGATGCTTTTGGTTCCAGGGCGAACAATGTATGGGCGCAGAGCAATGTCCTTTCAGTTGACGACAATGTTTTGCCTGATCTATGTAATGTGTATATAGGTACTATTTTTGTAGTTAGCAGTAGCTATAACCTCTTTCTTATCATAAATTTTGCATAACCTGTCATTAAATCTTTATATATAAAAACTAGATGGTCAGGCAGACGTTGTTCTGCCCTTTCCGACGACCCTTCCTATGAAAATATCCTTAAATTCGCAATAAAAAAATGTTGTAGGTCACTTATCGGGATAAAAAGTATCCTATCTCTCAAGTTGGACCAAACTGCACATAATTTACAAAATTTAATTGAAATTAGTTCAGTGGTTTAGGAGTCCATCGCGGACAATCAACGTGACGTTGTTTGTCCGCGATGGATTCCTAAACTACTGAACTGATTTCAATGAAATTTTGCACACTGTGTGCATTTTGGTTCAACTTGAGAGATCGGATAGTTTTTAGCCCGATAAATGACCCTCAATGTTTTTAATTGCGAATTTAAGGATTTTTCTGGGAAGGGTCGTTGGAAAGGGCATAACAACGTCTGCCTGGCGAGCTAGTAATACTGTAAAACTTTTTGTGTAGTTGAACTCACTGACAGTAAATCACTTGATAAGTTAGCTCCATACATTTTTATACGTGGTAGTTGTGGCACGACCGGGTAAGGACCATGCTCTCACAGAAAACCAGCGTAAAATACCAGCTTAATGCTGCTTTTTGTGCTAATGGTGAATGTAGAGAACCGGAGACCCTTTTTACTGGAAAAGAGGCCTTCCATCTTAGACCTCACGGCTGACAACAAATCTGCATTTTAATTCGCAAACGAAGATAGATGTAGATGTCTATGGGCCACAGCAACCACTTACCATCAGGTGAACTGTGTGCTCGTTTGTCACCCTTATTCTAAATTTTTAAAAAACATAAACAACATCGTTTTCACATTACCATGGCTAGCAGTCCATTGTCCATTTGCAACAGTTATAGCAACAGGTACATTCTCCACATAATCATGTAATATATATTTTATTATTTAACATATATATGTCTTGTTGGCCAAGAGCCCACACACCAAATATCACTATTAACGTTCACCGATATTGCAACCGCAGTCAACAATGCCTTGTTAGAGTGCTTTTCTGTTTCCAAATAAATTATTATCGGAATAAAATATAATCTTTTATACTATGTCCTGGCTTCTTATATCTGACACAGAGTAATACTTTGAACTAGACATGGAACGAGTAGTGATTCTCCGAGTACTCGGCCACCGGGTACTCGGCCTAGATTGGGCCGAGTACTCTGCCGAATACTCGGCTTTAAAAAAAGCGGTAGCGGGCGGCGTGCGGTTATTTCCCTTACAAACTAGACCTAAATAGGGCCGAAAAACTAGCGTTTTTGCATCACAATCTTCCTCTCTTAAATTTTAAATATTAGTAATAATAATTTCTATTATAGATTCTTATGTAAATTCTAAATATTTCTGCTGTTCTCATGTTCCTGATGTTTTAATGTGTCTAATATAGTAATAATGATAAAAACTGGCTTTTTGTCTATTTTTCTCTGGGAGTACTCGGTACTCGGCCGTTAATACTCGGCACTCGGCCGAACCCTAAAAAAAGGCCAAATCCGTCGAGTACCGAATCCAAACCGAGTACTCGTCCCATGTCTACTTTGAACTGCTTTTTTGCGGCAAATGCCAAGCTAGTTTCAACAATTTTGACCTGTCTACGCCGCTGACACCCCCGAATCAATTTTGACATTACCATATCAGATGTAATTGGAGTTTTCAATAGCCATTCACTCAGGATAATTATTGAGAGATATCATTCATCTTCGACATATAAGCTTCCATATTAGAAAATGCATCCAGCTGTTTTTAAATACAGCAAGTTTAGACGCGTGTTAAAGTTATGGGCACCACTCAAATTGTCTAAGATAATAAACGAACTTCTTTTCTTTTGATATTATTTATTAAAGACTGTTTTTTTTTCAGCTCGCAAGATTATCGTTTCCAACAGTTGAAACTGTGAGTATAACCGGTATAATAAGACAGTAGTAGTAAGTCGTCGTGACCGATTTTCAAGTCTCAACGAAGAATTCTCCATTTGCACGCAATTTGCACAGAATAGGCTTATAGTGTACGAGTGTATACGCAAGTAGAGGTGGACTCTCTATTTTTTTTTATAGGATAAGGGTGACAAACGAGCACACAGTCCACCTGATGGTAAGTGGTTGCTGCGGCCCATAGACATCTACATCTATCCTCTATTACAAATCAAAATGTAGATGCGTTGTCACCCGTGAGGACTAAGATGGAATGCCTCATTTCCAGTAAAAAGGGCCTCCGGCCACCTGCACTCACCAAGCGAAACGCAGAGGTGAACCTCTACTTCACGCTGGTTTTCTGTGAGGTCGTGGTTTTCTGATGTAACGGCAACGACCGGATATCCGACACGACTGGAGAGAGATCAAGCGCAGGTCCAACTGCTTGACGTGCTTTCTGAGGCACGAAACACTGCTAACTTCTTGACTGCGGGCTGGTACTAAGAATTTATTGACGGTATAATCCATTGACGACTATTTTAAGGCTCGTAGCGAAACCACAGGCAGTCGAACACGTACTCACCCGTGTCCTTAAAGACTGTAGCGATACGATCTTTAGATTTTGAAGCGTCAGTAGCTTAATGGCAGGGCGCGGACCGCGAACTCGAAAGGTCGTGGGTTCGAATCCGCCATTCGATTACTGTCGTGAACCACTTCTAACACAAGCATTTTAAGCTTACCAGAAGTGGTTAAAGGGAATATTAGTAATGTTTAACAGCATTACTAATATTAAAAAAAAAAAGATTAGTAAGTCCAAAGTCACCCGAATCCATCGACTTTTTGCATGTATTACCAGGATATCTCTACATGTGTAGGAGGCCGATCCGATCGATGGATCCCCCCACGAGATGGAGTGACGACCTGGTAAGACATGCAGGAAGTCGATGGATGCAGGTGGCTCAGGACCGTGCTTTGTGGCATTTCTTGGGGGAGCCCTATGTTCAGCAGCTATGAAGAGCTGTAATGATGAGAAGTCAAAGTCAAAAAAAATATAAAGTTTAGATGTATTTTGAGCTTTTAGGAACTCCAGATCAAAAGTGAGATCTCTGAAACTCTGAAACTTTGCAGTCAAAAAGACTTACCTATACAAATAAATAAAATTGAAGTGTATGTTTGTAATGTTAAAATAATAGCTTTTTACATGTTTGTCTCTCTCTCTCTCTCTCTCTCTCTCTCTCTCTCTCTCTCTCTCTGTGTGTGTGTGTGTGTCTGTCTGTATGTTTGTTCCGTCTAATCTCCAAAACGGCTGGACCGATTTCGATGGGACTTTCACTGGCAATTAGCTGATGTAATAAGGAGTAACTTAGGCTACTTATATTAGAGAAAAGAATTAGGATTCCGCGCAGCTTAATAAAACCCTAAATTACATGCGGGCGAAGTCGCGGGGAACAGTTGGTTTTAAATAAGTTTATAATTCCATATTTATAAAAATGAAATGACAAGTGATCTAGCGGTTCAACTGATGGTAATTGGCTAATTGGACACATGCAACGAACTTTGAACAAAGAATCTTACATATTATTCGCTTCACGATTGGGACTAAGCTAAAATGGAATGATGGAATACTAGGTTGGTATTACCATTTATTCTTTAATTGTACCAGCTGTTACAGTACAGTTGCGCTAGTTTATAGTTCATACATCCATTTTCTTCAAATCGTCATCAATTTTATAATAATCCTAGTGAGATCTAGTTAGGCGAGATACGTTTAATCCAGTTCGAAAGACTAATGTAAACTTCGTAACTTGTAATTTTACTAAATTTTTAGTGCAGCTATATTAGTAGTACAGTTGTAGCACGAATGGGTCGGCTCGACCAGGGAAGGACCACGCTCTCACAGAATATCAGCGTAAAATAACAGCTTAACACTGCTGTGTTTCGTATGGTGAGTGTAGAGAACCGGAGAACCTTTTTTATTGTAAACGAGGCATTCTATCATAGTCCTCACGGGCGACAACGCATCTGCATTTTGATTCGTAATCGAAGATGATAGATGTCTATGGGCCACAGCAACCACTTACCATCAGGTCCAATATTTGCTCGTTTTTCAAGCTTATTCTATAAAAAATGCTGTTTAAAATAATTTATTTTAAATTACCATGCGCAGAAGCCGTACAATATGCCGAGTACAAAAGAGATCGATCCCCGCCACAGTTATGCAGATGAGAAGTTTGAGAAGCTTCAGGAGTACTACAGTTATATGAATGGACGGATAAAGGAGCCTCATAATCCGGTATTATTTTTGAATTTTTTTTATAGGAGAGGGGGCAAACGAGCATGCGGCTCACCTGATGGTAGGTGACTACCGCCGCCCATGAACAACAGCAACACCAGGGGAATTGCAGATGTGTTGCTGGCCTTTTAAAAAGGAGTAGGCTCTTTTCTTGAAGGTCCCTAAGTCGTATCGGTCCGGAAAAATCGCTGGTGGGAATCGATTCCACAAGGATGTTGTGCGAGGAAGAAAACATTTTCTAAATCGCACACTGGTGGACCGCCAATCTTCCAGATGGTATGGATGGTATCGCAAATTTTTGTCGCGATGTGCGACAAAAAAAATTGAATTTGCATATAAAACACATGAATGCGGAATAAGGGACTCATTTCGTCTTGAAGCTATCGTAAGAGGCAACTATGGTAAAGACTAAAGTATTTAGAAATGGCGATATAGCCATATCTTTTACGATAGCTTAAATACGATAGGTAGTAGCGTGAAACATTTGGTATTGTGATAATCAATTCAGCTCAAATCTCACCACATTGGGATTGACCCATGTCTCTCTCCACAATCTCCTCATTTCGTCTTGACCATACATACCTCTCGCGGTCGTAGGCTTCGACCACCTAATCCTGAGAATATAATATTGAAAGAATAGAACAACCTTTTAATCAATATAGACTACAAATAATTCTTATTGAAATTAACTTTTTACTTTTACAACTAATTCGGAAAGAAACTTTTGTCCTGGTGAAAACTAACATGAAACGCTACGGAACTTTTTTAGACCCACGAGCATTATATTATCACTACTTATGTGGTTATCTGGCTTATAAAATAAAAAAGGAGGGGAGCACAATTTTTTTCCTGGGTATCTGAGGCTGGATTTAATTCAGGAATTGTTCGGATTAATTCTAGCTGCTAAATGTCACCATGGCGCTCCAATAAAATACATAATGCCATTTATACTATATTGTTATATAAGTTGGCGGTTCATCACAGTTTTCCACAAAATTACTACCTGGCACTACTTTGCGGAATCTGCCGTCACCAGCGATTTTTCTGGGCCAATACGTGGTAGAGACCTTAAAGAAAACGCACTAACTAACTGTTAATGGCTGGGCTTGCCTCCTCTTCTATAAAAAAAACATAATCACATTACCTCTCAACAGGCGGAACGTCGTGAAATTCTAGAAACGGCCCAAAAAAAACTGTTCTCATTCATCGACACTCATATAAAGGATCTTAAACGGCTCCTCTTCGAGACCGACATGGCGTTGATGTCCATGGTATTGCTGAAATTGAACAAGAAAATGGACACGTCTGAAGCCAAGATCAAGTCCACTCAAGCTAAGATACCGTTTGGGCTGTACGCGAGTCCAGGTAAGACGAATAAGATTAGATAGTTATTGCCGTACGCCAGTACTCAACCACCAATAAATGTATTCCCTCCTTTGTTTCTTTTCTCTTTTTATAAACAAATGCATGCATGTAGCACATCGAGCACATTGTTCATGCCATTGAGATCTTAGAGCAGCACTGCTACCGAGCGCGACTGCATAAAAATATTATTTTTTGGAGTTTATTAGAGTTTACTGCTTAAGAATTGTTTCAAATGTAGCGCACGGTATGAAAATAGATGCGTAGGAAAATCAAGCGTTAACAAAAAGTGAAGCCTTTATGGTTTTCCTCTGCGCAACAAACTCGCGCATCTTGTAGCGTATACACATTTACCTCTCTCTTTCGTCACTCTCTCTCTCTCTCTCTCTCTCTCTCTCTCTCTGTCTCTAAATATGTGGAAAACGTGGTGGGACTAGCATAACAAGGTGACCACTGTTTCTAAAATTTGACTTAACTTTGACTTGTTTGGTTTTTCTGTTTTTGGAACAAAGTTCCTTATCGCATGGTACGAATTTGACGGACAGGGGCTAGGGGAGAAAAAGTGTAAGATATTTCCGTCACGACCCCCTTTCTATAGTGCGAGTGAGATAGAGTAATATCCATCTCCCTCGCACTTTTTCTTATCTTGCCATAAAATAAATATTATTTTATTTTAAATGACGCTTCATTTTAATAGACGCTAGTAATTTATTTATTTGTATTTGTTAATCAATAAATATAATAAGTTTATCAATAATAATATACTACGAAAGGAACTTTATTCCAACCGAGTGTTCCACGCATATTTTTTTTTTTTATTTTTAAAGTCTGTTTGGTTTTTTTTTCACTTTAATAATGTATCGGTTTCAGAGTTCAAATGTCTGGGAACATCTTACTACATCGCTTCAGCTCACAATCAAGAAGATGCGCAAATGATACTTTCAAGCGAAAGGAAGCCGCATTGCTATACGTTTAGAGGTGAAAATATCTTTTATTTGGGTCATTCTATTCTACATTTAATTTATAGTAACCTCAAGTATAAACAATCTAAACCGTGTTTAAGGTCTTAAGTTCCGATGTTTTAAACTAAAACTAAATATTATTTATTAAACATTACCATTAATAACTATCATTTAAAGTTTATTGGCAACAATAGATTTAAGCAGCCTTTTGTCAATAACGGAACCGTATTACGGTATTTTCAAGAGAAATATATAGTACAGTATTGTTGCGCGCCACTATCAATGTCTTGTACATGGCAACACTAGTCACCACTAGTGCCCTCTAGTGTCGAGTAGCGGAACTAGGAGAGTCAAGATCCTTCTAGAAATTTCTGGACCGATATGTACTCGAACATTCTAGATGTCGCTACAGTAGAAGGTTCAGGAAACTATCTGAAGCCCTATATAAGGCTGGTATAGACCACGACCGAGTCAGTATTGAATTGGCGATTACTGCAACTAAAGTGATCAGTAGTACAATTGTGTTTATTATTAGTGTGTGTTTTTAGTAGTAATTAGTATTCTGTAATTAAACTGTCAATTTTGGTAATTCAATCGGCAGTTTTTAATTGCCTCGAACCCCAAGCTCGTAACAGTATTTTAAAAAGAAATCACGTTTTCTTGTAACCTTTCACCGCCGGGTTATATGAGTAATAAAATAAAAGAAGAATAATATGTCTCGTTTTCAGTGAAAAGCGTCTCCGGTTCTCTACACTCACCATACGAAACACAGCAGCGTTGAGCTTCTGTTTTACGCTGGTATTCTATGAGAGCGTGGTCCTTCCCCGGTCGAGCCGACCCATTCGTGCTACGACCGTAACTAAGCTGCAGCGTGGCTCTACCGCGTGAAGCTGTGTTGCTCTATTTCATCAATCACTGAACGCTTAATGGTGATTGGCAATTAGCTAGAATCATTTCGTTGAGACGGGCGCTTTGTACACGCTCTTATCCACTGTGCTACCGAAATCGACCGGAATAAAAAATCTTACTTGATTAATTGCTAGATGGAGTGACGACCTGGTAAGACAGGCAGGAAGTCGATGGATGCAGGGGGCTCAGGACCGTGCTTTGTGGCATTCCTTGGGGGAGGCCTATGCTCAGCAGTGGACTAAAGAAAGGCTGTAATGATGATGATGATGATGATGACGATTAATTGCACGCAGATTAGGGTTACAACGACATTGGTGTGCTGTAGAGTTACCAAATCTACTGTGTGATATATAGTCAGCGAAACTAGTATATTTTAGGTGATTTAAATGTTACCCCCACACTAGGATTTTCCCATGTAACGCGGAGGCAGTTTATTAGCGTAAATTAAGCAAGGACTAACATCCAGACCCGGAACAGCTGTTTGCAGGGCATATAAATACTTTTTTCATGCGGGATTGTTACTGTCGGTTCTCAAAATGAAATCCGTAAAACTATTTATATTCAACGTGTAAAAAAGATTCAGCCTATATACGTCCCACTGCTGGGCACAAGTCTCCTCTCATTTCTGAGAGCGTTTTAGGGCAAAGTAATGTCCGCCGCGTTGACCCAATGCGTGTTGACGAACTTCAAATGTCTTCGAAATGTTTTTTTTTCTTAGCACATGACATGCAGGTTTCCTCACGATTTCCTTCACCGCCGAGCACGTGATAAATCAGCACTTAAAATTGCAATTAACAATTTCATTGGTGCCGGCGGAGATCGAACCCGGGTTGCTCGAGTACTGTGAAGCTTACAGCGAGCGCTAACCATCTGAGCTACCACGGCTATCATCAATGTGTTGAGTTCGCGTAAATCATTATGATCATTGAATAATTAGAAATAGCGTCTATTAAAATGAAGCGTCATTTGAAATAATATTTCTTTCATGGTAAGATAAGAAAATGAGCGAGGGAGATGGATGTTATTTCATCTCACTTCCATATTTCGCCGCCAAGGCCGTCTACATTATGACACAAGGCGTAGTGACGAAAAAATCTTACACTTTTTGTCGACTAGCACCCATCCGCGAAAGAACTTCGTTCCAATAGACTGAATAGATCATTTCGATGAGGTTCTTTTTAATAGTTCTTTAATAATAATTTGCATATTACCAGGTGCGTTTGCGTTCTCTGGTTTCTACCACCGCCATTCGGAAACCACGTACGTTGGTCCGCACGCCGAACAGTTCCAGGCGAAAGATCCCAGCCAAGGTCTCTACTGCCACTCCGACGATAACTGGAGCGACGCACAATGCATTTACAAGTATGTTTATCAACCCCGAAGAAAACAGAGGGGTCTTTTAAGTTTGTAGTGTGTAGCTGTCTGTCTGTGGCACCATAACTCCTGAACGGATGAACCGTTTCGATTAAATTGTTTTCCTTTGAAAGGTGTCTTAATCGAGAGTGTTCGTAGCTATGTTTTAATAAAATTTGTTCAGCCGTTTGAAGATCATCAGCTCTTTTTGTTCCACGGGCTTTTTTTAATTTTTAAGTTAAGTTATCTCTAAGTGTAAACTTGTTTCATGGAAGACCGTCAGTGTAGTATATACATATGTATGTATTTGTTTATTCATAGGACACCAGATGTGCACAATATAATTTTTTTATTGAAAGTAGACATAATCTATGGATTGATTGTGCACCCCTATAGGTTTTACACAACGTTACAAAGTACTAGAAAGTTAAGACAAAGCAAAGTTACATTAACTAATAAAGCAATATGTCATTAGCCTCACATATTGATATTTGTTAAACAAGTCATTTTGAAAATGTAATTGATTCGGCCATTCAGCGAAATATAAATATATGTAATTTAGCTAAAAAATTGACAAATTAATAAAGTACCTTTATCTATCGGCATACGTACGTTATAGAGCAAAGTTACATTTTATCCATTCTCCCCCTCACAATCGCGTGGCTCAGACGCTGATATACGTGGGTGAAACTGCGGTACAAAACTAGTATCTAATAATATCCACAACTAAGAAAATAAAAACATGTAACGGATTAGTCCGCTGAAGTGGGCCGGCAATATAGGTCGAACAACCGACAAGTAATGGGGAAGAAGGGTTTCCGAGTAGCAGCGTCGTTCCGAACTGTAGGGCAGCCCCGCACTGGATGGAGTGACGATATGCAGGAAGTCAATAATGCAGGTACCTCAGGACCGTGCTTTGTGGCATTTTTTTGGGGCCGGTCTATGATCAGCAGTGGACTTCTGAAGGGTTATAATGATGACGATAACAACTAAATAGCTGCTATTATGGAACATGGATGTTACATTAGACATTTGTTGCAGTGATCTGTAATTTTTCCTATATTTAGAGATAACATGAAGATTATCTTATTTTCTGCCGACTTCCAATAAGGAGACGGTACTCAATTCGACTGTATGTTGTTTTTTATTTGTGTTACTTCATAACTTTTTACTGTGTGAACCGATTTGGATGATTATTTTTTTTATTTTAAAGCTGATACTTCTCGTGTGGTTGATCAAGGTCAGACCAATAGTTTTTGAGTTATTTTTAATAATTTATATGGAAGTCTTTAAAATATCTAAATTTTTTAATTTTAAATTATTAACAACTTTCATCGCTAGTGTTCGTAATATTTAACAGTCTTCACAAAAGGAGGAGGTTCTATATTCGAAGCGTATGTTCTTTATGTATGTAGTATTGTATTTTTGAATGAACTTATTTTTTTTTTCATTAAAGAGGCTACATCTTAAGGGTGACTATATCATTTAAATTTGGAAAAAAAATCAACAGTTCGGTCATTTTGGGTGACAAAATATTTTTGTATAATATTTTGGTGTTCCGACCAAAGCCCTTCCCTTCCCTTTAGGGAAAAACTTCCCTTCAGGGATGAAAATCTTTATTTTCCTACCAGATTGTATTGTTAATTTTAAATAGCTGGCGTTCAAGTTTACAGTTGTCACAATATTATTAAAGCCTAATATATCCACTTTGTGAACTCGAACAGAATAAACCCACGAGAAGAGTTCCCGGAATCGGTGGAGTACGAACCGAAGGTTTCGTACTGGTGCGGCCCGTACCGGTATTTCTTGCCAGCCACAACTGACATACGTTGCATCTTTTCTATATTCTCCATGAATTTCGTCCTGCGTTTCGGCTACGACGGCGTTACATACAAGAGTTCGGATCTGTCTTTCGTAAGTATTCTCATCATCATCATCATCATTACCGGGGAAGGACCACGCTACCACAGAATACCAGTGTAAAATAACAGATTAATGCTTCTGTGTTTCGTATGGTGAGTCCAGAGAACTGAAGACAAAGTTTACTGGAAACGAGGCATTCCATCTTAGTCCTCAGGAGTGGCAATGCATTTGCGTTTCGATTGTTAATCAAGGATAAATGTAGATGTCTATGGGCCGCTGCATCCACTTACCATCAGGTGGAATCTGTGACCATTTGTCACCCTAATTCTTTAAAAAAAAGTTTTTTGAATATCGGAATCAGGCATTAATCGTTACGTTTCCCACTCGGATTGGTGATTACAGTACAGGTGGACCAAACGAGGTACAATTTACGCCGCTCCCCGTCACCGGTCATGCGACATTTCTGACATAATTTTACGCGGTAGATCCATGCTGCAGATATATTAGTAGTATAGTTGTAACACGAATGGGTCGGATCGACCAGGGAAGGACCACGCTCCTACAGAATACCAGCGTCAAATAGCAGACTAACGCTGCTGTGTTTCGTATGGTGAGTGTAGAGAACCGGAGACCCTTTTTACTGGAAAAAAGGCATTCCATCTTAGTACTCACGGGTGACAACGCATCTGCATTTTGATACGTCGAGGATAGACGTAGATGTCTATGGGCCACAGCAACCACTTACCATCAGGTGCACTGTGCTCGTTTGTCACCGTTACCTATAAAAAAAATTAAGTCGCCTCTTGCCCTCATCTGTAACTCACAGGACGGGATAAAGTGGTTTCTTTTACGCCTTCACAACCCAGAAAGCTATTTAAGAATGTTAAACCCTACCAGCCAGTTTGCTCAGCGTTATAAAACTTTGTCATCATATGCACACAAGTAAGTACTCCCTGTGTGGTGGCGTTGAAAGTGAAATCCATCACCAGATTTCCTTCCTTGGGTGTCGTTGATGGCGATTATGGGAAAAACAAATACAAAAACAGAAGAATCTTAAGGCATAAAAGACAGACATAAAATACCCAGGCCATCGACGGACAGTTTACGAGTAACGACTAAGGTAAACTCGTACAACGGTAAAGGCGTATTTAACAGTGGACTGGCTGTTTTAATTTTCTACTTACGTCGAAAACTAAAGACATTTCATTTTTTTCGGTAGTTGGTGCAAGTTAAATTCTGCATGTACGACTTACTTTGCCCCCTCTTTTATTAAAAAAAAATTACTTCGCAATTCGCAGATGTACCAAAACGGTCAAGTGTTCTACACCGACGAACCGTGGGCCGGAATGTCGTGCTGGAATTGGGCATGCAAATGGCGCCATAATCAGAACCAGCGCTCGAATGAATTCTTCGTCAACTAATAGCTCGCACAAATAATTTAAGGCTAATAAAAATATTTAATACTATTTTTTTTTCAATAAAATACTAGTAATGCTATTCATCATCATCATCATTACAGCCCTTCACAAGTCCACTGCTGAACATAGGCCTCCCCCAAGGAATGCCACAAAGCACGGTCCTGAGCCACCTGCATCCATCGACTTTCTGCATATCTTACCAGGTCGTCACTCCATCTAGTGGGGGGACGCCCTACAATTCGCCTGCCGGTACGAGGCTGCCACTCGAGAACCTTCCTTCCCCATCGGTTGTCGGTTCTTCGAGCTATATGGCCCGCCCATTGTCACTTCAGCTTACTAATCCGTTGGGCTATGTCGGTCACTCTGGTTCTACTGCGGATATCCTCATTTCTGAGTTTATCACGCAGAGAAACTCCGAGCATAGCCCTCTCCATAGCTCGCTGAGCGACTTTGAGCTTCCTCATCCGGCCAGCAGTGAAGGACCACGTCTCAGTTACGTATGTCATCACTGGCAACACGCACTGGTTGTACAGTCTCGTTTTCAAGTTTTGAGGTATACCTGACGAGAAGATGTGCCGTAATTTCCCGAACGCTGCCCAACCGAGTTGAATCCGTCGATTAACCTCTCGGTCGAAGTTGGAATTACCTAGTCGGACTATTTGTCCCAGGTAAACATACTCGTCAACAACTTCGGGCTTAGTGCTCCCTACAACTACCGGCATAGGTGTGACATGGACATTAAACATGATCTTTGTTTTGTCCATGTTCATCTTAAGACCTATCCGTTGGGAAGCACTATTGAGGTCATTGAGCATAGTGCTTAGGTCCTCCAGCGAATCTGCCATAAGGACTATATTGTCGGCAAATCGAAGGTGAGTGATGTACTCGCCATTGATGTTGATACCGTATCCTTTCCAGTCCAGAAGCTTGAAAACGTCTTCCAATGCAGCGGTGAAGAGTTTCGGGGATATGACGTCACCCTGTCTTACACCTCTCTGCAATTGGATAGGTTTCGTACTCTGGTTCTGTACTCGGATAGCCATCGTAGCCCTACTGTACAAGCACTTTAGCACTTCGATATACCGACAGTCAACTTGACACCGTTGAAGGGACTGCAGCACCGCCAAATTTCAGCGGCATCAAAGGCTTTCTCATAATCCACATACGCCAGACATAGTGGCAAATTGTACTCCTCTGACTTCTGTACAATTTGCTGAAGGGTATGTATGTGGTCTATGGTGCTAAAGCCTTTTCGGAAACCGGCTTGTTCAGGAGGCTGGAAGTCGTCAAGTCTGCGCGCGAGACGATTCGTAATGACTCTCGAAAACAGCACGTAGACGCGGCTCAGAAAGGAAATCGGTCTGTAGTTCTTCAAGAGAGCGTTGTCGCCTTCCTTGCAGAACAAGACCACCGCACTTCTGCTCCACGCCTCCGATGTAATGCCACCATGGAAGACGGAATTAAAGAGCTTCTGAAGGACTTCAAGTACCAGTTTTCCACCCGCCTTCAGAAGCTCTGCTGTAATTCCATCCTCGCCTGGGGCCTTGCGGTTTTTAAGATACTGGAGAGCCATTCTAATCTCGCTCAGACTGACGTCCGGGATATCATCAGAATAATGTCGGACAAAACTCGCTCTTGGATCGTTACTCACACTTGCGTGTGGCTCCAACGTTGACGTGTACAGCTGCCCATAGAACCTCTCAATCTCATTCAAAATCTCAGGTGCCCCGGAAACGATGCTGCCACATTCGGTTTTCAGCCTTGACAGTTGGCTCTTTCTGGCAGACAGATCTCTGGCAAAGACTTTGGAGCCTTGGTTCCGCTCGATCGCTTCTTCAATACGAGCTGTATTGAAGTTGCGTAAGTCCCTCCGCATGCATTTGGAGATGTCTGTTCAGTTGTCTGTATGCTCTCAAATCTGTTGAAGAATGTAGCTTCATCTCCCGTCTAACAGCCATGAGATTAAGAGTGTGATCGGAGAGTTTTTGTGTTCTTCTGCGGCGGGTCTTGCAGAACTTAGCTCCGACCGCATGGACAGTTTCCACGAGTTTGTCATTCATATCGTCCACTTCATTGCAGTCTTCTAGGCACTGAAAACGGTTTTGTAACTCGAGCTGAAAGGTTTCGGGACTTTGGATTAGAGCACGAGGGGACGGAGCGTTGACTTCATCAGACGAGACCTCTCCAACTTAACATTTAGGTTCATTGTGCTGTGTGTTTTTCACCCTCACGATCACTGAGACATCACTGAACAGTTGTCGTCTGGTCGTCATAATGAAGTCAATCTCATTTTTGTCTAACCGTCGGAGCTCGACCAAGTCCACTTCCTGTGGGGCCGCTTCTGGAAGAAAGAGTTCATCATAAAGAGTCCCTCTTTCTCCATGAAGTCGGCCAGCTGTTGGCCCCTTGGATTCCGTTGCCCTATTCCGAATTTCCCTACTTTCAGCTAGCCGTTCTCTCTTGTGGCTAGTTTTTCATTGAAGTCTTCCATTAACACCGTATATTGGGTTTTGGAGGAATGCATGGCTCTAGAGATATCCTCACACATTTCCTCCACCTCCTCATCGGGGTGTGCCGAGGTTGGTGCGTAAACCTGTATGACCTTCAGCGAATACCGTTTGGTGATTCTGAGTATAAGGTATGCAACCCTCGTCGACACACTCTCAATCTTTACAACGTTGTTAACGAGAGACATGTGGACGATAAATCCGACACCTCCTTGGGACAGATGGTCGCCCTCCCGGTAATAGAGCAAGTTGCCGGATTCGAGGATTACCGTGTCCTCCCCCTCTCTTCGGACTTCGTATAATCCTATAATATGCCAGTGTAACTTGTCTATCTCTTCTTCCAGCTCCACAATCTTCTCGTCAGTCCTCAGGGTGCGTGCGTTGTATGTTGCCAGGTCGAGTCGTCGTAGGTGGCAACCGAACATCCACTGGAGATTCTTAGCACCCCCTCATGCTATTAAACATTACTAATATTCCCTTTAACCACTTCTGGTAAGCTTAAAATGCTTGTGTTAGAAGTGGTTCATGACAGTAGTCGAATGGCGGGTCCGAACCCACGACCTTTCGAATTCGCAGTCCGTGCCCTGCCATTAAGCTACTGACGCTTCATGTTGTTCATGTTGTTGTTCTTTTTATTTATGAAGAATAATAGGTGGCATGCCTAACGTAAGCCCCACGCTAGCATTTTCTCCTGTATCGTAGAGGCAGTTTCTGCCTCGTTGGTCTAGTGGTTGTAGTAGTGCGATTGCTGATCATGAGGTCCCGGGTTCGAATCCCGGGTCGGGCCAAAAAATCAATTATTGAGCTTTTCCATCAAGAAATTCTCAGTAGCTGCCCGGAGTCAGGAAGTTGGCGGTATTTCACCCCCGTGCCTCGGAAAGCACGTAAAGCCGTTTGTTGAGGACAGCTAGAGACCCGCCGCCCCGTCGCCCCTTCGTACCCCGCTACCCCCCGCGCACCCCGCACACCGGCGCCGACCAGCGATGTCGGCGTCCAATCAGCGCGCGTGTGGCTCCATTTGTCGTCGCACGGCACTACTCACAGACTGAGGCACCTTCTTGCGAGATATAAGAAGGGCGTCTCGGTCTGTGAGCTGTTCATTTCACTTCGGAGCGGCACTAAGGAAGAAACCTGAAGAAGACTCAAGACTCCAATTCAAGACCTCCCTCTGTACATAGTGTTAGACATAGTTATAGTTAGTCAGTGCCGAATTGTTGTAAATAGTTAATACAGTATATTAAAAAGTACCATCTTTTCTTCAAGCAGTCCCCTAGTATAGCTAACCTCAGATCAGTCGTTAAGTAATCAGTCACAAATAAATATACAGTCCACTGTTCATCCATTATATTCTTGGTCCATCGCCGCCGGATTCAAGCCAGAAGAAAGAAGCAAGAAGTAAGAAGAAACAAGAAAGAAGCCAATTATAGAAGAAAGAACATAATTATAGAAGAAAGAACATAATTATAGAAGAGAGAAGATCATTATAGAAGATCTTCAAGGAAGAAAGAAGTTCGTCGACGAAGAGAGAAGATCGTCGGTACTAATTTCTTCCCTGTTTCTTGTCACGATTACGTCACATACGTCTATTGTCTGTTTCCAGACAATTTCTTGTTTCTTAACCGCGTTTACGCGGCCAGTGGTCACTCCCTAACGGTGCCAAACTGTGACCATCTGGTAACGCCCTTGTGGCGGGAACGACATCCATACGTGTGTCTTTTTAAAGACTGTACGTACGTCTTTTTGAAGACGACCGGAGGTCGCAACGTGGGACCATGAGGAAGACACGAAGCCAGAAGACACGGAACGATGATGACATGCCGGTAGGAATGCGCATATTCGAAGAAGCACCCGCGTCCCCGTCCGATTATCTCGCAATGGCACAAGCGCCCTCCGCCGCGCCCGCGCTCCAGGCCCCGCCCGCGCCCGCATCTACGCCCGCGCCCGCGCCCCCGCCGCCGCGCCCCGCTATGTCCGTGTCCACGACCGATCGTTTGGGAGAGGTTAGCACTTCCGCGCCGCGTACAGAGACACTCGCCGCGATTATTGAAGATCTTCCGTCTACAGAGATTAGTTCGTTAGTACGTACCGTCGCGCCTGTAACAGACGTACATAGGCCCGCACCCCGCGCCCCGTCGGTTCGCTCCGTTCGTTCAGCCCGGTCGACGGCTAGTGCGATAGCTAAATTAAAGCAAATAGAGTATAACGCCGCGGAGGAGCTAGCTGCAATTAGGAGGAAGCAATTGCAGTTGGAAGAAGATCTTATTAGGAAGAAGTACGCTAGGGACGTCGCGCAACTGCAAGAAGAAACAGATAGGGAAAGTGTCAACGAAGACGAGTTAGTTGAAAATAGGGTACGCGTTGATAGGTGGTTAGAAAACGTAGAGACTGTGCGGGGGGAGTCGCCTTCCCGCCCCTCTCAGCCCGCGCCCCGCATCGAGTTAGAGCAGACCCTACCGAACAGGGTAACCGGTTACGACCACAGTGAAGATGCCCAGGGGAGGACGGAAGCGAATAACGTTCAACCGCGCCGCATAGATTCGGTACAGAGGGAAGATGGAGTCGCCGTAGGAATGAACCAGGTGGATCGTCGTGTACGGGTTACGTCGCCGTCGCGCGTCCAACGCCGCACTCTATCGCCTACACATAGATCGCCACATCGCCACGCGGATCGTAGATCACCGTCGCCGTATAGGGATGTAGGTGTACATAGATCGCCATCGCCACATCGCCACGCGGATCGTAGATTATCGTCGCCGTATAGGGATGTAGGTGCGCATAGGACGCCAGCGCCACAGCGTAGGCTAGAGAGAGATAGGGATAGAGATAGGTCGCTTACTCCGCGAGGGAAAGATAGGGGTATAGAGCGACTAGCGGAAGCTCTGGAGAATATGGTCAGAGTTAGGCCCGCTGCCGCGAAGCAGACGCAGGACTTGCCTATTTTTAACGGTTCGGCCGCGGAATGGTTAGCGTTCAAAGCCGCGATGAAAGAATCCACGCGTCTATATGGATTCACAGATACGGAAAATATGGCAAGGTTAAGAAACTGTCTACGCGGTGAAGCTAGGGAGGTAGTATCGGCACTGCTGTTTACCGCGAAGGATCCAGCAGATATTATGCGAACATTAGAGCAGTGTTTCGGCCGCCCGGAAGTAATTATCGATCGAGCGTTAGAAGAATTGAAACGCCTTCCGCGCCCGGGTCAAACCGCACAGGAATTAAATGCGTTCGCAATAAAGTTGCAAAATATCGTGTGCATTTTGCAAAACGTTGACGGCAAGGGATACCTGCAAAATCCAATGCTTACTAGGGAAGTAACGAGTAAGTTAAGCCCTCACTTACGGTCGCGTTGGTGTGATTATGCGGAGCACTACGGAAGTGCAGACGAACCGGACATCGTTACACTGTCCAGGTTCATGATGAGAGAGGCTGATCGTGCGTTGAGTCATGCCTATACGTCCGTAGAGCCGACTAAGGAATCGCCCGTAAGACGAGAGGCGCCGTCGTCGAAAAGGATAGTGACACGCCGCGTAGAGAATAGGGCTCGCGACGTAAAAACGTTCACCGCCCAGGAGGACACCGGTAGTGCCTCTTGTATGTGTTGCGGAGGTGAACACGTGATCGCTAAGTGTAGAAAGTTAGCGCAAATGGGTGTGGACGACCGGTGGAATTGGGTAAAGGAAGGTGGGGTATGTTTTCTGTGTTTAAGTAGTAAACACCGACGGTTCAAATGTAGAGCGAAGAAATGCGGCGTCGACGGCTGCAACGCCCCCCACCATGCCCTCCTTCACACCCGCAAGACCCGCGCACCCGAGACATCGGCAAAACCGGATGAGACCGTGCTCGTCGCGTCTAACGTCGCTAGTAATGCGTCCGTATTATTGAAAGTGTGTCCCATTACGTTACGTGGACCACGCGGTAGGGAAATAGATACGTATGCGTTGCTTGACGAAGGCTCAACCATTTCGTTGATCGACGACGACTTAGCGCGCGAGTTAGGAGCGGAAGGACCGGTAAAGCCGTTGAATATTAGAGGAGTAAGCAATAGTCAGCGCGAGGCCGATAGCAGGCTAGTTAACATAGGCATACGTGGCAAGACGCGCAGCGAAATGTACAGAATAAATGCGCGTACAGTAACAAATTTACAGATAGGTTCGCAGTCGGTAAATAAAGAGTGTTTACGGTTGAAACACTTACGCAACCTACCGAGCTCGGTTTGCTACGAGGACGCCAAACCGAGATTATTATTAGGCGCCGACAACTGGCATTTAATAATCACCCGTAATTTAAGGATAGGACGTCGAAGGCAGCCTATAGCTGCACGAACGTTATTAGGATGGGTGATACAGGGAACCGTGCCGCGATTCACGTGTAGGGAGGACGGTGAAACCGTATTACACGTCGTAAGCAGTAGCGGACGATTAGATAGGGACATTCGCACGTTCGCCAGTCAGGACGAGGAGTTAACGGAACTCCTTAAACGGCAGTACGAGATCGATTCCATCGGTATCTCGCTAAAGAGTAGGCCGCGACGGGAAGAGGAGCGCGCTGTCGAGATATTCCGGCGCACCGTCAAGAAGGTCGGCGAGCAATACCAGTTGGGACTGCCATGGAAGGACGACGACGTGCGGATGCCTCCCAGCTACGAGATGGCTGCTCGAAGACTGCGGACGATCGAGAAGAAGATGGACAAATCGCCGGAGTTTCGAGACGCCTATACAGCACAAATAGACAACCTCCTGGCGAAAGGATACGCAAGGGAAGCCGAAGGGACAGAGAGAGAGGACCCCAAGAGCTGGTACCTGCCCCACTTCGCAGTACAGAATCCGAACAAGCCTGGGAAAACAAGAGTGGTTTTCGACGCGGCAGCGCGTGCGTCCGGTAAATGTTTGAACGATTATTTACTTGACGGCCCCGACTTGTTACGGAACCTACCGGGCATACTATTTAGATTTAGGGAGAACGAAATAGCCGTGTCCGCGGATATTAGGGAAATGTTTTTACGCGTAAAGATAGACCGTCGCGACCAACCCGCGCAATTGTTTCTGTGGCGAGGTAACGAGCGATCCAGCCCACCGCGGGAATACGTTATGACTTCAATGATTTTCGGTGCGAGGAGCTCGCCGTTTCTCGCACATAGTGTTAGGGATCATAACGCGCGCGCACACGCAGAGACACATCCGTTGGCACTTAACGCTATCGTACATAGTCACTACATGGATGACTACCTAGACAGTTATGCTACGGTAGAGGAAGCGGTAAACACTGCGAGGCAGGTTATGGAAGTACACCAGCAGGCCGGCTTCACCTTAGCAGGCTGGAATTCGAACCACGCAGCCCTACTAGAAGACAAGCCGGAGGAATTACTAGCGAGCAAGCCTAAGGAGGTAGGCTTGAGACAAGACAGCCCAGGCAGAACCCTGGGGCTATTATGGATGGCCGATGAAGATGCCTTAACGTTCAACACATCCATGAACAGGGTACCGAACGAAGTGAAGACGCTGCAGAGGCCACCGACCAAAAGAGAGGCGTTAAGTGCAGTCATGTCGGTCTTCGACCCGCTGGGACTGCTGAGCTACCTCACCATCACCGCTAAGATCCTGCTGCAAGACCTGTGGCGGATGAAGAAGGTCGGATGGGACGACGAACTACCCGAGGAGGCAGCTGAGGAATTCCAGAGGTGGCTGCGAGTCGTCGAGGAAGTATCACGACTGCGGCTGCCTAGGTGCTATGCTCCTACGGGGGGAGTGGTAGAGCGTCAGCTTCACGTGTTTAATGACGCAAGCGAACGTGCGTACGCATCCGTGGCGTATTGGCGATTACGATACCGCGACGGAACGGTTAAGGTACGATTAGTGGCGGCCAAGGCGAAAGTCGCCCCGATAAAGGCGCAAAGCATTCCGCGGTTAGAGTTACAGGCGAATCTAATAGGCGCGCGACTCGCGGAATTCGTGCAAGGCGAGCACAGAGTGGTAGCCGATAGGGTAGTTTATTGGACAGACTCCACTACGGCGCTCCATTGGATTCAGAACGATACGGCGCGTTACACCCCATACGTAGCACATAGATTAGGGGAGATATCGGAGAAGACGTCACCCGAGCAATGGAGGTGGATACCGACCGCAGACAACATCGCGGATCAGGCAACGCGCATTAATTATACGTACAAGGAAGAGAGCGACAAATGGTTTACGGGACCACCATTCCTGTACGAAGATGAAGATCGATGGCCTCGACGTCGGGAAGAGAAGGCAGGGGATGAAGATGACGAGCTGGAGGAAGTCGTGGCGCACCAGAGCGACACCAGGGACGCTCCACACCTGCCAGACATCAAGAGGTTCTCTTCTTATGAGAGATTGGTCAGGGCCACCGCTCGCATATTACAGTTCGTCGATGCCATGAGAGGAAAGGCGCACGGACTAACATTGGACCACATCCAGAAAGCAGAACGGATGTGGATAGAGCGAAGTCAACAAGACAGTTTTGCTGAAGACATCAGTCGACTGCAGAAAGGAAAGAACTTGGCAACCGGCAGCGCGTTGAGGAAGCTCGACCCCATATTCGAAGATGGCATACTGCGAGCTAGAGGACGGATTGACGCAGCCGATGTGGACAGCCAAATGAAGAGGCCCACCATCCTGAACGGACGCCACCAGTTTGTAAAGCTGCTTGTGGAGAAGGCGCATAAGGAAGCAAGCCACGCCAACAGGGAACGGGTAGTGAACGACCTACGCACGAGATATCACATACTTCGACTACGACCAACCGTAAGAGAAGTGGAGCGGAGATGTCTGCAGTGCAGGGTACGCAAGGCGACACCACGGCCGGCGGTTATCGGAGATCTACCACCTGAACGGTTAGGGGCATTCGCGCGACCATTCACCTACACCGGAATCGACTATTTCGGGCCTATAACGGTAACAATAGGACGTAGGCATGAAAAACGGTGGATAGCGTTATTCACTTGTTTGACGACGCGCGCGGTACATCTAGAGATAGTTTATTCCCTAACGACGGACTCGGCGATATCGGCATTGCGGCGCATGGCGGCTAGGCGTGGGTGGCCACGGGTCATCTACTCTGACAACGGAACGAATTTCCATGGGGCGGACACCGAGCTACGACGGGCAATGGAGGAGTGGGCACCCCTGCTGAAGGACTACGCGTTGACTCGGCGGACAGACTGGAAGTTCATCGCGCCGGGCGCGCCGAACCAGGGAGGCGCATGGGAGCGTCTCGTGCGCTCAGTGAAGACCGCGCTCGAAGCCACTCTACACCAGAAGAGCCCGCGGGAGGAGACGTTGGTGACGCTCCTCACCGAAGCCGAGAATACAGTGAACTCTCGACCGTTGACACACGTACCGGTCGACATCGACGAGGAAGAAGCGCTGACACCCAACCACTTCCTGCTGCTGGGACCATCGAGCCTTCCAGTAACCGCGCCGTGCACGCCTAATGATCGTCGGGCGTGGAGAGCGGCGCAAGGACTTGCCGACGAGTACTGGAAGCGCTGGATGAAGGAGTACCTGCCGACGCTGGTTGCGCGCGGGGACTCACGGGATGTGCAGCAGCGACAACTACAAGAGGGGGACCTCGTCGTGGTGGCAGACGGTAGCCTGCCAAGGAACGTGTGGCCGCGTGGAATTATAACGCGGACCTTTCCCGGACCAGACGGCGTGGTGCGCAACGTGGAGGTGCGGACCAGGGGCGGATTGCTGCGGCGGCCGGTCAGGAAGATCGCCGTCCTCCCGAAAGAAGATGAGGCTCGCGAGCTACGCCGGGGGGAGGATGTTGAGGACAGCTAGAGACCCGCCGCCCCGTCGCCCCTTCGTACCCCGCTACCCCCCGCGCACCCCGCACACCGGCGCCGACCAGCGATGTCGGCGTCCAATCAGCGCGCGTGTGGCTCCATTTGTCGTCGCACGGCACTACTCACAGACTGAGGCACCTTCTTGCGAGATATAAGAAGGGCGTCTCGGTCTGTGAGCTGTTCATTTCACTTCGGAGCGGCACTAAGGAAGAAACCTGAAGAAGACTCAAGACTCCAATTCAAGACCTCCCTCTGTACATAGTGTTAGACATAGTTATAGTTAGTCAGTGCCGAATTGTTGTAAATAGTTAATACAGTATATTAAAAAGTACCATCTTTTCTTCAAGCAGTCCCCTAGTATAGCTAACCTCAGATCAGTCGTTAAGTAATCAGTCACAAATAAATATACAGTCCACTGTTCATCCATTATACCGTTGGTCCTGCGCCTGATCTCTCTTCGGTCGTGTCGGTTTACCGTCCCATCGGGCTATGAGAGTGAGGGAATAGAGAGTGCACCTGTGCTTGCGCATACACTTGGGCACTATAATCCTGTCCTGCGCAGATGGCTCGTCTCCGTTGAGGCTGGCCGCCGTGGCCGAAATTCGGTCTGGAGGACATTATTATTAGAGGCAGTTTACATTCATAAACTGTACAAAAACAAACATCCAGACGTGGAACAATTATTTGTACACACACATTTAAGGAATACTTGAAGTATAAATTCTCTAAATTGATGCAACATTAGGAACACACAAAATTATTAGAAACCCTCTTGGAGATCAGTTTCCAAAACAATGGCGAACCCCTAGAAACTATCTAAAGACGAAAAAAGATTTTTAATTTAAAAAGAAAATACATCCACAAAGAGAAATAATTTTTAATAAGCGCGATGCTTTCAAGATATTAATTTATGTACGTAAAAAAAATACATTGCAGTGGCGGTTTTAGAATATCCACTACTCCCATATCATCCCGTAGGTGTCGTAAAAAGAGACAGACGGATACAAAGCAGGAGAGTGGCAGCAGCGTCTTCCTAATAATGACTAAAAATACAAAACTGCGGTGGCCTACCCGCTTACCAAGCGTTGCAACTATGGCAAAAACTATGAAGCAATCTATGGGGGGAGGTCTATGTTCCGCTGTGGACTTTCATCGGCTGTATCGATAACGATATGCGAAACGCCTCCGCCCGCGGACCATGCACCATTGAAACTACGTTACGTCGCAAGCAATCGCAGTGGATTAGTCATGTGCTTCATATTGCATAGCAGTACAACTGACGTGCATCAACGTGTAATACGCGTGAGCCAGCCAGCAGCCAAAACATAAATATTGTCGAGGACTTCATACGATCAACGGACGCACCCTTAGGGCAGGGATGGCGAACCAATGGCACGCAACACAATTTATTGGGCACGCCACTGACCACAAAGTTCACTATGAAGTATATTACAAACGAACGCGAGTGATCCTATACATCGCTATGAAATGTTCGGGTGCGGTGCGCGGGACGGCGGTAATCACGAAGTCAAAATTATTTTACGGCACGTCTATGGCCTCATTAAAGATTCTTTAGAAAAATGCCACGTTGATACATAAAGGTTCGCCACCCCTGCCTTAGGGTTTCGTGTATCCCACTTTGAGACACCCTGGTATAGCGAATATTGTAACAAAACACATATACAAGAATGGATATGCCTCTAATATTCACGCTTGGCAGATTGATCTTCAGATCTCAGTACCAAACGTAAGTAACTAAAGTAACTAACTAATTTCTAAGTAAATTCTAAGTAACTAAAGAATTATAGAATAGGGGGCAACAGAGCATGCGACTCACCTGATGGTAAGTGACTACCGCCGCCAATGAACAACCGCAACGCCAGGGGAATTGCAGGTGCGTTGCCGGCCTTTCAGAAAGGTGTAAGCTCTTTTCTTGAAGATCCCCAAGTCGTATCCGTCCGGAAAATTTGCCGGTGGTTAACAATTCCGCAGAGAAGTTGTACGAGGAGGAAAACTCCTAGTGAAACGCACAGTGATGGACCGCCAAGCATACAGATGGTGTGAAAAACATACAACGCATTTGCATTTTGAGTCGTAATCGAAAATAGATGTCTATGGGCCACAGCAACCACTTACCATCAGGTGGACTGCGTGCTCGTTTGTCACCCTTATCCTATAAAAAAATAATTAAACTGTTCTTTAGAAAAAGAAAAAGTCCAACTGGGTTTGTTAGTGTTTCTTCTCAGAATAGAGGTATTTTCCGAACCAGTGGTAATTGAACATAATGTGGATTATAAATAATACTAAATATGATATTTAGTACTATTTATAATCTATATTAATTTAGAAAATAAAATCTATTTTTATTACGAGTACTAAAAATTAGCATAACGTCTTATGTAGCTTTATAAGCAACGAAAGTTATAGTATTGATTTTAAAATAAAATACAATTGGTTCAAAAATGATTTATTAACAAAACATTTTTCATATATTTCAACAATTCATACAATGTTTTGACTACTTACAGTGTATAGTTTTACATTTGTACATAATATTGCTTTAATTCAACACAAATTATATATTATGTTTTTTTTTTAGTTCCGGAGACTAGAATGACATTTTCATATGTTGCTAAAATAAAATAAAATTGTAAAGTTATATTAGAAACGGTATGTATGTATGTCCGTGTATTTACATGTTGTAAAATTTTAGAAAAAAAAAATAATCGATTTGTCCTAATGAGGCCTAATAATCTTACGCTCACCAGATGTCGCTAGTTGGGACTGAGATGAAGTTTTTTACACAATGTCGACAATCAGCTTTTAGAGTACATAAAGAATGCCTCAATGGTTTGCTCTTTTATTTTTTGCACATTTTTAACTCTCATCAACTTTTTTACTTTTAGAAATAACTGTAGCTTCGTTTATTAATTTCTATTCCAATCAATATAAAATATAAGTAATATTTCAGGAAGAAATATTAACCCATATTACTATACTATTGCATATTTCAAGCAAATTACTTCCCACACCATGAAATCTGTCAAATATTACACCTTATTGCTAAGAGGCACCGCGCTGGTGGCAGAAGTCGTGGATGAAAAGTGATGATGCTCATTGCGTGGTTATCACAGACTATGTTATAATCATAACCCAAATATAGCGGACAACGGATATGAACTACCAAAACCTTGCGACAGAAACAATAATAATTGAATATGTTCTATTCTATGATACAAACGAACTCTAAACACTAAAAGTTCCATGTAGGAAATATATCAATTGACTACGTACATAAAACATATAGGGTTATTTTTCAAAGAGTAGAGCCAAATTTTAAAGTTCAAATATATAAATATAGATATACCGTTAATGCAATTTTTGTAAATACGAGTAAATAAGGCTTCTACTTTTATTTGAAATTATCCCAAATTGATAGTGATTTATGGGCAACAACATTTTTGCTTACCGATCGACCCATACGAATGTGTGCGTGCGCAGTAAAATCAATTAAAATAATGCACAGAAATGCATGGACATAATATTTGGGATTCTTTTTAAATTAAACTTTCTTCACTATTTGCCTATATTGCTAATTCTGAACCTTCTCTGCAAATTTGGCCGGTTATTGCAAAATAACCCTGTATGTTTATGTAATTATTAACAGTATCACTGAAGTTAGATTCTTTCTTTAAAGTAATAAATGTCTTCCAGACCAAATTTCGGTCTCGACGGGCAGTCTCGACGGAGACTAACTGTTGGCACAAGGCACGATTATAGTGCACTAGTGTTTGCGTAAGCACAGATACTCTCTCTATCCCCTCACTCTTAAGCAGGGAATTCACTTGACGGACATGCCCGCGGGCATGTCTGTAGACATAGCTGCCGAAAGTCGCTACTATAGGTCTGTGCAAAGTTTGATAGTGTAGGACAGTCACACAGTCGATCTGGCAGACTTGCCTGTTGAACGTTCGCGCGATCCCATTAGGTCTGCGCGGGCACAGACATGCTCGGTCTAAAATAAACTGATGAGGCTGTGTAGTGTATTGCGGCGACAGACATGCCCGCGGGCATGTCCGTCAAGTGAATTCTCCGCTTTAACGTCCGATGGGACGGTGATCCGAAACGACCGAAGAGGTCAGGCGCAAGACCAACCTTTACGTTCCTTCCGAGGCACGGGACGAGGGTGAAACATCCGAGAATTTGTTGACATTTGAATTATAATTTACTTGTGTACTTATCATAATTAGATGATGGTGCTTATATTATGGCATATTTGGAATATTTGTAGTTATTGTTGTGACAATTAATCTATAATACTGACGGGTAAGAAATGGACATGAGGTAAACATAATTTAAAATTTAAAATTTTGTACAACCGACTTCAATATAAATTATTAAGAATAACTCAAAAACTATTGGTCAGACCTTGATCAAATTATTAAGAAACCACATGAGGAGTACCAGCTTTCAATTAAAAAAAGAATCATCGAAATCGGTTCACCAGGAAAACGTTATGAAGTAACCCACATAAAAAAACATACAGTCGAATTGAATAAAATTAAAATGAAATTAAAATTGAGAAAATGGCGATGATTATCAGCGAAAGCAAAGCAACTGTTTTTTCACTATCAGATGGCAGGTGGCTTTTTAAATACAGGAAAACATAGTCAGTACACTAAGCAACGATAGTTTTTCTTCTTATATATTACATGCAACCTATTAATTATAATGGCTTGGCCTAAAATACATTTTTTTCGACGTGACAACGTCTTATAAATCGATGAAGCTGGCTGCACGCACGAAAAAACATGACTCATGCGGTGTTACCTAGGCGTTCCATTTAGTGCAAGCGAGATCGCGGAACGAGCGACTGTGCGAGCGAATGTGGTGTCAGTTGTTTATAGCAACGATAATTGCGGCGATAAAGGTAATAGATTCTTTCGATATTAAATATTTCTTATGACGTTGTCACGTTCAACTATCGTCAGTAAACCGACTTTACAGACAACCGATTTTTTATAATACACTAGTGACCCGCCCCGGCTTTGCACTGATGATTTCTAGATCTTGACAACAGCGCCACCTACCGGGTCAAATGTGAATCTAAATTATCTAGGGATCCATTGAAACGCACACAAAAAAAATCATCAAAATCGGCAGGGTCGTGTTTGAGTTAGCCTGCCTTTACCTCCCTCCGCGCTCCATCATACCGCGCCTCAAGCGTCGCCATTATAGTACCGATAGCAACGCTGAAATGTATCTACGTCCGTTCTTTGTGCTCCCGTGCGATCTCTAGCATTGTTACTGTTTTCGTTGTTGTTTTTGTAACTGTTGATTTTTTGTTTCTGTTGACTTTTTACGCTTGTTAATTTGCGATAAATACAGAATGGAGTGATGGCAGTGATACAGAAACGAATGATTTCGATAAAATAACTGCTATCGAACTTATGGATGCGTAAATATCTACCTACCAGTTTTGTTCGGGCCTTCGTAAATAATTCATTTAAAATGTGTAATAAAAGTATAATAAAAATATTTATCGGACACGTTTCTTCAGTGTTATTATTTTACTTTACTAACTAAATAAATTATTTAATAATATGCTTTTTAGAAACTTGCTTGCCCTCCATTTTTCTGTACAGGGCAACAATCTAAAAATCGAACTTCTTACAATTATACACTTACAGTAACCGTTTTGTCTACTGTACCGTCAGCTGTGACGTCTTAACGACGACGGTAAACTTGAAATGAACGCGTAGTATAGAGATAATATTTTGTTCACTCGCGTAAATATTTATAATATGTATTTTAATTTTTATCTCCAAACATTAAATTAAAAGCTGAGGTTAGCCGTGGATATCTATAACTTCAGGTCGTTCAACGCCTCATTTCTTCCCTTAGCGTGGGTGCTGTCCACGGAGCAAATACTAAGAGGAGGTGTTATAATTAGATTTCACTATCTAAAAATGCGTGATAATTTGCGGGGTGAGGGAGTGGTAAGCCCACTTAACTATTTTCCATCTACCGATAAATAGTAAAACTACTCGCATCGTTTCATATCGATGTTGCAATGTAGTTTAGCTACCTTGACGATAGATGGCGGCCTGTTCATTTGATTATAAAACTAATACTTTGGCGATTAAAAATTCTTTAGGGACTGAATGCAAAACAAATTTCAGCACCTTCGTATGATTATTTCACCAATACTGAGCTCTACGTACCTTTATATTTTAGTTCCCATGATACAAAGTGTCGCCATCTAGTGTCAAATATATTCAATTATATTTGAAAGTCAACGCAAAGACATTTTTCTGGAATTATTTTAATGAATTAGGTATAAAATTACTTACAAATGAAATGTCATTCCATCCATATCATCAGAGCGTCTATCTGAGTAGTTTTTACGCGATAAAACACAAACATTTTCTTCTTAATACTACAAAACTACACCGATTTCCGATTTTCGATACATAAAGCTCACAGGATGAACGCTGACAGTATACTAACTAAAGCCACGCCCACTGTGATGACGTTAGGACCTAGTTAGAATCACAGTGCACAGTAGCTTAGGCCGTATCCTCTTTGTATTTGTTCCGTGATGCTGTCAACCATTAGGATCTTTTGAGATATAAGAAATAATTAAAATAAACGCGATAAAATTCTTAATAGTTACTTTCATACAAGTTAATTACATATTAAATACTTATTCATAAATAATAAAAAAAAATCACACGAATACCGTAACGATATCAGTAATAATAAATGTAGCAACATTTCAAAATTGACATTTTACCCTCCGGAATTTAAAAAAAAACCGGACTATACAACATTTATAATGCACGATATACATATAAAAGTAAAGTTGCAGCCTATTTACGTCCCACTGCTGGGCACAGGCCTCCTCTCATTTCTTAGAAGGTATTAGGGCAAGGAATGGTCCACCGCGCATACGAAACAGCAGCCTTATTCTGCTGTTTCACGTTGGCATTGTGTGAGAGCGTGGTCCTACTAAATAATTAGACAAGTTGACTTTCATAAAGGAAATATCGCATAAGTCCTTATGTCATTAACTTCTAATTTTTTTTCTATTAACGATCACAATTGTAGACAGTCAACTTGAAAACCCAACAGTAACGTTCGCAACACATCAATAGACATGTAATTACGCTCTCGGTAAACTTTTTGCGCGCAGGTTGCAATGGGTGGGGCTCACTCTCCTACTAAAAATGGCTGGGTAAGTACCATCATGTTAATTCTGCCGCTGAAAAGCTATGCCCCATGGCTGTGGTTAGAAGCTGAAGAGAAAAGCCTGAGAAGCATTCCATCTTAGTCATCAATTGATGTCATACATACTCTCATCTGTATTATTAGGTTTGGTGGTTTTAGCTTGTTTTCACAATACACAAATATACAATACGCGAAAATACTACGAGCGAAAAGAAACACTAAATCTCATCTATACATCTATACAAATAAAAAAAATTGAGGTGACTGTTTGTTATGTCTAATATAACGGCTTTTTACTAAATGCATACGAAAGTATATATTTTGTGTCTGTCTGTCTGATTGTTCCGGCTAATCTCCATAATGTTTGGACAGATTTTGACGGGACTTTCAGTGGCAGATAGCTGACAGCTTTTATTTTAAAAAAGAATTAGGGTTTCGCGCAAAAACAAAACCCAATCGTAATAAATTTCACGCGGTTAAGGTAGCGAGGAACAGCTGGTACTCTATATAAAACAAGTGACAAACGATTTTACAGTCCACCCGGTGGTGAGTGGCCACTTTAGTCCACGGACACCTGCAGCCAACTTCAAACAAAGAAAGCCGCGTTATCGTGGTCACCTCTGAGATCTGAGAGAGAATGCCTCACAACCTGTATACTGGTCGCTCCATACCCTACTGACCGGAACACCGCAGTGCAGCATTGCTTTTTGCAGGCAGCAAAAGAGCCTTACTATTAAACTGTATTAACCTACTTTATTGCTATGCCATCAGGTGCACTGTCAGATGGTTTGTTACTCCAATGAGTTCTAATAATTTTCTGCTCACCAGATGTCGCTAGTTGACACTGAGGTAAAGTTTCTAGTTACGCAATGTAATTTAATTGAGAAGTTGTTTTTTTTAATAAATGTTTATCAGTTTCTAGAGTATGAAATTTTTACACAAAACAATGCGTCAGTGGTTTGCTCTTTAATTTTTTGGATATTTTTACCGTTTTTTTTAATTTTGCTACTTTAATATCTGTGGTTTGGTTTATTTATTTTTAATGTTATTAATATAAAATATAGCTAATAATGCAAAAAGAATAACTTTTACATTTTCTGAACAAATTAACTTCCCCACTATGAAATCTTTCAAATATTATACCCCACTTTCTAGTGGTGCCGCCCTGGTGGCAGAAAAAGTCGTGGATGACCTCATTATATAAATGTTTTAAAATTAAAAATTTTGAACAACCGACTTGAATATACATTATTAAAGATAACTCCAAAACTACTGGTCATACCTTGACCAAATTTACCACCACATGAGAAGCACCAGCTTTCAAATAAAAAATAATTATCGAAATCGGTTCACGTAGAACAAAGTTATGAGGTAACACACAAAAGAAACATACGGTCGCATTGAGTACCTCCTCCTTCTTGAAGTCTGTAGAAAATACTGAGCAGCCATTGACCTAATTGAAGTTAGAAATATTATATATAATATTATGACCATAATAAGGAAAATTAAAATGGCTGCGCCCCATCAGGTCCACACTATAACCTTCTTAGGAAGTGGAATAGCCTTTTTTTTAATGCATTTCAGTCAGTAAAGTCCACTGCTGAACGTAAGTCTCCCCATAGATTGCGTCATAGAGGGGATATAAACTATAAATGGCACGCTTGGCAAACGTTATGTGAGCTGGGCCCCCTTTCCCTAAGGCGAAGGGCGGTCGCTTCCGATTCGGCAGAAACTCAAACTCGAAGTAACAATCAACGAGGGCTTATAATTTTTGCTCGCCAGATGTCGCTAATTGATACTAAGGTGAAGTTATTTTTTAAAAATGTTATATAATTGAAAACTTAGGTTTTAAATAAAAAAAGTATGTGTACTTATGTACGCACGTAGGAAGTTATACTTCTTTAGCGTAAAGAAAAAACAAAAAAACACTTGAGAGAAAATTAGTGGATAATTTTCTCTCAAGTGTTTTTTAGGTGTCAGTGTGCGCGCGCATCGTAACAACTTCATGGTGTCGTTTTTAGCTGTCGGTTTGCGCGCGCGTTGTAAAATTCACTCTCATCATTTTTCGCAAACGCCCCAAAGAAGTATAACTTCAAAAATAACGGTTTCTAGAGTATGTATAATGTACATACACAAAACAATGCCACAGTGGTTTGCTATTTCATTTTTTGTACATTTTTAACTCTCTTTTTAATTGTTTTACTTTTAGGAATATCCTTAGTTTTGTTCATCCATTCGTAATCTAATTAATAAAATATAATTAATATTTCATAAAGAAACAGTAATCCTTACATATTTCTAACAAACTGACTACCCCCGTTATGCAATCTGTCAAATATTTCATTGCATTTCCAAGTGGCGCCGCCCTAGTGGCAGAAAAAATTGTGCCCTCATTGGACTAATTCACTACCTAATGAAATGAAATAGCGAGAAAACGCTGCTTTATATATCATTCTTTTATATTGTCTCGCATATTATATTATTTAAATATCATTATTATTAATTAATAATGTACAAGCGTCTGTCTGTGAGTTATTTTGGCATTATATACATAACATTCATCACTTATAATTAAAAACCAATTCACTTAAAACCTATTTTAACAACGGACATAAAATTTCCACCACAAACATATTATGTAAGCGTCTTATGCCTAAATACACAAACGCTGTCTATTGTTTGTCTCTATCACTTCAAGTCAAAGTGACTGCGACGCCACGAGACATAACAACAACTCATTAATATTAACTGGCGTTTGAGTATTTGGCCATAGTCAACATTCGAACGCTAACAGCCATCCGATCCGTTTCTCTTTGCGATAACTGAAACTTTAAACTTGAAATTTGAAATTTTAAACTTTAAATTTTAAACTTAAAATTAAAAATTCACTAAGTTAAAAAAGTAGAGGATACGTTCAGACGTCCGTATCGTTTTAGTAAATAGTGTCATTTAGTTAACCCGGTATTCGAAACTGTTAATTCAGTGGAGAATTCCAATAATTCATCGTGCCGCGATAATCTAAAAATAGACTCGGGTTTTTAATAGTTTAAATCCCTATTTGCGTGCTAGGCGATTGTAGACCGAATCTCGCTTCACCTAGAGTAGGTTTAGGCCGGCGGCCGTCGAGCAAGCGACCGTTAGCTCGCCCGGCGGGGCCTCGCGTCTGCATTCTTTTACAAGGTCGTGCGCCTTTTTAACAAATTTAAATATCATTTAACCCGTGAGAAAGCGCGCTATGAGCAATTTGCTCACACAAAAATTTAATTCAAACATTTTTTGTCTTTCCCTTGCCACACCAATTCAAGCACTTAAGTACCTTCCTAAATATTCACCCCCTCTCCCCTGACGCAATTCTCGATCCGCTCAGTGGCGTTGCGACCGCGCAGCAAGGCGTTTGTGGAGGCCGTGTACCAACGTGCGGCAATTTGCTCATCACGCGCCCATCCGTGTAAGTATTTATTTTAGTGGTTTAAAAAAGTTAGATTGTTATTTCTGCCATATTATTTCTTATTATTAAATTATTATTATTATTTGTTTGATTTATATTAGTTGATTATCATGTAAACTCTTTAGTAATAATGTTATTATTTTTATTTTTCTTCCAGCTACACTACAGATACAAAATGGACGATCGAATGCAAGCACAAATTCGTTCGTGGTTGGAAGAGGATTCTGGTGATGAATTGGATGCAGATCTTGAAAATGGGGAACAATATCGTGTTGACACCATAGAAAGCGATAGTTCTGTCATCCGTAGTCCTCACGAAACTGATACGGAGCAATCGTCGGATAAAAACGATGCTGATATTTCTACTCCCGCGACTCAACAACAAAGAGGTAGGATCCCATACTATATTGGCAAAGATCGTTCCACAAAATACTTATCCACAAGCCTTTACGTAACGTACGTACTAGGAGTTATTACATAGTTATCCACCTGCCAGGAGTAAAAAATGTAGCTAAGAATGCCAAAGAACCTTTAGAATGTTTCTCATTGTTTGTGGATGATACCATGATAGACAAAATAGTCCTGTACACGAATGTGTACATAACTAAACTACAAGAAAAGTTTTCACGTGAACGGGATTGCAAACTTACAGATGCGGTTGAAATAAAAGCATTGATCGGAGTTTTGTACATGGCGGGCTTGAAAACGATCTGTCATTTAAATGGACTTAACCATGTAAAGAGGCGGCGCAAATTGGACCTATTATTGACGGTTCTATAACGGTCATAGGCCCTCACCGCAGCGTTTTTCTCCCTCAGTAATTGTCGTACATCCCCGGGGAGCTCAAAGCGACGATCACTCGACGCCTTAACCTGCCTCGAAGACTCCCCGGCAACCACCTTTATATGAGAGGTGATGTGAGAGATGGCTTCTAAGGCCACCTCTTTGGTGTCAATTACATCTGGCACTTGGTCTAAGTATTCTGAGTTCATAGTTGCGAGGTTGGCCTCGAACCTATGCCAGTCCATAACAGTTTTGGCTAGAGGAACCTCGCTGCTTGACTGTCCTAACGACATTATGACCGGGCGGTGATCCGATGTCAACTCATGCACCACTTCTATGGAGCGTAACGTTAAGGTTACGTTCCTGAAGAGTGCTAAGTCGATTTTGGACGAACTACGAAATTGGTTTGTTGAATAGCTAGTATCCTCCTGAGGGGCTATTATATCGAAATTCAGGCGGTCACTTAGCTTTACTAAGTGCTCGCCGTTAGTATTTTTTCTATGGTTATTGGACCAGATTTGGTGTTTACTATTTAAGTCACCGGCTAGTATAACTGAATTGCTAAGGTTGAATAGCGCTTCGAAGTCGCTATTAATTATCTTTTTATTTGGTGATAGATATACGGAGGCTACCGTGATCGGTTGATGACCGGTCATGGCTACTCTGCAAACGGAGGCCTCTAGATCAATTAGTTGAGGCGTGTCTATGGGCACTACATGTAGGGACGACCTATAATAAATAAGTGTCCCTCCTGACCTAGTCCCTATGCAATCGTTTCTTACTACTCTATAGTTAGCTATTTTTGGGTCTCTAAGGCTAGGCTTAAGAAAAGTCTCTTGCACTAGCAATATGTCTATCTGATGGTCAGTGAGGAAGTCCGGACTTCGTCAATTTGATTTTTAAGGCCGTGCGCATTGAAGAAGGCGACAGCTATCGACGTAGGTTTTATTCTGGCTGTAGTTGTGCTTTTATCCATTATGAAAGAATAAAACCGAGCCAAATTAACTGTAAGCAAGAACTTCGGGCCTAATTGGCCCTGAAGTTCTTTATCGCCTCTATTACCTCCATGTGGTCCAGGGAGGCCTGGAGGCGCTCTTTAGCAGAGCGCGCCGTCCTAATTTTATGCTCTGGAGTCTTCACCACGGGCCGGTGATGGTTCCGGCGAGAGTGGGGTGAGCATTAGCTCACCCGTGTTCACGTCGGAGAAACGTTCCGCTAAGAAGCGGTACATTTCCCGTTGAACGTTCAGGAGATTGGACATCCTAACTCATTTGCTGTTCGAACACTATATAATTACACTAAGTCCCGACACCCTGCTGATGGCAGGGTGCTTGTGCGAAAACCCGTAACGGACACCAGTCCCGTTACGTCTTTTGCACCACAACACTATTAATTAAAATTTAAAAGTCTCCCCAAATGGGGAGAGGGGCACTAAAAAATATAAAATATTTACTTAAATATAATACTATGTGTGTGTAAAAACTTACCCGAGAAAACCGGGTAGAAATGACAATTTTTGTCTTTAATCACTTCCCGCTTAAAACTCTGATGGTGAAACTCCTTGGAGGAGGAAAAGCGTCTCCGAGTAGTAATTTGAGGAATTCCAAAGGAATTCGAGACAGCCTTCGTGAAGGAGGATTTGGTCAGACAAGGCCTGCCGGTGCAAGAAGTGCACCGCATGGTCAATAAATCCACCAACACCCCGTATAACCTGGTGTTGGTTATTCTTGACCTCTCAGAAGAGGGCAAGAAGATATTCGATATACGCACAGTGTGCCATCTCTCGGGGGTCATTGTAGAACCCCCGCACAAGAAAAAGGTGCCGGGACAGTGCCATAGATGTCAACTCTATGGACACTCGGCCCGCAACTGCTTCGCCCGTCCCAGGTGTGTGAAATGCACAGGGGATCACGGCACTAAGGAGTGCTCCCGTGGCGCTTCGTCCCCCCCCCCCCCCCCGAGCTGTGTGTTATGTGGGGCGGTAGGGCTCACTGCGAATTTCCGCAGTTGCCCAAGTCCCTAAAGCACAAAAGCCGAGGGGTAGAAACGCTGGGGGTCGCAAACAGTCCCCTAAGCAGAAGGGAGCACAGGGCCCTCCAAAAAAGGATGGTCCCTCTCCCCCTGCCTTCGTTCCGGCTCCGGCCCCCAAGCAAAGCGCTTGGGCTAAGCCGCTGAGCCTGGCCAGTGGAGTATACACCAAAGAGTGTGCCCACCCCTCTCCCGGCTCCCACTCCCGCGCGCGCACCGGCACCTTCAGTCGCCCGTGCCCCGCGAAAGGAGCCTGCACCAAAGTCGGTTAGCAAATCGACCCACTCCCCGGCCTTGGAGGATTTAGCTGAAGATTTCAATCTTGTCTGCGACTTCGTAGACAGTTTTGATGTTAATGAGCTGCGCACATTAGCGCATATAATTAGGACGGCGCGCTCTGCTAAAGAGCGCCTCCAGGCCTCCCTGGACCACATGGAGGTAATAGAGGCGATAAAGAACTTCAGGGCCAATTAGGCCCGAAGTTCTTGCTTACAGTTAATTTGGCTCGGTTTTATTCTTTCATAATGGAAAAATGATCTTAGTGAGGGATCCGGGGATGACGTCGAGACTGGTACGCCAGACCCGGACCTCGATGACACTGAGGTCATCAGTATGAAAGAGATTGAACATGCGATTCGAAGTTTGAAATGTGGTAAGGCTGCGGGACTAGACAGAGTTACTGCTGAAATGGTCAAGTATGGTGGGCCTCGCGTCTGGGACAGCTTTCATCTGCTGTGCAATTTGTGCTGGCGGACGGGGGATGTCCCGGATGATTGGCGATCCGCAGTCATTGTGCCTTTATATAAAGGTAAAGGTTCACATTTTGACTGCGGGTGCTATCGGGCGATCAGCTTGACCAGTTTAGCAAGTAAAGTTTATTCGAAGGTTTTGACACGTAGGATGCAAGAGAAATCGGAAAGATTTCTATGGAAGGCACAATGCGGATTTAGACCTGGAAGAGGATGCACGGATCAAATGTTTTCTCTCCGCATGATCACGGAAAAGCTTCTGGCTGCTAACCAGAGGATTTTCTGTGCTTTTGTGGATCTTGAGAAAGCATTTGATAAGGTTGTAAGGAAGAAAATGTGGGAACTGTTGCCGGGGTATGGTGTGGATGGTCGATTGCTAAGGGCTGTGCAGTCACTTTACTGTGACTGTAAAGCCTGTGTGCGGGTAGGGCATGACCTGTCACCCATGTTTAGCGTCCAAACGGGCGTAAAACAGGGTTGTGTCATGTCTTCCTGGCTGTTCATACTGTATCTCGACAGCTGTTTACAGAAACTGAAAGATAGCTGTTTGGGTGTGAAATTGGGTGACATTAAAGTAAATTGTCTGCTGTATGCTGATGATGCAGTGCTTATTGCACCATCAGAGGCAGAACTGCAGGCATTAGTCACGTGTATGAAAGAGGAATGTGAAATTAAAGGTCTCCGCTTGAATGCTAATAAAACTAAGGTTCTGGTATTTGAAAGGGACGAAGAGAGAACGAAGTGTGAAATATGGGTAAATCAGGAATGTCTAGAACAGGTAAATGAAATTGTATACTTGGGGAGTGCTTTTAGCCGGGATGGAAGATGTGATTTAGATGTGGACAGGCGTGTCGCTGCCGGGAACAAAGTCAATGGTGCCCTGACTGCGTTAGTCAAAAGGCAAGGCGTAGTGAAGAGTGCACGCCTTGCAATACATAACGCAGTGTTGGTACCGACTTTGTTATATGGCAGCGAAACCTGGGTATGCCAGAAGAAGCATAAAAGCAAGTTGAATGCAGTGGAGATGCGATCTCTTCGTAAAATGTGCGGCGTCACCATGGCTGACCGAAAGCGAAACGAAGAGATTCGCAATATGGCAGGTTTGAAAGATGACCTTATCACAAAAATTGATAAGGGCATGCTTCGATGGTTTGGGCACGTTGAGCGAATGAGTGAAGACCGAATGGTGAAGAAAATATATAGCGCGAAAGTTAATATTAAAAGGTGTCGAGGTAGACCGAGACTAACTTTCGAAGACCATGTGAGCAAATTGCTCGAAGAGGGGAGGGTCAAGAGTACTCGGATACCTAGACGTGCATGTATGAAGAATATGATGAATCTGAAAGAAGCGAAAGAGGTATGTAAGGATCGTGACACTTGGCGATCTGTTCTCTCTGGCTACCCCGTCAGGGATTGTGCGTGACGATAAGTAAGTAAGTAAGTATAATGGATAAAAGCACAACTACAGCCCGAATAAAACCTACGTCGATAGCTGTCGCCTTCTTCAATGCGCACGGCCTTAAAAATCAAATTGACGAAGTCCGGACCTTCCTCACTGACCACTTATTTATTATAGGTCGTCCCTACATGTAGTGCCCATAGACACGCCTCAACTAATTGATCTAGAGGCCTCCGTTTGCAGAGTAGCCATGACCGGTCATCAACCGATCACGGTAGCCTCCGTATATCTATCACCAAATAAAAAGATAATTAATAGCGACTTCGAAGCGCTATTCAACCTTAGCAATTCAGTTATACTAGCCGGTGACTTAAATAGTAAACTCCAAATCTGGTCCAATAACCATAGAAAAAATACTAACGGCGAGCACTTAGTAAAGCTAAGTGACCGCCTGAATTTCGATATAATAGCCCCTCAGGAGGATACTAGCTATTCAACAAACCAATTTCGTAGTTCGTCCAAAATCGACTTAGCACTCTTCAGGAACGTAACCTTAACGTTACGCTCCATAGAAGTGGTGCATGAGTTGACATCGGATCACCGCCCGGTCATAATGTCGTTAGGACAGTCAAGCAGCGAGGTTCCTCTAGCCAAAACTGTTACGGACTGGCATAGGTTCGAGGCCAACCTCGCAAATATGAACTCAGAATACTTAGACCAAGTGCCAGATGTAATTGACACCAAAGAGGTGGCCTTAGAAGCCATCTCTCACATCACCTATAAATATAAAGGTGGTTGCCGGGGAGTCTTCGAGGCAGGTTAAGGCGTCGAGTGAACGTCGCTTTGAGCTCCCCGGGGATGTACGGCAATTACTGAGGGAGAAAAACGCTGCGGTGAGGGCCTATGACCGTTATAGAACCGTCAATAATAGGTCCAATTTGCGCCGCCTCTGTAGAGAGGTCAAGGAGCGCATGGCACAGCTGAGGGAGTCACGATGGGACAAACTGATGGAGGATATCTCGCCCTCGCATACAGCATTCTGGAAGCTGGCGAGAGCTCTTCAATTAGATAATGTCGCTTCGATTAGTTCGATTAGTTAGATCTGATGGTCAGTTAGCGTTCGAAGACTCGGAAAAGGCCGAGTGCATGGCGGATAGCATCGAGAGCCAATGCTCCCCTAGCACCCTGCCAATAGACCCCGTCCACCTGAACAAGGTGAACGAGGAAGTGGCTAATATGTCCGCCACACCACCAACGGATGACCCACTTCCGCCAGTTACTTTTGATGAGGTGAAAACCATCATCAAAAATCTCCAAATCCGAAAAGCGCCAGGCGCCGATGGCGTAAACAATAAAGTGTGTAAAGCCCTTCCTCCCAGATTAGTTTGCCTCCTAGTGGCGATTTTCAACATCTTAATGTCCACCTGCACTTTTCCAGAAGTGTGGGAAGAAGCAATAGTTATCGGTATCCACAAACCGAAAAAACCCAGAGATAGGGCATCTAGTTATAGACCTATAAGTCTCCTCAGTGCCATGGGGAAAATCTATGAGCGCATCATCCTCAGCTGTCTGAAAGATGCAGTGCTAAGCAAGAATCTAATTCCAAACGAGCAGTTTGGTTTTCGAGCCAAACACTCAAGTGTTCAGCAGGTGCACCGCCTCACGGAGCACATTTTAGAGTAGGCCGCAAAGGCGTACACGCGCGCTGTGTACACAAGAGCACTGTTCTTCGATGTGGCCAAGGCTTTCGACAAAGTCTGGCACAATGGACTAGTCTTCAAACTTATCCATATAGGTGTGCCCGTAAGACTTATTAAAATCGTTCAAGACTTTCTTGTAAATAGATCCTTTCGTTTTCGCGTGGAGGGTACCTTCTCCTCTCCCAGACCCATCAGAGCAGGAGTTCCCCAGGGCTCAGTGCTCTCCCCGACCCTTTACTCACTCTATGCAAGTGATATTCCACAAATACCAGGTACTCATCTCGCACTATACGCGGATGACACCACCATATATTCTTCAGATGTCCACCCGGTTAGAATCTGTGGTCGACTCCAAGATGCAGCAAACGCTTTAGGCGACTGGTGCAGAAAATGGAGGATTGAACTGAACCCAGATAAGAGCAAAGCCATCTGCAACAGAAGGTTTGCTTATAACCGATTAATGGCAAAAATCAAAAAATATAAAAACGGTACGATCTCCCTCTATGACAGCCCAATTCCATGGGTACAAGAGGTGAAATACCTGGAGGTGACCTTAGATTGTGCAATGAGCTTCTCTCAGCACATTAAAAGAGTTAGGGACAAGGCTAAATTCGTAGTGTATCGACTTTACGCCTTAGTCAACAAAAACAGTAAGCTGTCCCTCAGACGCAAACTGCACTTATACAAATCCTGCGTACGCCCTATCATGACATAAGCAGGGGTATCCTTTGCTCACGTTCCCAAAAGAAGTTTACAAAAACTTCAAATCATTCAGAATAAATTCCTCCGTCAGCTCACAGGAGCTCCCTATTATGTGAGGAACGCGGATCTCCACCGCGACCTCAACATGCCCACAATTCAATCGTATCTAAAAGAATTATCCTTAAGATACTTCAATTCGATAAAGGAACACAAAAATCCGTTGGTGAATGAGGCGGGCTCGTACTCCCCAGAGAGGGATGCAGCCCCTCACAGGAGACGTCCCAAGAACGTTCTTCTTGATCCCGACTACGAGATCACTACCGGGAATAGGTCGATCCCGTCCCCCCCCCCCCCCTCCACAGGAGAGGGAACCAGTTTAGGAAACACAAACACTAACACACACACAGACACTACTCTAGTACAGAACACTAGGGCACACCGCATTCGCCGGCGAATGCGTCGTCACAGACACACTCCGTACACGAGGTATAACACCCGTGATACGGGGCGTTTCTAATCCTTGCGACCAGGTAACAAAAATTGCGATAGTGATTCAAGCCGAGGTTCGTACCTCCTTCAGAGGGGCCATGGAATCGCATCGAGCCCCGCCCCCCGCCCCCCATCTCCCTAGCTCTAGGAGCCTCACTCCGAAAGCAGGGGTCGGGGTGCCTCGGGACTGCAGTCGGCGAAGCGTCTCGCCGACGGCAGAGTCGTTGCACTCAATAGTTCGTAAGTCCTCACTTACGAGCCTAATCAGAAGAAGCTGTAAAGGCCGCAGGGCCAACAGCATACACATTCAGAAAAAAAAATCCATAGTCAATTCAGCTGTTCATTTAAAAATAGATTAATCTTTAAAAAAACAACTCAAACAAAGTAGCGTGACAACTTGTTCGGTAACTTCGGTAGTTTTTATTACCAACTAATACGTCGGCAAACAATATTTGTTAAAATTAAATTCACTGATTGAATAATCAATAATGACGCATTCCTTAAATAAATTGTAAATATCTGCAGCAAAATACGTGTGCAAAGCACATTCCAATATACAGGGTTATTTTTCAAACAGTATTCAAATTTTATATTTAAGTTTAAATATATAAATAATTAGATACCGCTATTGCAATTTCTGAAAACACGAATGAATAAGGCTTCCACTTTTATTTGATATTATTTCAAAGTGAATGTGATTTATAGGCAACAACTACACGTTCGCGCGCTCCCCTGTGTGCGATTCGATTCGAAACGTTTTTGCCGACCGAGTGACCCTTACGAATGTGTGCGTGCATAGTAAAATAGTAGGCGTTAGATATTTATGAATGACAATCAGTTAAAATAATGCATTACCACGTATCCTGAATTTAAAAGATAAAAAGGACAGAATGTTTGAGATATTTTTTAATTAATTCCCTTCGCATATTATTCTAAACATTCTCTGTAAATTTGGGCGTGTATTATAAAATAACCCTGTATAATCGTAGTTTAGTTTACTTTTTTATATATCTGTTCGTAGGTGCATCTATTACCTAATGATAGAGTAACTTAAGAACTTGATCGAGATCATATTCACACAATTTGGTATTTACAAATTCTATATTTATGGACCAAAATGGTAAAACTAAATTTTATATTTGCACTATTAAAGGTCCGGCGTGGGTTTGAAACCCAATGGGATTAAAACCCAGCTCTACCTACCGTAAATGGTAGAACAACGTCTGCCAGACCAGCTAGTATATCGTATATTCGGCGAGATTTGATTAAAAAAATAATTATTATTTTGAGAATACATAATAAAAAGCTGATGCGTCGGCTCGCCTTCCCGGCATCGCGCTTGACAACAGCTGCGTGCCTCGTACCACAAAACTCTGCTTGCGGGCGATAAGCGACGCCCGTCACATAGATTGCGATACTTCAGCGACAGTCGCTATTGCGAGACGTATTCATAATATTTATTAACTCTCACCAAACAGAATTATTTTATACTAAGTATTAAATGGCCTGTAGTATTTTAATTAAATTACCATACGTATAAGGCCTGTAGTATTTTTAATACCGACATATTACAAGATGGCGGTAACCCTAATCAAATTATTTAATTATCATAAAGTTCTTGATTTTTTAAAAAATGGACATATTAATAAAAGGAGTTCCTTTCTACGCACTTTAAATACATTTCCTACTGTCAATAAAATCTTTTTCTTTTTCTCTGGAAAATTCAACTTTTGTCCATAATAATATTTTGCCTTCTGCAAATAGTTTCTAATCATTTTTGTGACTCAAACGAAATAGTAAAACGGATAGAGGTATCTCCACCAACTTCCATTATTTTCTTGTTCTGGTTCTGATGAGGTCTCCTGTAACAAAACAAAATTTGTGAACAGCTCAGATGAAGTAAAAACAGGTAGATAAAGCACGGCCTTTGTTGATGACTTTGGTGAAGCCAAAAACTCAACTCCTTTAAGTAAATACACGCGTTCACGCACACACGTGCATCAAACTACGCTCATTTTCATCAGTACCTCCCGGGGCGTCGTGTAGTAAGTATGCCTACAAAATGCCGTCCTGTGTAACTAAATGGTGCAAAAACAATACAAAAGTGAACAAAAAGTGTGAAGGAATATTTTTTCATACGTAAGCACAATTTTTAGTTTTTCTTTAAAAGGATAGGGTGACAAAGGAGCACACAGTCCACCTGATGGTAAGTGGTTGCGGTGACATCTACATCTATCATCGTTTGCGAATCAAAATGCAGATGCGTTATCACCCGTGAGGACTAAGATGGAATGCCTCTTTTCCAGTAAAAAGAGTCTCCGGTTCTCTACACTCACCATACGAAACACAGCAGTGTTAATCTGCTGTTTTACGCTGGTATTCTGTGAGCTGAGTTTTTTTTTCGGAATACGAATGTCAATGTTCAAGATTACGTAACGGGAGAGTGTTGCCAGTATTTCTTATTTCTAAATGCCCAAGATCCGGTTTAAATAATTTTATTTCCCATAAGAACATACAATGGTTCACGTAAAATGAGAAACAAAGTAATTATAATAATTTGATAATATTATCAATTCTACGTCTAGCGTTGGAAGCGATATAGTCTTAAGATATTCACTTATACATATTAGGTTGTTACATGTATTAAAAAGATTACACTGTACGTACGTATTTCCAAAGTTTACTTTTAAACAATTTTATGTTTTTGCAGTTTTTAATCTCATCTGGTAATTTATTTGAACAGCTGTGCTCCCTCAGACAATAGTGGTCTTTTACCATAATAAGTTCGTGCAGTCATTCGTTGAAGTTTATTTTTACTTCTTCAGGTTTGGTGATTGTTGGTTTTTTCTTTAACTGTATGTTTGAACGAATAGAATTAGTGGTAACATTTTTTTACAGGTTGCAGGTACAATAAGTGTACAGTTGTGTAAGATTTAGTAAGATAGTCTTTCGTATAGTACTTTTGTTGGAGTTAGATAATGGTAGTGAAATAATGTTTTGATAATTTTATTTTGGGTTCTTTGAAAAGGATCTAGATTAGTATGTGGCGAGTGGAAGGAAAAGGGGAGATCTCCCACCGAGCAAGGTGTTCTGCCCGGGGAGCCGCCAACGCTCCGATAGGTAGTTCGGAGCTATTCTATATATTATGCTGCTTTGACTTCGGAACTTTATTAGTGCGATTAAGGCTTTGATGTGTTTCGCTTGTGGCGCGACGAAAACACCGCCACATGTAATTTTAGCGGCTGATCCCCGTAACGCAATTAGATATTCGATATGTGATTTAAATAAAGATTTGTATATAATTGTACGTGCCTTTTTCGGTTTAGTTTGCACCTTTGCATATTAACCATATCAAATCAAAACTGCTGTCAAAACTGCTGTCATTACTAGGTGCATTACGTAGTCTCCGAGTGAGTTTGTTATCTACCAATAGACCTAAATATTTTTCCTGACTTGAACGTTTTATTACTTGATCATCAATAGTAAGATGTGCAAACTCTGATAAAGGTTTACTCTTTGTAGAAAAAATCATAAATTATGTTATGAATTATTAAATGTTAGTAGGTTATATTTTAACCATTTTCCGAGCAAGACAAGATCTTTTTGAGCATAAGTTATAATGTTGTGAATAGTTTTGTCGAAATAGAAAGGACATGATGTGCCATCCGCGTACGGTGTTAGGTGTCCTGTCAGCCCTATTTTGTTAATATCATTTATAAACATTTAAAAAAGTAATGGACTTATAATAGAGCCTTGAGGACAGCCATACAATTCGTTTTTAATTTAACTAGTAAAATTATATATTTGAACAGCTTGTCGCATATTTTGTAAATATGATGTGAACATTTCGAGGGTCTTACCTATAACGGCTATTTTATTCAGTTTCTGTAGCAGCTTATGATGGCTTACCGTGTCAAATGCTTTTTTTAATATGTCAATGAAAATCCCCAAAGCAAAATTCCTGTGATCGATAAGAGTTTTAATTTTTGTGATAAAGCCGCAGCTGTAGCTGTAAGAGTGCTCGATTTCGAACGAAAGCCATATTGTTGGTCAATTAAAAACTTCTTTTTTATTAAGTAATCGTTTAGGCGGCTATACAGGACTCATTGAAATGTTTTTGATACAACAGGCAAGACAAACACTGGCGTTTTTTTTATAGAAATAGGGTGACAAACGAGCACACAGTCTACCTGATGGTAAGTTGTTGCTGTGGCCCATAGACATCTACATCTATCCTCTTTTGCGAATCAAAATGCAGTTGCGTTGTCACCCGTGGGGACTAAGATGGAATGCCTCTTTTCCAGTAAAAAGGGTCCCCGATTCTCTACACTCACGAAACTCTCTACGAAACACGGCAGCATTAAGCTGCTATTTTACGCTGGTATTCTGTGAGAGCGTGGTCTTTCTCCGGTCGAGCCGACCCTTTCGTGCTAAAACTATACTATATAGCTGCAGCTTGGCTTCACCACGTAAAAAAGTGTGTAGTTACTTGGGTCAGTCCTATTTCCAGATTTAAAGATAGAACTGACCTTAGCAACCTTAAGCGTGTCGGGAAAAACACCGCGTGTTAAACACATAATTGTTCGTTCGTTAACCTCTCTACAATCATTTTAGGCATTTAATCGCTTTGGTGCTGATACCATATATACCAGGTTTGGGTTAAATTAAATTTTAGGTTAAGTCGTTGAAATATATGAAATCAACATATTCTTTGATTTTTTTTTAAATTACGTGTTGTTATGTTACATTAAATAGAAGTCAACGTAAATATTTAATTTTTTAACTCGCTGATGTTTCTGTTACAATTCATGAGTACTCACATACTATTTTATTATCAAATAATATTTTTGGTTTAGTTTCCCACGAATATTTTAATAAAAGGCTAGTAGTAGAGAACAGAAGTGATCCAGAGTCGCATTTTTTAGTAAACTGAGTTGGCTCCCTTTTTGGGCTTCATACACATCAATTCAAAGTATGTAGAAGTAAGCCAAGGGCTATCGACATTTTTTTAACAAAGTTTTGTTATCGACATTTCTGTTCTTTCTCAAAGGTTAAACAAGTGATCTAAGTTACTTGATTGCTTTTTGAATTACTTCACTATTAATTTTGAATTGGTGCAGAAATGATCCATATTGATTGTTGTCACTTGGATCACTTTTTATTCATGAAAAATTGCTGCAAATGTAGTTCAAAATTATTTAACTAACTTAAATCACTATAAAATGTTTTATTACTTTAAAATAATGATTTTATTAATAACAAATAATTCAATTAGCTTTTATAGTTAATGCCACTTGGTAATTTGTAGTCAGTTTGGCATTGCAGCCGTGTTAAAAAAATATACTCTATGGTTTGACTTTGTTTTGATTACTAGTTTTTGTTGTTGTATGATTATAGAATATGTGAACAGAAAATGTTTTCTCGATCTAAAACATTAGTTGCTCTAGCAACAAATGCTAGTCTAGTTGAAAATCAAGATCGAAATATTACGATAGATGATACCTTGATACCCAGTATGTATACCGGGTGTTTGTGAAACGCTCCCGAAAACGAAGACAGACGATAGTACTTACTAATTATTATAAGATTATTATAAGATCAACATGAACATGTGGTATGAAACTACTGCATGCAGGGGATCACAAGAAGTATTATTTTATCTATACTATAGAGTAAAGGATGGTAATTCGGAATACTGCTGGTAATTTGGAATACTGCATTATAAAAATAAAGAAAAGCGCCATCTAATAACGAATGCCTGTATTACGTAGTCCGTGTACTAACAAACAAAGAGGGCGTGACTGAGAAGCAGCCATATTGACAGCGCCGTGACAAACTGCATCGGAGTGAAAGTGCTGTCGAGAAAATTTTTCAAGTAAGTAATAAATCGGCTTGCATCTTGAGTTTAACTTATATTTACATGTTTGTATTTGTACAAATCTATAGTTTTGTGTATCAGTTGTAGAAATCATGGCTTATTTTCGAAATTATTCTAAACACACATTGATAAAAATATTTTAGGTTAAAAATGGTTCTTTTGCTAATTTGGAATACTATAGGTGAAGTCAATTTGGAATATTCCAAATTATGTGCACATTAGTTTGCCTCCTTGTTTCTACTTCTGATTGAAAGGATTCTTTTTAAGTATTTATTATTTATTCAAATAGTCTTTTTGATCAATATTATTTAATTTTGTTTTAGTAATGTCTTCGACCACTGCTAACTCTGCCAGTAAATATAAAAAGCGTAAGAAGTGGAGTCAAAATGATATGGCTGCTGCAATATTAGCAGTTCGATACAAGAAAATGGGCTATTTAAAGGCAGCAAAAACTTATAATGTACCCAGAACCACCTTATTTCGACTTGTTCAAGAAAATGACAGTTTGTTAGAAGATACTCTGACCAAAAAGATAGGTCGCAGACCAGTATTTAATAAGGTTTTTGAGGAAATGTTGGTGAAATATGCCCTTGTTATGGAACAAAAATTATATGGTTTGACTCGAATGGATATGAGAAGGATAGCATATCAACTTGCTGTTAAAAATAATGTGCCCCATCCATTCCATGACGACAGAGCTGGCAGATACTGGCTCAAAGGATTTCTTGCGAGGCACAAGCAAACTTTATCAATACGCAAGCCCACTGGAACATCTTTTGCTAGAGCCAATGGATTTACAAAAGCAAGAATGGACGAGTTTTATCAAAATCTTGAGAAAATTTATGACGAAAAAAAGTTCACGGCTAGTAGGATTTTTAATGTTGACGAAACAGGACTGTCAATCGTAAAAAGCAAATATCCCAAAGTGATTGGTCTCCGAGGAAAAAAGCAAATTGGAGCTATGTCGTCTGCTGAAAGGGGAACTCTCATAACAGTGGTGACCTGTATGAGTCCAGCTGGTATATTTGTACCGCCAATGATGTACCTGTAGAAAGAGAAAACCATTCATGGTGACGATATAGTTAGAAAGTTTGTTGATTATACATGATTGGAAAAATTATGAGCAAAAGAGGCCAAAGCAGCAATGGAAATCGGAACTTAATTTAAAAAATAAGAAAAATGAAATTTCATAAAGGAGATAGTAGAATTTACTTCAATGATACTCGGATGATTATAACTTTGCAGTGGACAAGGATGGTAATAGAGATATTTTTATAAATACCCTAAAGTTTTTCACACCAACTGAAAAAACATGTGCTATACCTCTTACATACAAAAAGATTCAAGACTTAAAGAAAATGCTGCAATATGCGCCACCCTGTCATCATGCATTTTTCTTAAGTATACCTCATCTTACCAGGAGAAACAATGCAACTGAAAATGAAGAGGAAATGCTTCCTAGTTCAGAAGATGATGAAAGTGATTAGAAATTATGGTTAGTTAGTAAAGTAAAGTAATTTTTTAAATTAAGTTCTTTATTTCATTTCTGCAACAACCAATATCACTTTTATCTATCGACTTTAAAAAGGAGACAGTACTCAATGGACTGTATGTTTTTTTCATGTTTGTTACCTCATAACTTTTTTCTGGGTGAACCGATTTCGGTGATTCTTTTTTTATGAAAGCTGGTGCTTCTCATGTGGTCCCATATAAATTCGATCAAGGTTTCGATTAGTTTTTGAGTTATTCTTAATAATTTATATTGAAGTCGGTTGTACAAAATTTTTAATTTTAAATTATTATAAAAGCAGAAGTGATCCAAGTTGAATAAAATCAAAATAACTTTATTATTATTGCATATCTTATTACATATTTTTTAGAAAGGGTTAAGTTGGGTTAATATCTGTCATAAAACTTACACAATGGTAATAATCAATTAAATGCCATCACAATAGCCATGAAAACGCGTTTGCTCTATATTTCGAAATTTACAAAACGCTACCTGGTTCACTTCTATTCTCAACTAACCTAAAGGATGAATGGGTAGCTACTTTTTTTTATAGAATAAGGGTGAAAAACGAGCACACAGTCCATCTGATGGTAAGTGGTTGCTGAGGCCCATAGACATCTACATCTATCCTCTGTTACAGATCAAAATGCAGGTGCGTTTTCACCCGTGAGAACTAGGATGGAATGCCTCATTTCCAGTAAAAAGGGCTTCCGGCCACCTGCACTCACCAAGCGAAACGCAGAGGTAAACCTCTACTTCACACTGGTATTCTGTGAGGTCGTGGTACCACCCCGGTTCGAGCCGGCCCATCCATGCGACAGCAAAAGTTGCCGCCTGACTCTACCACTGTTAACTACCACTGCTACTAGACCAGTGTGACCATCTTTAAAATACAGATCCTGCCATACTTTGGTTAAAATCTGCCAAATCCTGCCAAAGTCTGTAATGAAAAATGCCTAAATACTGCCAACTTTATTTACCATTGTATTAAGTGAAAAGTAAAAATACATATTCAATGCTATATTTCTATTAAATTAAAATTAAACATTTCTTTCGTTGGCTTAAATATAATGCAATCGCCATGCTCACCAATGTCATGTTTAACCTGCAAGATAGCTATGTTATGTAGCGTCTCTACATGTTTGTTTATAAATCTGTTTCGTGTTTTTGTCTTAATTAAATTTATTTGAGAGAATATTTTATCGCATGCTGAATCCACCCATATTTTTTTTATGTTTACTAGTAGCGGCATGCTCCTTTAAAGCGGACAGCCGGGGTGCTAATTAGTAGTTACACAGTCTGGATCATCTTTAGCTTTAGAGTTCCACGATGAAAGTAAAGGATCTTGCTTCCACTCCGCTCTATACGCCCTTTCATATTTTCGTTTCATCACCACCATCTATAATTACTGTCGTCGATAGGGTTACCAAATGACAGGAATTTTCTAGTAACTAGACTGAACCGAAATGAACCACAAAGGCAGCCATCCTCATCTAGTGTTATTTGTTCAGACCATTCTGATAAGACTGACGTGAACGTGGACCGAGTTCTCAGAACCAGGATATCTAAGAAATTTATTTTTAACTCACTACAAATAAATAAAGGGGTTCTTTTTTCCCGTAAGTGTTATATTATAATTGTGTTTCAGATTTTCTCGATATTCAGTATATCTTTCGTTATTAAATACGTGTTTATAGTTATGTATTTAGATACAGTTTGGTTTCTATTACAGAAACTATTTGCGCCATCCAATGCAATTGTCAGTGATATATTATCGCCAAGTATATTCTCTCTAGTTTCTCCTGTAAGTATGTAGTTATCAGGCGCGTCACGTTTTTCTTTCTTTCTTTCTTTTTGTTTTTGACAGATGTAACGACCAATCTATTTATCCGTTCCGTAACGAATATTGTAATTTTTTTGTACGACTTACCAGTCTCGTCTAGTGTGGCGATCGACAGAAAATGCGTTGTATTGCCAAGTATATCATTTGCGACTGTTGTTGTGAATACGAAACAGTGCAGACTTACCGTTTTTTTATGCATCAGAAATAATTTTCAGTAAGTAGTATGTTTTCTTCTAGGACCTACCGGATAAGCCTAAAGCAGACGTTGACCAAGAGTCAATCTTTGATACACCCAAAAAAAACAAACCGAGTAAAAGTTGAAGAAACATGAACTTAATTTAAAAATAAAAAGGAATCATTTAAATCCTTACAGTAAGTCAGATACCTCAAAAACAGGAACTCATTTCTCAAAGAAATCATTAATTATTTAAAAACGTACAATTTCACAAGACCCAATATTTTATATAGGCAATTCATTAAATGAAAGTATGGCAACAATACATTTATTTAACCCCTTCCACCGAGTTAAACTGATCGTGAGTCTACTTAAAAATGAGATAAAAAATAGTTTTAGTCTCTACGCGCGCGTTTCGTCCTGCCAGTTCTTCGAAAGCCGGAAGAGGGATGGCTGCGTTTTCAAATCCCAGTGCCACCGCACGATCGATTACTCGATCTAAGTAGATCGATTTTTAGTAATTGTATTGGAATATTTGATATTATTTGATGCTATTTGATTAGATACGTCTGTAGGTTTATTTATCAAATTTTTGCAAAAAAGCATTGGTTTCGTAATTATTTTCTATCAAAATCGAACACGCACGATCATGCAACATCGGTCGTAGCACGCGATGTTGTTACATTTTGTTATTTTGTATTTTATTTGTTATTTTGATCCTATACAGTGTTAAAATGGCCTTTTTTATTTATTAGGGGTTAGTTTCCAATTATGGATGATGTAATATTAGACCAATTGATGAACGGAAATCTATCGGAGATTGAAGATTTTGATGATGACGACTTAGAATTTGAACCAAATAACCTATTTGATCAATTGCTTGCGAAAATCTCTACAATGGCGACAATCCTTATGAAGATGAAGAAATAAGACACCAAACATCACTATTAATATATCCTCCGTTGGTGCAACCTCCATCTACATGGACGCCGCAACCTTCTGCTTCATTAATGACGCAACAACCTCCTCCACCGATGACGCAGTCTCCATTAACAATGCAACCGTCTTGCCCATAATTATCATATACGTCGCGTTGTTATCGAGAAAGGTCCGTGTATTTATCCTCTGAGCAATCGAGATCAATCACCAGTACTCGGGAAAGAAAATCGGTGTCAACACCATGTTCTCCATGGAAAAGATCGGCATCAACATCAAGTGGTAGGAAAAGAATATGGAAGCAAGTTCCATTTGTAGATAAACTGCATAACTATCTACCCTTGCCTACAATAGTAAGGCGCCCCATCTACTACTTTCGTGATAACATAGGTAACGAATTTATAGAAAGGATATCTCACTACACTGACTTATATTACTTACGTACTATGGGCCGTGAATTGAAAAGTACAAGCAGTGAGATCGCAAAGCTCCTTGCAATACAAATAGTCATGGCATGTGTTCCTTATCCCCGACTGCCTATGTATTGGAGGGCTGGTACTAGGTTGGAAATTATCAGCGGTTTAAAGTCACGGGATAGGTTCTTTACCCTTCGCAATTCACTACACGTAGTTGACTCAGATTCTCCATCTGCAACCGAAACTGGTAATCCACTACGGAATGTTCAAACCATCATCAACCAAATTAAAGGTGCCTGAAGTAAATTGGAAAGGGTACCGGGATTTTACTCAATCGATGAGAAGATGATACCATTTACAAGCCGCTGTCAAGTTCGTCAGGTAGTGAAGAACAAACCTAGGCCTGTGGGGATTATGTTTGATTTGAAATATACAGGGGTGCAAGAACGATGTTTGGTGATACGAATATCGGTCTAGGTCTTTCAGTAATATTACATCTAGTTAAAATTAAAAGTATTCCCCCAGGTAGCTGTGTTTACCACGACAGATATTTCACCACCGTTCCTTTGATCGAAGAAATGAACAAGTTAAACCTGCATTCGACTGGGACAATAATGTTAAATCGTATCACTGACCGAGCTACAATAAAATTTAAAATGGATTCTCAAATCACTTGTGGTGAAAGCCAACATTTTGTTTGCGAACCTATTACAATAGTAAAGTGTAAGGATAATAAATCCATATCACGTGAATCCAACTGTACTGGCTCTGCCGCGACGACTATCGTTAAAAGATGCGATAAAACCATTAGACGGTACGTTGACGTGACTGCTCCAGAAATGGTAAAAAATTATAACCAACACATGGGAGGAGTTGATGTCCTGGATCAACAGATGGAGTGTTATAGAACTTTCATAAAAACAAAAAAAAATTACCTTAAAATTGTTAACGCACTTTTTTGACTTCGCGCTCATAAACTCTTGGAGGCTGTATAGAAACAAATGCAACAATAACAATTATGCGAGGAAAGACACGATGGCTTTACTCGATTTCCGCTTGGATGTGGCAGATGCCTTATCTTGTACACCAAATAGAGCTCGAAAGGATAGTGAAGATCATCTCAGACCAGTTATCACCTCCTCGTCGCGACTATAAAATATACAGACCAGCAAATAGTCCGTCAGCAGAAAAACGTTATGATGGGTATGAGAGTTTTCCCACCAGCGACGACATAAAAGCAACGAGGCAGCAGTCGTTCAAAAATTAGTTGTGATAAATGTAATATGTATTTATGCTTATCTCGTGATAAAAAATGTTTTAAGGCTTATCATACACAATAATAAGTCGATCTCATCGATTGTAATAATAAGTAAAACCTAAGATCTTGTTGATTGTTGAAGTAATTATAGTTTATTTTTGTTCTGATTATGGAAATTAAGAAGATCTCATTTGTAATACGCGATTTTATAAATAATTTCAGTTTATTTTTATATGTAATTGTAATACAGACTGATTAATGTAATAGGATAACAAATATTTATATTTTATTTAAAATGATGTTTATTATTTCATTTATTCAACCTAACTCATTAACATACTCACGACCATGTGACTAGCAAATTATTCCTGAGCCTCACGTATGTGAGGGTCTGATTGCTGAAGACAAGCTTCCTTGTGATTTTTTTCAGTAATTTTTCCATGACATCTGAACAGTTTCGAAACGTATTCTAAGTTTTTACTGATTTATGCGTCAACAATTTGAACCGAAAAAGGCTTAAAAAAGCATTAATGATACACGGCCACTTTAAAGATTTTATCTAACGCACAACTATTGATCTCCAAAGGCTTATTAATACGTTAGAAATACATTTAATACGTGTCTCCCACATTCAAGCACGTTGTCTAGGTGGTTTGGGTGCATTAAATGGAAACCGGGATTCACAGAGGAGTCATTCCAGGTCTTAAAAGCCAAATCCCAATTCAGTGAACATTGTCCAATATGATCTTTGGTGTTTGATGATATGGCCATTAAGCTAGGATTACCAGATCCAAAGATAAGTTTTCGTAGCAAAATCCCTACTTCAGCAATAAATTTCCTGACATTTTCGGCCGGCCTAATGATTCGGCCACAAAAAATCTGGGATGGTAAAACGTACGTAAAAAGTCATTTAGAATGCAACGCTGTTGTTTGGTCACCACATGAAGTCAAATATAAATTAATGCTAGAACGTATTCAGAACAAATTTGCCCCCTCTCCTATAAAAAAAAAATAAAAAAAAAAGATTTATGTATTTAAAACAGTATGGTGTGTACCCGGGTTATCCACTTTTGTACCCTACTTTATTTATACTAGGCATGATAGGCTATTATAAACTAGAAATAAGAAGGGAAGTTGCTCTCGCCACTTACTTACTAAAAGTGATCCGTGGTAAAATACATAACCCAGGTATTTTACAGATAGCTGAGCTGTGTGTCCCTAATGAGTACGTAGGAAGACGGCGGCGGCCGCCGCTCTTGATGGTACCGCAAGCGCGCACCAACTTGCTACAGCACGCGCCTTTGACGCGCGCGCTGCGTGCACTTAACGTGCTCTCACAATAGACTGATTTGTTCAGCTGTACTCTAAACGAATTCACAAAGGCCGCTTATTGTAAAATATCTTTAAATTATGTATAATATACCTATATTATGTTTGTTCTAGTTTCTTAATTTGTAACTGCACTAATGTATTAGGTAATAACCTGTGATGATAGTTGTAAGTGGTAAAATAAATAAATAAATAAATATAGTTTTAGTGGTCATGGGAATCAGGCAGCTTTTTTAGCTATCCAAGCGTTAGTTTTTCTTTAAGTTGGAATAAACTATCACTTTAAAATACCTTTAGGCTAACTTCTTATTAACAGTATATCATGAGAACAAAAAGCAAACCTTCCCAAACTGTGTCGTCTAAGCAGATTTCAAAACGACATTTAACCCTTTACGGTGCTGAATAGCAGATCTGCATCATACCAGTCGAACCCGCAAAGTAGTTCAAAGAAACGAAATATACACCTTATAACGCAGCATTGCATATCTGCACCAAAGCATTCTATCGAAATAAGTACCAAAAGTTTGTAATTTTTGACCACTCGAAGTGACCAGTCTACGAGAACTGGTGTGTGTAGTTAGCGCGCGACTTTCGTTGTTGTTTTTGAATAGTTATATTGAAAATATTGCAGTGAAATTGCTGTGGAATAACGTTATATAATATAGTTATTGCAATAAAGTTATTGCTTTTCAATAATAACATATTATAATTTAAACAATTTATATTATTTTTAAAGAGATTATCTTTGTTTTGATGCAGTAATGCATCATTGCGTTAAACGGTTATAATTTATTTCTCTTTTTTTTGCTCATATGTATATTTTCTTATTTCAGGCCCAATATGAGTTCGAGGATTCCTCGTTCAGCTCCTAGGCTTCAGATTTTATCGTCCAACGACTTGGAAAGCATTTTAGAAGAATGACAAGATAGTGAGGATGGTTTAGATTTCTTAGACGACGAAGATGTAGCTGATCCATCGTACTCAGATGAGGAGCCCGACGTTCCGTACCCAGAAGATCAGGACGATAACATCTTGATAATGAACTCTGAGACTAATATCAGCGCTTCAGCTCAACCATATGAGACACCGGCTGCCGTTCCACTACCCAGTACCAGCTCCGAAATAGGAACCACACCACGAAGCACACGTGTCAAAATAACATGCCCGGACCAGATTTTGTTGCTAGTTTTTTAAAAAGGCATAAAGACGTTATTTTTCACAGGATATCTCAAAACATCAAAAGAAATCGAGCTGCAGCTTCAGAAGAAATCATAAAAAAATATTTTGAGGAATTAAAGATTTCATTAAATGATGTATCTACATGTAACGTAATAAACTACGATGAGACTAATCTAGCTGATGATGATCCGGGACGGAAATAAAATATAACCAAAAGAGGCACTAAGTATCCGGAGCGGGTGATGAATCATTCAAAATCTGCCGTTTTAGTTATGTTCTCTTATACTGTTGAAGGAGATTTATTGCCCCCCCCCCCCCCCTCTCCCCTATGTAGTGTATAAATTAAAGAATTTGTACGACACTTGGATTAGTAAGGGGCCATAGGGGACGCGGTACAACCGATCTCAATCAGGGTGGTTCGATGGACCAATATTTGAGGATTGGGTAAAATCTATAATCATACCTTACTTTCAAGGGAAGTCTGACAAAAAAATGTTAATCGGTGATAACTTTTCATCACACCATTATATTGACCTCATAAAATTATGCTATGAGGAAGATATTCATTTTATATTTTTGCCAGCAAATTCAACTCTTATCACACAACCTCTCGACGTGGCTTTCTTCAGGCCGATGAAAATGGCATGGAGAAATGTAATATTTCAATGGAAAAGAACGGACGATCGCAAACAAACCACAATTCCTAAAGGGTGTTTTCCGACATTATTATCCAAATTTATAGACACCCTCAAAGATAACGCCAAAAAGAATACTTTGACCGGTTCTAGAAAAACTGGTATAAATCCATTTGACCCTACACTAAGTTTTAAATAGACTACCTGGACATGAAGATAATAAGCACCCCATCGAAGCTGTAAATAAATCTGTTACGGAACCACAAACGTTGTAGAACCTAAAAGAAAGAGAAAAATAGAAGTAGAACCTGGAAAGTGTGCAAGTGTTGAAGAGAATTACGTTGAAACTGAAGCTCAAAACCTCTGTTTTGAGCTTCAGAACCAAAGAAAAAACAAAAAATACCAAGAAACGAGTAAAGGATAGTAAAAAGATAAGAACGAATTAATAATGAACCAAGTACTTCTAAAGGAAAAGGACTAGGAAAAAAACAAAACGCCATTAAACACACTTAACGCCAAAGACCATTTGTTCGAATGTCATGGACATGTCAAATTTATTTTCACACCGGATTCTGTTGTTGATTACAATACTGGCAAGTCATCAATAGACGTCAGTGACCAAATGGCTTCATATGCATCAGCTTTGAGGCGATGTACTAAATGGTACAGGAAGCTAGCAATGGAGTTTATTTGGGGTACAAGTTTGGTAAATGCCTACTTTTTTTATAATGAGTGTTCTCGAAACAAGAAAATTACTATAACGAAGTTTCGTGAAAAAGTTATCGAAGGAATGATTGATAAATTTATGGATCAATCACCAGGAAACCAACCACCTTCAATCAGCCGAGAAGCTGCTGGGAGCAGCAGAGGAGCTGCTGGAAGCAGCAAAGAAACTATTGGATCCAGCAACAAGCATCTTTTGGTGAATTTCCTAGTTGGCAGACCGCCAAAATTGAAGCGTGACCGATGCAAAGGCTGCTATGCCATTTATGGGAAGAAGGGGATGGATGTTGGTGGGAAGAGGAAGTATGCCACCCAAGTGCAAACTATTTGTAATATTTGCAAATCATTTTACTGCCGTAATTGTTTTAATCTAGCACATAAGTAACTTAAAATAATCTAGAATAACTATTAAGTGAACGAAAATAAACAATGTCGATTTTTTGACATATTTTTTTATTTTTAGACATTTTCCCAACCCAGAAATAGTGGCGTATTCTCGAGGGCCAGCCCTATCGAATCGCCTAATAAAATGTTTGAAAACGTGTATACTTTTCTATACACCGGCCTCTGAATAAGATCGTGTCGGGTGTATCATTAATGATAGACCGGCCTGGGAGTAGAGGTACAATGGTGTATAGTTAAGTATACACCGGCGCTGAGTGTGTTAAATGCACCCATAGTTGAAAACGAACCAACTTTGACCGATAATTACCTAGACATAGAATCAATGCCGATTGTAATGTTTGGATATGATATTGTAATTGACCATACAGAAACAGTAGAAAATGATAGAAAACTGTTCTTATAATACGACGAATACTAATGAAATGAAAGAAAGTGACAAAGTTAATATATTGTCAGATATATCCAGAACTGATTCTAAATTGGTAAAAGACGCCATATCAATTGGTGATTTGAAACTAATCCCGCCAAGCACCAAATCACAAATGTTATCAAAGGCTGCAAGTAATAAGCATAACATCATTAATCTACCAAAGAATCTAAATTACTATAGGAATGATGAGGAAATTATTTTTGAATTGATGAAGGATTAGGAAGGTAATGTTGCGAATCTTGTATTTTGAGTGCAATTTATGTTTAAATGTTGTTATTAGATGAAAAGGCACGTTAAGTTTGTTTTTTATTTATTTTCTTATTAACTTTGTGAAAACTGCTAACTGGATTCTTCCGTTACTACTGAACACTAAAGCATGTGATTGCTTATAGGTCTTCAGGGCATCATCCATGTGAAGGAGTTTTATAGTCGTGGATTTCATAATATGTTTGTAAAGGTTAAAAAAAATATTGTTTATGTTTGTTCTTAGATTGGTCTCAAGTTAAACCGTATTCTATAACAATATATTATTAATAAATTTCATTCAAAGTACGGCAGAACTTGCTGGCAGTCTGCATGTTGCGGAATTCAATGATTTAAAAAAATATAATTGGTTGTATCGTTGGTAGTACTGTACACTATATTTCTAAAATATTTGAATGTGAAAAGTGTCTCAATAGTTTACTATCTAAAGAAAAATATAATTTCCACAAGTTCCGCAAGAAACAAAAGTGGATTGTGTTTTCCCACCCACGATGTTTTCGAAAACTATCCATGGAGAATATAAATGAGGCGAGGGAAAACTAGCACATCACACCTATATAGTCACGAAAATTTTAGCTTATTTTACAGGTAACGATAGAAATTTTAATAACTTGGAAAATGACCAAGATTATGCTAGCAGTGGGAATAAAATAAATTTAATACGATTAGTAATTGAAAAATATTTGAACATACGACTGCATCATATTTTTGAAATCAATACACTAAAGATGACACTGAATTCTATGCGCCAAAAATTTAATAAACTTATACAACATAAAGGATTCCAAGTAAAAACTAAAATAAGTTAACAATTTATATCTTATGTTATAATATTTCGTTACAAGTCAATGTTCTATTTTGTACGAAGCAAAAAGTGTATGCCTTACCACCGACTGCTGGACATCAAAAGCAAATGAGTCATATGTAGCCATAACAGTTCATTACATCGACCAAAACTATATTTTGAAGTCGCTTCTCCTACAGTGTGAAGTCCTCCCTGGACATCATACCGCCATAAACTTAACAGCTCAATTAAGAACATGTGCATCGACTTGGAACATTACAGACAAAATTACCATAGTTGTGTCTAACAACGCGGGTGACATAGTTTCCGCTATCACGAGTGAGCTGAATTGGCGCCGTTTTGGGTGTAATGCACTGTTTAAATTAAATTGTCAAGAGTGGTTTAAGCGTTAAAAATTTGTAACAGACGATCACCAAAGTGAAGAACATTGTAGATTTACACAAACGTAGCGCTTTGACCACTGAAAAGTTTGTAAAATATCAGGTCCAACAATCAGAGGCAAAAACAGCAAACAACCTCACTCAATCTGTGGAAACTCGATGGAACTCTGACTTGAATATGCAGCAACGGTTTGTTGAACTTAAAGAGGCTGTAACTGCAACACTTCCGCCGCTCAGCAACTTAAAAAGTACATATCTTGAAGAAAATTATTGGAAAATTATTCAAGATTTGCAATGCGTGCTTAAACCCTTCGATGAAGTGTCTACGCGTATGAGTGGAGAAAAATATTCCACGGGTGGAGAAATGATTCCAATTACACAGGGCCTTTTGAAAACACTAGAAACACTAGAGTTAAAAGATGGCCTGCATGATGTTGTCAAAGTGGTTTTGAAAAAGCTAAAAAAGGAAATATCTGAAAGGTTTGACAATCTTGAGTTTAGTGGAACACTTGCATATCGAACTTTTTAGATTCGAGATTCAAAATTTTCATGTTCCCATAACATCTGGCTGAAGAAACTGAAAAAGTTGTTGTCTAACTGGTAGCTGCGACAATTGCAAAGGCAAAACAATTAACTACTTCAACCCTAGTTGCGACACAAAACACGGGAAGTGATACTGAACCATCCATATGGAATTTGTATAGGACAGTAATTGCCAAAATAGAGCCTAAAGAAACCCCGTTGTCAAGAGCGATTGGGAAGTTCAAAGGTGCCTGGACGACCACATCCTTCTAATGGGAACACTCCACTTCAATGGTGGAAAAACCACGAACATATTTACCCAAATTTGGCAAAATTAGTTTTGACTAAATGCTGTGTGCTGGCAACATCAGTGCCTTGTGAAAGGGTGTTTTCATGAGCTGATACCATGGTATATGAAATACGCACTCGCCCAGGAATTTCAAAAGTAAAACAACTAATGTTTTTAAACATCAATTGTAGCCAATATTTCGGTACAATAGGCAAGAAAATCAAAATATTTATAGATATATAAAAAAAGGAAAACACCAACAAAAAAGTACAAAAAAAAACCAAAAACAAAAAAATTAAGAAGAAAAGAAGTAAAGAAGTAAAGTAAGTACCTCAATTTGATCATTGTGAATATACCAATATTTTAAATGCGCCAAAGAAAAGCAAAATGATATATTTTTGAGGTACTAGTACTATTTTGCCAGTCTTCGCCAGTCCTAAGCCTGGAAAAAGCATGAAGGTAAGATTGGAATATTACTTGTGGGGAAGGTACGTGTTCACGCGACCAAGTTTTTACGCCAGGTATTTACTTACAAGCACGCCTGATTACCATGAAACACTTAATAGTCTTAATTATTTTGCAGCAAATATCACTAATGGAAACGTATTATTTCCATAATTGTAAAATAATACCTATATACACTGCCATGAATGTCGCAAAAAAAAGAAGACCAGCTCACAGAAAACCAGCGTGAAGTAGAGGTTTACCTCTGCGTTTCGCTTGGTGAGTGCAGGTGGCCGGAGGCCCTTTTTACTGGAAATGAGGCATTCCATCTTAGTCCTCACGGGTGACAACGCATCTACATTTTGATTTGTAACAGAGGATAGATGTAGATGTCTATGGGCCGCAGCAACCACTTACTATCAGGTGGACTGTGTGCTCGTTTGTTACCCTTATCCTATAAATAAAAAATAAAAAGAATAACTAACTAACTAACTCACAAAGTCGACCCATGTCTACTACAAAATAAGTAATGATAAAGTCACTAAGCAATTAAACCCTTCCGCTATCATTTCAGTATCTACTCATTAATCATTACCCATAATTGAAGTGCCGTGATCTTATCTTTATATAAAAAAATTCATCGCGGACAAACAACGTGTCACGTTGTTTGTCCGCGACACGTGTCATATTTTTTTATTACGAATTTAAGGATTTTTATATGAAGGGTCGTCGAAAAGGGCAGAACAACGTCTGCCTGGTCAGCTAGTACTCAAATAAAAATCGTTGATGATTTTGATTGTTCCCGTCATCGATATTTTTTTGTTATTGATACAGAAAAATCATCACTAAGCCCATCTCCAGTTAATACATAGCTGTTCTAAATATACAGCGCAGTACGTCGGAACTTTAACAGCGTGATTTAGGCTTCGGTGCGTTTCGATGTGGCGCGACGACAGCGCCGCCACAGTAGCGAACAGTGATGTTGTCTCTGTGCAAACAATGGGTGTAATGTAAATATTCAGATCACTACATGCAATGATGAGCATCTGATTCAGTTGACGTTTTGTTAATCCAGCCCCAGGTTATGTATCCAGGGTTGTAAAGTTGAGTTCACTCATAATGGCTGTACCGTAAAATGTTCCTACTTTGCTCTCTTATGAGTAAAAATGCTTTTTATTCCATTCCTTAAAACAAAAGAATACAAAGGACGGACTTAATGCCTTGAGGCATTCTCTACCAGTCATCCAATGGAGTGGTGAGAATTCGACGTAGGTGCCGCACCTACGTCAAATTCTCACCACATCTATATTAATATCCACATCTATACTAATATAATAATCTATACTAATATAATAAAGCGGAAGAGTTTTTTTGTTTTTTTGTTTGTTTAAACGCACTAATCTCTGGAACTACCAGTCCGATTTGAAAAATTATTTTTGTATATTATAGCCAGATTCATGTGGAATAATATAGGCTATATAGTATAATATAGGCTAGGCTATAGTGATATAGCTTAATGCTAGATTAAGCTATATCACTCAGCTAGCTTTAGGCTATATGGATATTTGTTAAGCAAGTCAGAAGAAAAAGCACTCGAAATGATTTATCCGCGTACGCTGGTGTTATCGTCAGGGATACGTAAATACAATGTTCTAGAAAAATGTAGATCTTTACTCCGTCTATAAAAAAAAGTCCGCTATACCATATGTCTATTTCTTATAATACATAAGCCATAATTAGGTATTTTATGACAAAAAATTTTGAAAATTAATAAAGTGATTTATGAGCGTCATTATTAGGCATGGCCTATTTATCCTTACGAACGAAAGTTACTTCATCATCAAGACAATTTTATGAAGATAAACTTTGTTCTTTATACCATGTTATTAGGACGCATAGTTTAAGAGATAATGTAAAATTAAAATAATTCAATACTTGGCTGGGCGCGCGAACGACACATAAACCTTAGCCGTCCGGTGAGAACTGCGAGAACTGCGCAATCGGGAGGGGGAGGGAAAGTGGATAAAACTTAACTTCGCTCTACATCATACATAAAATGCCGACAGATAAAAGTACTCCATTAATTATGCCAATTTTTCCATACATTGCTATCAAATAAAATATTTAATTGCAATTATAAAATGCTTGAACTACGTCATGTCGCGCACCTCCAACACGTGATGACGCGGGTGAAACCGCGGGGCACAGCTAGTATAGAATAAAATAACACTACACATAATGATAATTAACTATATAATATATATATTTTACTAATAAATAAACTATACATATATGACCTATACATACATATACACAGTCAGGTCATAAGTATTATCACACAGTAAAAACTTTTCTTATAGAATGCTGGCCACAAAAAAGTTTATTGAATTCGAATTTCGAATTGTTTATGAAAATAAAACTGTATACTTTTTAGAATTTTACTCATTTTTAAATATGGAGTGGACGCTTAAAGCAGACCGTGTTGCAGTTATTGCGTTGCATCGTTGCGGTTACGTGCCAATTCAAATTTTTGACATACTGAAAAATTTGAATATAACCAAAAGATTCGTTTATCGTACCATCAAACGATACAATGAAGACTCTAGTGTAGATGACAGGTCAAGAAGTGGTCGCCCTCGCTCTGTTAGGACTCCAGTAGTGATAAAAGCTGTGAAGGCGCGAATTCAAAGAAATCCCAAACGTAAGCAGAAATTGTTGGCCCTTCAGATGGGGTTAAGCAGAACCACGGTGAAAAGGGTGTTAAATGAAGACTTAGCGCTTCGGGCATATCGAAGAAAAACAGGACATCGTTTGAATGCTCGTCTAATGGACCTGAGACTAAAGAGATGCCGCGCTTTGTTGAAGCGGTACGCGGGAAAAAAATATCGGGAAATTCTTTTTTCGGATGAAAAAATTTTTACCGTAGAAGAGAGCTACAACAAACAAAATGATAAGGTGTACGCACACAGTAGTGAAGAAGCGAGCTACCGTATTCCGCGTGTCCAACGAGATCATTTTCCATCCTCGCTCATGGTATGGTTAGGAGTTTCTTATTGGGGCTTAACAGAGGTACATTTTTGTGAGAAAGGTGTAAAAACGAATGCAGTTGTGTATCAAAATACAGTCCTGACGAACCTTGTGGAACCTGTTTCTCATACCATGTTCAATAACAGGCACTGATTATTCCAACAAGATTCGGCGCCAGCTCATAGAGCGAAGAGCACACAAGACTGGCTGGCGGCGCGTGAAATCGACTTCATCCGGCACGAAGACTGGCCCTCCTCCAGTCCAGATTTGAATCCGTTAGATCACAAGATATGGCAACACTTGGAGGAAAAGGCGTGCTCAAAGCATCATCCCAATTTGGAGTCACTCAAGACATCCTTGATTAAGGCAGCCGCCGATATTGACATGGACCTCGTTCGTTCTGCGATAGACGACTGGCCGCGCAGATTGAAGGCCTATATTCAAAATCACGGAGGTCATTTTGAATAAACTTTAGTGTCATAAGAATCTATGTTTTGTTAAGTCCATTTTGGTATATAAATGGTTAAATAATGAATAAACTTGTTTCAATTATTTTATATTAAACATGTGACAGAATTTATGACCTGACTAGGTATATACAAATGCATATACATACAAATATACATGTTTAAATACATATACTATTTAGCAGTACATATTAAATGGATGAATCATGTAAAATTCGTTGACTTCAATAGATGATTACGGATCAACTTTTTAAAAGCGTACTTATTGGGTACTTTTCTGATGTCATCGGGTAAGGAGTTCCAAAGGCGTATAGCCTGAAGGGTGAAGGAGTTACCTTAGAACTTGGTGAAGTAACCAGGAATACAGACTTTGTTGTTAGAAGAAGAACGTAGGACCCTATCATGAGATGAGGAGAGATAGTGAAATTTATTGTTAAGATAAGACGGCGAAGATGGGTCATTGGATGGTCAAAATGGGTCACAGAAAAAAGAAAGCGCCTCTGCCGGATTGTAAGCCAATTTAGCTTAAATCTATATCGCGAAATATGGCCATACTTACGAAGAAATGTTCCTATCCTGTTAAAGATTTTATCGCCTAATACGTTCAAATCTTTGCAACATTTCATTTAATTGTGAACGCACTCGAAACATTTCAAGTGTTTCTTTTAAGTGGCAACAATGAATTGTCAATTTTCATCCGCTATTTCTTTATAACGACAGGTGCCATTTTGTACAAGATGTGAAATCATTTTTTTTTTGTATCCGAAAAAGCCACTTCCATCTCGAAATTAACACCGGTATGGTAATTATATTTTTATGTTATTATGTATATAACCAGGTAAACGAAAATTATAACTTTTAACAAAAAGCTTGTACGTGGTACAGCCATGCTGCAGCTATATTAGTAGTATAGTTGTAGCACGAATGGGTCGGCTCGACCAGGGAAGGACCACACTCTCACAGAACACCAGCATAAAATGGCAGCTTGACACTGCTATTTCGTATGGTGAGTGTAGAGACCCGGAGACACATTTTACTGGAAAAAAGGCATTCCATCTTAGTCCTCACGGGTGACGACGCAACTGCATTTTGATTCTTTATTGAGGATAAATGTAACAAATGAAATGGCTAAACAAAAATTATGGTGGAATTTTTTCTCTAAATTTATACACTTGATATTTCTCTAAATTGATACCTTTATAATCTATTTAATAATAATTTAAAATTTAAAATTTTGTACAACCGACTTCAATATAAATTATTAAGAATATCTCAAAAACTATTGGTCACACTTTGATCAATTTATATGGGACCACACGAGAAGCACCAGTTTCAAATAAAAAAAGAATCTTCGAAATCGGTTCACCCAGAAAAAAGTTATGAGGTAACACATAAAAAAGTACATACAGTCGAATTGAGTACCTCCTCCTTTTTGAAGTCGGTAGAAAAAAGAATCATTATGTGGCCGGAGGAAGGAAAAGGGGAGATCTCCCGCCGGGCAAGGTGTTCTGCCCGGGGAGCGGCCAACACCTCGGAGTGGTAGTTCGGTGCTTTTCTATATACCTATACCTACTGCTTTAACTTCGGAACTTTGTTAGCGCGATTTAGGCTTCGATGTGTTTCGCTTGTGGCGCGACGACAGCGCCGCCACAATTAAAATCGGTTCTCAATCTGCCAAGATATCATATGAAATTTCTAAAACTATAGTCCAATATGAAACCTTTTCCCCTATTTTCTACCCTTGAGGCGGAATTCATTATTAAAAAATTTATGGAACCATCCTTGAATAAAAGGATCATTAAAATCGGTTCACAATCTGCGTAAATACCGCGTAACATACATATAAAAACATACACTCGAATTGACAACCTCCTCCTTTTTGAAGTCAGTTAATAATGTAAATATTTTATTTTATTGCTACGTTGATCATAATCTAACCTTATTTTTTTGGCTGCTTTATAGCGCTTTAAAGCGCTCCTTTTTATTTTATACACGATGACAAAACACAAAATACAAAATAATGTATTCATAAATAAACTGAAAATATTCATTGTAAGTGGTAATAAATACACTTTTATATCAAGGGAATTGCTATTAATTAATTTTCGGAAAACATGCCAAGAAATTACAAAAAAGTTTTAGACTCCAGAAATTACAAAAATTACACCTCAGAATATTTACGAGCATGTTTGGCTTCGATAGAAAACAAAGAATTTAACTCAAACAAAAGTCCCACATCCCACGAAGTACTATTATGAACACGGAGCAAATAGTCTAGTGTCGAATATATTTAATTATATTGGAAAACCGACGCAAAGAGATTTTTCTAGATCTATTTTAATAAATTAGGTATAAAATTATTTACAAATGAAATGTGATGCCATGAGTAGTTTTTACACGATAAAACACAACACTTCATCCTTTTTTTCTTAATACTACGAAAATACACCGATTTGCGATTTTTGGACACATAGCGCACAGGATAAACCCAGACAGTTTACTAACTAAAGCCACGCCCACTGTGATGACGTCAGGACCTAGTTAGAATCACAGTGCACAGTTGCTTAGGCCGTCTCTTCGTTGTATTTTCTCCGTGATCATTAATCAGTTAAAACTCCTACGATCCAAAATGCCATTTCGACCAACAGGCGCTCCAACATTTTCAAATGAAGAACAAACCTTGTGGTTGTTGTGGATTACATTTTAAGGCTAAGCGAGTACGGATTCCCATTGACAGTTTTCAGCATCGTAATTCGAACATATTATTTGAACAAAATTGGCCGGAAAGTTTCAAAATTTAAAGACAATTGCAATTTTCTCGAGTTTCTCAAAAATACATTCATGTTTATCACAAAGATTTGCCGCCAACTTTAAGACGTGGACAGGACACCATGACTGACGTAAACAGTGATGCTGTCCTTGAAATCCTTAAAGAGGTATTTAGAAATATTCCGTCCAAAACATATAGAACTTTGACGAGTATAATCTATCTGATCAAAAAAAGTTATAGCAAAGCGTGGAGCAAAATTGCCGAAACTTATAAGTAATACCACTAGAGTTCAACCTCTATTATGTTTTGTGGTAATGCTGTAGTGAAATTATTACAAAACAAGAGCAAAAAGAAGCCAGATACAACAATAATCCTTTGAGTTGGTTTAACATGAATATTTTCAACGATTTTTTTTTCACATTTCTTGCACTTGTGAAGTGGCAGTGTAAGAATATCCACTATACTATTTCAGACCGAAGGTGTCACAAGAGGCGACAGAGGGAAACAAATCGGGAGATGGGCAACAACGTTTTCCTTATAACGACTAAAAATAAATAAACTGCGGTTGCCAACGCGCTTGCCAAGCGAGAATAAAGAAACAAGAGATTATATTTTGGAACCTCATTTTAGGTTTCCGAAAATAGGGAATTTATCCGTTTGACGCCAATCCATTATAAAAGAGGTTGCCTAGAACTGTCGACAAGACTGCTGTGTAAAACTCTTTTCTACAGAGTCTTGGGGGGAGGGGGGGGGGGTTATAAATATTAGCCAGCGTAAAATAGCAACGTAATGCTGCTATGTTTCATATGGTGAGTGTAGAGAACCGGATACCCTTTTTACTGGAAACGAGGTTCAGGGGTGATAACGCATCTGCATTATGATTCTTAACTGAGCATAGATCTCTAGCTCATTTATCACTCATATTCTATAAAAAAAATCTATAGATGTTAATGATGAAACATATCAAGGAGACTATGATAGTAATGAGAGTTTAAAAAAAATCATTACGTCAGAGAGAATATTAACAGTAACAATTTATTTAGTGTAACACAGTTATCAAATCCGTTGAACGTCGAGCAAGCTTTGTCCAGTACAAGTAACAAAAACAAAAACAAGGAGTACAAGTCCTTGTTGGAAAATAATACGTGGCAAACTTCGATCAACAATACCAACTAGATAACGGGTCACGTACAAAATCATAGCTAAATGCTGTCCGCGTGAATATATACTTATACAGCTACATTTGTTTACTAAAGAACTGAGACAAAAAATTAAAACAGTTTTATGTTCAACCCAATTACAACCATGGCATCTAGTAATAAAGTCACAAATCTTACGATCATTAGCTACAAAAGAAAACAATTCAATGCATTACTCCTGTCACTTGGATATGAAAAGACATAGGTTAAATAACGTTTAGTGTGAAATCGACCTTAAGATATAACAAATTAAAGTATTTTTTCCCGTTATTGCTTTGCAAACTACGTCGTTTGGTTTCGTTTCTGTTTGCTTCTTCGATTCTTCGAATTTAGCTACAAAAGTTATGGAGTCGCGGTGAACACTAAAATAATTTATAATATGATCATAAGTTTAGTTAAAATTATTCACATTTTGGGCATTTATGTTTGTTAGTATACATACTTCCCACACTAGCCATTAAATATAATATAGTATGAGTATAATGATTGCATTTGATTAGATAATTCATTATATATTTATTTTAGTTTTTTATGTATATATGTTTGTAGTATATGTATTATATATACAGGGTATTTTTGAAACGCTCCCGAAAACTAAGACAGGCGACAGCACCAAGTATACCTTTGATCATGGGTCACAAATAAATTTGATCCTGATGAAAAAAAATCATATTTTTACAACGTTTTATTAGTTTTATTCACGCGCCATCATGTTAGTACAGCTAAATGAAACGATAATTTCATAAAAAAAATCATGAAAATACTTAATCATAAAACCAGCAGTGAAAACTGAATTGATATCACCTGACAAATGGAGGTTAATGTACGCGCGAACGGTGAAAAAAGAACGCTGGCCTTGAACTTGGGCACTGAGCGATTTATCACATATTGGTACGAAGGGGGCGCGACGGGGGAACAATCCGCCAGTATAACTGTGCCTGCATGCTATTGGTTCCCGCGCTTTGTTCGCTCCAAAAATACAGTCGCATACATAGCTTACTTTGCGACTCGCGCGATGTTTTAAAAAGGAAGGAAAGAAAAATTATTTATATCTATTGTTTTATGACTAAACTAGTGAACGAAAAGGTAAATATGATAGGAGAAGGTGAATGGGGAAAATTGTGCAGTAAATTTAAAAGTGTTGAGGAAGAATACCGAAAAAATTACCATGTGATCAACCTGAGGACGGAAGCTCAAGCGAAGATGAAAGTGATGATGAAGTAGCATCCAGTAACACCAACACACCATCAACATCTGGCTTCCATGTAACCCAAGACGACATAATGGACGGCGTGGCGACACACTTAGCTTAAGTTTTCTTCTTACAAACTTAAAAATATTTTACGATAGAAATAACAAATAATGCTCAAGTAAACATTATCCATTTTTAATTCCAACCTCTTCCAAAGTTCTAAGTAGCTAGTAAAACGCCTATTATGATTCTACAATAAAACAATTAAATACTATAATATTATAAAACAATAGCCCAATACCATGTAGTACTTTAGAACGCGACTGTACCCACACTCCCTTCGCTGTCGACCTGTATCTAGCTCGGTCAATGTTACGGTTATAAGAAAAAAGGGCGCATCTGACAATTTTTTAATAAATGAGTTAAATATACCATTCGTCTCATGATAAGAAGGCGCATCTACTATTTTTTTTAATATTCACTAATATCAATATTTTAGAAATTATCGTAAGAATTTTAGACGTACCTGTTGATCACAGATGAAATTTTTTAGTAGAAAAGACTTATACAAATTCAACATAAAAGAAAAGACTTATTTAAACAGTTGCTACGTCATCTTTAACAATATTTGCATCGATTACTTATACTTATTATTAAGAGCTGGTGTTTCACATGTGGTCCCATATAAATTTGATCGAGGTCAGACCAATAGTTTTTGAGTTATCCTTAATTATTTATATTAAAGTCGGTTGTACAAAATTTTTAATTTTTAATTATTATCGTAGTAAGTTTTGTATGATATCTCCTTTAAAATCATTACTCAAGAGTTGCGGGTTGTTATTTTTTGTGTCTCACTACCAATGGTTCTCTAATATTTACTAAGAAAAAAGTAATAAATTACTATTAGCGTCCTTTCAAATTCAAATGACCTTTCCAAAATATGTAAAAATGTTAAATGAATGGCAGTTTTTTTTATTTATTAGGTTGGAAAGACGCAAATAGTTATATGCGTCTTTTCTTCGATGTTTTTGTGTTGCTAGATGTATTTTTTTAAGCTAAGATGAAAAGGAAAATTCTTTTTATTTAAATAAATAAACAAATTATATAAAAAATAAGTTCGTCCTTAAAATCTTCATGTCTCTACGTATATATTTCAATTTTCATATAGAAACCTTTTAATATACTATAGACACAGGGTCTGAAAGAAAAATTCATCAATTTATTTTTTATTTCTATTTTACGTTTTTGTTAGTTGCGTCCTTCTTTATTATGACGCATGAGAATGTAACCCGGCCGGCTCGTATCGCCTCACGCTGTGACGCAGTAGGTTTCAGTTTTATCGTGTTAATTAATTGAAGTTTTTGAAACAGTTCCGTGTTGATTTTGTACACGCGTGCACGAGCGTTTTGTTTATTAAATTGTTATAACGTGTTGGTATTATTCTTGTTACGTTTTTTGTTTTAATAATGCTTAACGCGTACGTTTATAGTGATTGTGAATACGACAACATGTTATGTATCCGAACCTAGGTACACGAAGTATCGCTAAATAAATTGTTAAGACGTCGGGATGGAACAAGTGTGTCATACTGTGCAGTGCACAAAGTGTTGAAGCGTAACCGAATGCGCCCATACAAATTGCACAAAGTGCAAGCTTTAGTTCCCGGCGATCACGACCGCCGACGAGTTTTCTGCCGTTGGTTATTATACCAGCAACAACGTGTGCCTGGTTCCATTGAGCACATTATCTGGACGGATGAGTCGACATTTACCAGAAACGGCCTGTGGAACCGAAGAAATACACACGTGTATTCAGAGGTTAACCCGCACGCTGTTCAACAAACCGGGCACCAAACCCGATGGTTGGTTAACGTATGGGCAGGTTTATTTAAGGATCGCATACTGGGACCAGTGTTTCTGCCACAGCGTCTGAACGGACAGCGATACTTAAACTTCATAAATGAACAGTTGACAGACATTTTAGACGACCTATCGTTGGCTGAATATCGCCGCACATGGTTCCAGCATGATGGTGCCCCTCCACATGTCGTGAGGTTCGCCGTGAGCGCCTCAATGAGCTATTTGATGATCGCTGGATTTGGCGGACTAGGACCACACGCTTGGCCACCTCGCTCACCAGATCTGACCCCGTTAGACTTCCTTCTTTCTGTGGGGTATGTGAAAGAAAGGGTTTTTAATCGTGAGTGTGATAGTGCTGATGAAATACACCAAAGGATCGTGGATGTTTTCGACAAACTACGTACGGACTGTGTCGAAGACCACACGATGATGCCCCGCCTACATGAGTCTGCCTTGAAATGAATGAAGCACAATTTGAGCCGCATCTCATAAGACCACGGAGGATTTAGAGCGGTAAGCTGTTTCATAACATTTTTTTTAAATAACTTACTAACGTACTGAACAAATCTGAATACATACATAACTGAATACATGAGAATAATAAACATACCTACACGATGAATAAAAACGCATGACTCTAACCTTGGTTACATTTCACTTAAATGTTTTTTCATTAGCGGGAAATCGAACCAGTTATTTGGGTTATTTAACCTGTAAATTCGGATTAAAATGGCTACGTGGAGACAAGTACAGTGGCAAAATAGTAGGTTAAGTAGATAAGTTAGGTATTTAGACAAGTGTTGTAAATTATTAGGTATTGTGGTATGGCCCGCTAGTTGCGGACCGCGCGAATTTGCGTTCGCGCGTACACTGACCTTTAATCAGCTGATATGAATTGAGTTATTCCACTGCTGGTTTTATGTTTCAGCATTTTCATGATTTTTTTTATGAAATCATCGTTTCATTTAGCTGTACTAACATGATGGCGCGTAAATAAAATTTATAAAACGTTGTAAAAAGATGTTTTTTTTTCATCAGGATCGGATTTATTTGTGACCCATGTTCAAAGGTATACTTGGTGCTATCGCCTGTCTTAGTTTTCGGGAGCGTTCCAAAAATACCCTGTAAATAATATATACCCATAAATATATGTATATATATATATATATATATATATATATATATATATATATATATATATATATATAAGTATATGTATATATATCTTTAAAATATTTATAATTGAATGAAATTTCAGTGCAATCAATAAATCAAAATATTTACAATGATTCAACATTAAAGATTATTCCATTCTGTGTATACATGAATTAATTTCCTTTAAATAAATTAAGTTTATTGTACAATTCTCGTTTTGATTTATTTTTGATATGTTCCGTTTCTTTTTTACATATATAATGTAACCTTACGTCAATAAATTTTTCAACTTACGGATTGCTAAAATAAAAATAATAATTCTAAGTATCTAATGAAATTACACAAACAGAGACAAAAGTAACAATTACCATTATTTAAAGTTCTGGTAACAAATTACTAAAAATGATTACAATACAAATCTACTCCATGTACTCTACTGTTCTGTTTTACAAATGTTTACGCGTGTATTGGCCAACCTTGGCAAAACATTTGTAGGGGTGCTTTAAAATCGGTAATTTTGTTTCAAATATGATATTAGTTGTTAGTTTAGAGCTTAAAATATAAATTATTCTACATGTACTTACCGAAAGTAAGACACTCCGGCTGTTAAATTGCTTTTTCGGGCATTATTCTTGCAACTTTTAAATATACATTGCGGCATTGTGAAACGTCTCTATATTGGCTGTGTTTCAAGTCAACCAAAACGAAATAAGAACTCACGTCTCCAGTGCGCTGTTATTTACTTCGCCGTATTTTTTGCACCGACCCGATATCTAGTTGGTATTGTTGATCGAAGATGGCAAATGACTACCTCAAAATAAGCGTGCTATACCATGTCAGTGGGTCTTCAAAACAGAGACAAATGAAAGAGGAAAAATTGTTAAACATAAAGCTCGACTCAGTTATAAAAGGATGTTCGCAGAGAAAAGGTATAGACTACAATGAAAAAAAAATCTTTCTCCGGTAGTAAGTATTTCATCTCTACGCTATTTATTTGCCATGGCAGCTAAGTATGATCCAGCCATCATTTAAATGGATGCTGTGTCAGCATTTCTTCAGGGTGATGTGTATGGCTGTACATAGGAAATCTATATGGCTCATCCACCTCTTTATGAGAAAGATAAGAATGAGGTATGTCTATTACGTAAGTTATTAAAGGGTCTAAAGCAGGCCAGTCCCCAATGGAACAAGAAGCTAAGAAGTACATTATGGAGTATGGACCTCATACAGTCAAAACTAGACCCATTTATATCCATCTACATGTATAAGACCCCTCTATCATATAAACAAATAAATAAAATTGAAGTGTCTGTTTGTAATCTCAAAATAACAATTTTTTACTAAATGCAATATGAAAGTATATACGGTACTTATAACAAAAATACAAATTTTAAAGTTTTTGTTTTGTTTGTGTTTGCAGTTGTGCACGCATCACGGAAAAACTACTGGATATATATCAATTAGGTTTTCTAAGTTTTATTTCTTAGACACCTGGTCGATATCTTCATTTAATACAAAGTTATTAAAGTTTAAAGAAACAACGATTTTTATAAGCACTACGTGTTCAGTGATGTGTGTATGCAACGCGAACGAAGTCGCGGGTATCAGCTAGTTTACCATAAAATTGCTGAGGTCATTGACATTATAGCCATATATGTAGATAATTGGTTGATTATTAGAAATAATGTATGAAGTACAAATATTAGAAGTTTATCAAAAAAAAGAGTTCAATAGTAGATTTAAAATGTAGGATCTTGGAGACAGACAGAACAGAAAAATATTGGATGTGTTAAATACATATACTATGTCTGACTGTAAGCATGTAGCAGCCCGAAGTTAGAAAATTGGCGTTGTTTCACGCCCGTGGCACGGAAAGCACGTAAGCCCGTTGGTCCTGGGCCTGATCTCTCTCCGGTCGTGTCGGATTACCGTCCTATCTACGGTCCTACCGGACTATGAGAATGGGGGAATAAGGAGTACTGCTGTGTTTGCGCATATACTCGAGCACTAATCCTAACTTCTGTAGATGTCTAGTCTCCATTGAGACTCTCCACCGTGACTAAATTCGGTCTGAAGAACATTATTGTAACCTTCTATGTCTAAAGTTGGTTAATCACCTAGATCATGGATTGCGGCAGCCACTTCAAAATCAACTATCAGGCTAACCCTTAGCTTGTTTGTCTCTATATTCTATAATATTATAAATATAACTTAGTACATTTAAAAAATTAATAGTAAATACCTTCATCTCACTCTTTTCTTTAGTATTTTCTTCAATCTTATCTTCTATTACTTCTCTTTTATCTCTATTATTAGCTACTTCGTTCCTTACTTCTATAGTTTTTGCTTCAGTTTCGTTAACATTATGTTCTCCTTCTACATTTGCGATGTCGTCTTCTTTCACTTTCTGCTTGCATTCTTCTACTTCTATTTTGTTGATTTCTTCTGTTTGTGTACTTTTATCTCTTGTGCTTTCGGCGTTTTCCATCTCAGGGCCTTCTTTAGAAGACTGAAATTTAACGAAATTTATTAGGAGAATTTTTATATATTAGTTCCCTTAATACTGACACTGGGATCTATATCTATCATTTATATATATCAACAATGATATGGCACTTTTCTTTTTAGCTTTTAAATTCAAAATGCGTGGTAATACATTATTTTAACAGATTTTACTGCGCACGCATTTTACTAAGCACATTCGTAAGGGTCGCCGAGCACGCATCAGCACTCAAAATTGCAATTAACAATTTCATTGGTGCCGGCGGGAATCGAACCCGGGTTGCTCGCGTACTGTGAAATTTACAGCGAGCGCTATGCCATATATTTCAAACAGTGGTAGAGCCACGCGGCAGCTTTTGCTGTCGCACGGATGGGCCGGCTCGAACCGGGGTGGTACCACGACCTCACAGAATACCAGCATGAAGTGGAGGTTTACTTCTGCGTTTCGCTTGGTGAGTGCAGGTGGCCGGAGGCCTTTTTTACTGGAAATGAGGCATTCCATCTTAGTCCTCAGGGGTGACAACGCATCTGCATTTTGATTCGCAAGCGAGGGTAGATGTAGATGTCTATGGGCCGCAGCAACCACTTACCATCAGGTGGACTGTGTGCTCGTTTGTCACCCCTATCCTATAAAAAAAAAATGCCCCTGAGCTACGACGGCTCACTTAATATGAGTGTGAAGCTTCTTCAAATGCAGCTTGAATTGTCAGTTTCATGCTTTTTGAGATTACTGAACCGAAGACGTTTTTTTTACTGGTAACAAGGAATTCTATCTTAGTTCTCAGGGGCCGATAACGCAATTGCATTTGAATTTTTAACCGAGGATAGGTGTAGATATGTATAGTCACAGCATCCATCCACTTATCATCAGGTGGACTGTGTGTGGTGGACTTTGTCACCCTTATACTATAAAAAACCATGCTTGAGTGTCGTGGAACACTCGGTGGGAACGAAGTTCCTTTCGTAGTATTATTATTATTGATAAACGTATTATATTTATAATTAACAAATACAAATAAATGAATTACCAGCGTCTATTAAAATAAAGTGTCATATAAAATAATATTTCTTTCACGGTATTATGGACTGCAGTGGACTGTATGAATTTACTACGCAAGTGGACTGTATTGACTAATTGACTGACTGATGTTGAGGTATACTACACTAGGGACTGCTTAAAGAAAAGATGGTACCGTAGACTATAGTGTATTAAACTATTTACAAATGCGGCTTTCACTAATTAACTATATACACAGAGGGGAGTCTTCAATGGAGTATAAATTCTTCTCTCTTGATGGTTTCTCTTGAGGTTTCTTCTCTTCCTGTCTTCGAGTGCCGCTTCCGAAATGAACAGCTCACAGACCAAAACGCCCTTCTTATATCTCGCAAGAGAGCGTCTCGGTATGTGAGTAGCGTCGTGAGGCGATGCCGCGCGCTTATTGGTCGGCAACATCGCGTGACCTGCTACCGGTGTGCGGGGTGCGCGGGGCGCAACGGGGTATGAAGGGGCGACGGCTCCTCTCGCCGTCCGTAACATCCTCCCCTCGGCGTAGCCTGCAAGCCTAAGCTTCCCTCGGGAGGACGGCTATCTTCCTGACGGGTCGCCGCAGCACTCCGCCCCTGGGCTCCTCCACGTTGCGCACCACGCCGTCCAGTCCAGGAAAGGTCTTCGTCACGACCCCCCGCGGCCACACGTTTCTTGGTTGGTTGCCGTCCGCAACCACGACGAGGTCCTCTTCTTGAATTTGGCGGTGCTAAGCATCCCCGCGCGCAACCAGCGTCGGCAGGTATTCTTTCACCCAGCGCCTCCAGTACTCGTCGGCGAGCCCCTGCGCCGCTCTCCATGCCCGACGATCAATGGGTGTGCACGACGCGGTGACTGGTAGGCTTGATGGTCCCAACAGTATGAAGTGGTTGGGTGTCAGCGCCTCTTCGTCGTTGATATCGACCAGTAAGTGCGTCAACGGTCGAGAGTTTACTGTATTCTCTGCTTCTATCAGAAGCATTGCTAACGTCTCCTCCCGTGGGCTCTTCTGATGCAGAGTGGCTTTGAGTGCAGTCTTCACTGAGCGCACGAGACGCTCCCATGCGCCTCCCTGGTTAGGCGCGCCCGGTGCGATGAATTTCCAATCTGTCCGCCGAATCAGCGCGTAGTCCTTCAGCTGCGGTGCCCACTCTTCCATCGCCCGTTGCAGTTCAGTATTTGCCCCATGAAAATTTGTACCATTGTCTGAGTATATAACCCGTGGCCACTCACGCCTAGCCGCCATGCGCCGCAATGCCGATATCGCCGAGTCTATCGTAAGGGAGTATACTAATTCTAAATGCACCGCGCGCGTCGTTAAACAGGTGAATAACGCTACCCACCGTTTTTCGTGCTGACGTCCTATCGTAAATGTTAAAGGCACTAAATAATCGATTCCGGTGTAGGTAAACGGTCGCGTGAATGCCCCTAACCGTTCGGGTGGTAGGTTTCCTGTAATCTTGCGTACCCTGCGTATCGCAGACATCTCCGCTCCGCTTCTCGTACGGTAGGTGGTAATCGGAGGATATGATATCTGGTGCGTAGGTCGTTGACCACCGTCTCTGTTGGCGTGGCTTGCTTCCTGATGCGCCTACTCTACAAGCAGCTTCACGAATTGGTGGCATCCATTCAATATGATGGGTCTCTTCATCTGGCCGTCCAAGTCGGCTGCGTCGATTCTTCCCCTGGCTCGTAGTATTCCATCTTCCAATATGGGGTCGAGCTTCCTTAGTGCGCTGCCGGTGGCCAGGTTCTTTCCCTGCTGAAGGCGGCTGATGTCTTCAGCGAAGCTTTCACGTTAGCTGTGCTCTATCCACATCCGCTCTGCCCTCTGGATGTGCTGCAATGTCAGTCCGTGTGCCCTTCCTCGTATGGCATCGACGTACGACGACGACGACGATCGACGTACTCGTGCTGTGGCCCTGATCAATCTCTCGTAGGAAGAGAATCGTTCTATGTCTGGCAGGTGTGGAGAGTCCTTGGTGTCGCTCTGATGCGCCACAATTCCTCCAACTCTTCGACATCCCCTGCCTTCACTTCCTTCCAGTGAGGCCACTTATTTTCTTCCTCGTAAAGAAAGGACGGTCCGGTGAACCATTGATCACTTTTTTTTTATATGATAAGGGTGACAAACGAGCACACAGTCCACCTGATGGTAAGTGGTTGCTGCGGCCCATAGACATCTACATCTATCCTGCTAGTGACCTCCCTAGTTAGCATCGGATTTTGTAAATATCCCTTGCCATCGACGTTCTGCAAAATACACACTATATTTTGTAACTTAATCGCGAACGAATTTAATTCCTGGGCGGTTTGACCCGGGCGCGGAAGGCGTTTTAAATTCCTCTAACGCACGATGTATAATTACTTCCGGGCGGCCGAAACACTGCTCCAGTGTCCGCATGATGTCTGCTGGATCCTTCGCGGTAAACAGCAGCGCCGATACTACTTCCCTAGCCTCACCTTCCTTAACCTTGCCATATTTTCCGTATTTGTGAATCCATATAAACGCGTGGATTCTTTCATCGCGGCTTTAAACGCTAACCATTCCGCGGCCGAACCGTTAAAAATAGGCAAGTCCTGCGTCTGCTTCACGGCGGCGGGCCTAACTCTAATCATGCTTTCTAAAGCTTCCGCTAATCGTTCTATACCCCTATCTTTCCCTCGCGGGGTGAGCGACCTATCTCTATCCCTATTTCCCTCTAGCCTACGCTGTGGCGCTGGCTACCTATGTACACCTACATCTCGATAATACGGCGACGGTGATCTACGATCCGCGTGGCGATGTGGCGATGGCGATCTATGTACATCTACATCCTTACACGGCAACGGTAATCCACGATCCGCGTGGCGATGTGGCGGTGGCGATCTACGTATAGGCGATAGAGTGCGGCGTTGGACGCGCGATCGCGCTAGCTGTCGACCGGGCTGAACGGACTGAACGGACCGACGGGGCGCGGGGCGCGGGGCGCGGGCCTATACACAAAGTCTGCTACAGGCGCGACGGTACGCACTATCGAACTAGTTTCTGTAGACGGAAGATCTTCAATAATCGCGGCGAGTGTCTCTGTGCGCGGCGCGGATGTGCTAACCTCTCCCAAGCGATCGGTCGTAGACACTGACATAGCGGGGCGCGGCGGCGGGGGCGCGAGCGCGGGCGTAGATGCGGGCGCGAGCGGGGCCTGAGGCGCGGCGGAGGGCGCTTGTGCCAACGCGAGATAATAGGACGGGGACGCGGGTGCTTCCTCGAATATCCGCATTCCTACCGGCGTTTTGTCGTCGTTCCGTGCCTTCTGGCTTCTTGTCTTCCTCATGACGTCCCACATTGCGACCTCCGATCGTCTTCAAAAAGACGCACGTATTGGACGCCGTTCCCGCCGCAAGGGCGTTACCAGATGGTCACAGTTTGGCACCGTTAGGGAGCAACCACCTGGCCGCGTAAACGCGGTTAAGAAACTAGAAATTGTCTGGAAACAGACAATAGACGTATATGACGTAGCCGTAATAAGAAACAGAGAAGAAGTTAGTACCGACGATCTTCTCTCTTCGTCGACGAACTTCTTTCTCCCTTGAAGATCTTCTATAATGATCTTCTTTCATCTATGATTATCTTCTTTCTTCTGTAATTACCTTCCTTCTACTGGCTTCTTATCCAGCGGCGATCATCATCATCATCATCATTACAGCCTTTCATAAGTCCACTGCTGAACATAGGCCTCCCCCAAGGAATGCCACAAAGCACGGTCCTGAGCCACCTGCGTCCATCGACTTCCTGCATGCCTTACCAGGTCATCACTTCATCTCGTGGGGGGTCGCCCTACACTTCTCCTACCGGTACGAGGCTGCCACTCGAGAACCTTTCTTCCCCATCGGTTGTCGGTTCTTCGAGCTATATGGCCGGCCCACTGCCACTTCAGCTTACTAATCCGTTGCGCTATGTCGGTTACTCTAGTTCTACTGCGGATATCCTCATTTTTAAGTTTATCACGCAGAGAAACTCCGAGCATAGCCCTCTCCATAGCTCGCTGAGCGACCTTGAGCTTCCTCATACGGCCAGCAGTGAAGGACCACGTCTCAGTTCCGTATGTCATCACTGGCAACACGCACTGGTTGTACAATTTTGTTTTAAGGTTTTGAGGTATGTCTGACGAGAAGATGTGTCGTAGCTTCCCGAACGCTGCCCAGCCGAGTTGAATCCGTCGATCCGGCGGCGATGGACCAAGAATATTATGGACTGCAGTGGACTGTATGAATTTACTATGCAAGTGGACTGTATTGACTAATTGACTGACTGATGTTGAGGTATACTACACTAGGGACTGCTTAAAGAAAATATGGTACTGTAGACTATACTGTATTAAACTATTTACAAATGCGGCTTTCACTAATTAACTATATACACAGAGCAGAGTCTTCAATGGAGTATAAATTCTTCTCTCTTGATGGTTTCTCTTGAGGTTTCTTCTCTTGCTGTCTTCGAGTGCCGCTTCCGAAATGAACAGCTCACAGACCAAAACACCCTTCTTATATCTCGCAAGAGAGCGTCTCGGTATGTGAGTAGCGTCGTGAGGCGATGCCGCGCGCTGATTGGTCGGCAACATCGCGTGATCTGCTCCCGGTGTGCGGGGTGCGCGGGGCGAACCGGGGTATAAAGGGGCGACGGGGCGACGGGGCGACGGCTCAAACTTTTTCTCTCGCCTAGCCCCAATCCGCCAAATTCGTACCGTCCGATAAGGAACTTCGTTCCAGAATTAAAGGGAAGGTTATGGTTCACTAAGACATTGGGACGTCGAACACCTCAGTAACCATGGGTGACGTAAAGTACTCGTAACGTCGGGAATATAAAATAAGTTAAGCGCGATAAAATCCGTAAAACTAGTTTAATTCTATGTGTAGTGTTCGCATTAACATAAGAAATTATTACTAATAGATCTCACCTCCATATCTTCTTCGCTGATTTGCTCAACAGTTTTCTCCTTTTGGTTATTTACCAGATCCGGATCAAGTGGTGTGAAATCCGGCATTTCCTGTGAAGAAATATCTGTTATTATTATTTTTTATTTTTTAATAGAATTAGGATGACAAACCAGCACACAGTTCACCTTATGGTAAGTAGATATGCTCGATTAAGGTACAAGGAGTTAGCCACGGTTTAATGATGCATTCAAGATAGACAAATGGCAGCTCAACGCTGCTGTGTTTCGTATGGTTAGTGATTAATATTTTACTAAATTATTCTATAAGAAAAATAATAACCACCTGCAACAAAGTTCATGGGTCAAGCAAATAATGACGAGTATGTAAACATCGACACGAGTACACACGACCATTCCTTTTACTCGTGCCAAAAAACCGGCATTGAGTGGAGAACAGGCGAAGAGATAGAGACAAGTTGTTTACATTCTCGTACTCGCGCCTACTCGCCTGTGCTCGTCGAGTGTACATAAATCTTGTTTTGGATAACACGGTCCAAGCGTGGGCAGGCTTTGGCACAGCGGTGGGGTGTTTTTTACTGGAAACGAGGCATTCCGTGTTAGACTTCAGGGGTGACAAGGCATATACATTTTGATAATTCATAATCGAAGGTAAATATAGACTGATATCTATGGGTCATATCATCTATTTAAAATCAGGTGGACTGTGTTGTGCTCGTTTGTCACACTTATTCTGTAATAAAAATCGGGGTGTGTCTGCGTATATGTAACGTCAAAATTCATACTAAACGATAATTATGTGACGCAACAAAACGACTTCAAAATGGCGGTGCTCCCCCCCCCCCCCTTCGCCACTCGCGAAGCGTCACTGTCCTCACTTTCACACACAGAATTCTTTGATACTTTAGCTATCGAATGTCGTAATTAAATTTTAGATGTAGGTGATAGATATGCAGTCTGCTACACCAAACAGTGTACCTCGCGATTTTGTTATTGTTACGTTTTTGGATGCGTGCGTGTGCGCGTGTACGTGTACGTGTGCGTGTGTGTACGAGTGCGTGTGTATACGAGTGCGTGCGTGTGTGTGTGTGTGTGTGTGTGTGTGTGTGTGTGTCTGTGTGTGTGTGTGTGTGTGTGTGTGTGTGTGTGTCTGTGTGTGTGTGTGTGTGTGTGTGTGTCTGTGTGTGTGCGTGTGTGTCTGTGTGTGTGCGTGTGTGTCTGTGTGTGTGCGTGTGTGTCTATGTGTGTGCGTGTGTGTGTGTGTGTGTGTGTACGTGTACCTGCTGCACCCAGTGTCGGTAGCGCAGTGCGGCGGCGCGCATGCGCGCGAGGTACGCGGGCGCGGCGCGGCCCGACGCCCAGGCGGCCACGTGTGTGTGTGTGTGTGTGTGTGTGTGTGTGTGTGTGTGTGTGTGTGTGTGTGTGTGTGTGTGTGTGTGTGTGTGTGTGTCTGTGTGTGTGCGTGTGTGTACGTGTGTGTGCGTGTACCTGCCGCGCCCAGTGTCGGTAGCGCAGTGCGGCGGCGCGCATGCGCGCGAGGTACGCGGGCGCGGCGCGGCCCGACGCCCAGGCGGCCACGCCGCCCGGCAGCCCGCCCACCGCCGGCTCGTCGTAGTACGTCAACACGAACTCCATCCCAGCCTGCATGACCAATATAATGCGATTCAGATCAGAATAGAAACTTCAATAACCTACAATGACCGCTATCTCTTAAGGGTCACTTGAAAAGTACGGCTAGCGAAAAAAAATCCACTTTTATATCTATTTAGTCCTATGTATTGGCGGTGTAAGAATGTCCACTACCACACATCTTCCCGTAGGTGATGTAAGAGGCGACAGAGGGAAACTATGGCAGGAGATAAGCAGCTGCATCTTTCTGATAACAGCAAAATAACAATAAAAAACTGGGGTTGCCAACCCGCTCGCCAAGCGTGGCAAATATAGCGAGAGATACAAAGAGACTTGGAGGTTCCCGGCAACCCCGCTATTCCTGATTACTATGGCGACCATGGTAACAACAGGACAATGGGTGCTGAGAATCTCCGGTAGAGGTTCTTAGCACCCCTTGCACCTGCGACGACTCAACCTGGCAACATATAACGCACGCACCCTGAGAACTGACGAAAAGATCCTGGAGCTGAAAGAAGAGATAGACAAGTTGCACTGGGATATTATAGGATTATCTGAGGTCCAAAGAGAGGGGGATGACACGGTAATTCTCAAATCCGGCAACAAGTTATATCGTCGGGAGGGCGACCATCTGTCCTAAGGATGTGTCGGAATTAAATATCCACAAGTCTCTAATTAATAAAGATTGTGATTGTGTCCACGAGAATTGCGTACCTTATACTCAGAACCACCAAACGGTATTCGTGAAAAATCAAAGAGGTTACTCACCAACCTCGGCACATTCCGATAAGGAGGTGGAAAATATGTATGAGGATATCTCTACAGCCATATTCCTCTTAAACCCACTATGCAGTGTTAATGGGAGACTTCAACGCAAAACTAAGCACAAAAGAAAACGGTGAGCTGAAGGTAGGGAAATTCGGGATAAGGCAACGGAACCCAAGGGGCCAGTAGCTGACAGATTTCATGGAGAAGGAGGGAATTTTTATGATGAACTTTTTCTTCCAGAAGCGGCCCCACAGAAAGTGTTTGAGCCCCGACGGTGCGATAAAAATGATATTGGCTGATGAGCAACTGTTCAGTGATGTCCCGATGATCGCGTGAGTGAAAACTGGCAGCGATCACCGAATGGTGAGAGGCAAACTGAACCTAAACGTTAAGTTAGAGAGTTCACGTCGAATGAAGTCAATGCTCCGTCCCCTATGTGCTCTAATTCAAAGCTAAGAAAACTTTCAGCTCGAGTTACAAAACCGTTTTCAAAGCAAAAAAACCGCCACGCAATGGACGATATGAAGACAAGTTCGTAAAAATTGTCCATACAGTCTGAGCTAAGTTCTGCAAAACCCGTCGTAGAAAAACACAAATACTCTCCGATCACACTCTTAATATCATGGCTGTTAGACGGGAAATGAAGCTGCAGTCTTCAGCAGATTTTTTTTTATTTATTTAACTTTTTGAACCTTATAAAATATATAAGTACAAAAGGCGGACATAATGCTTAAAGCATTCTCTGCCTGTCAACCTTGAGGAGTGGAAAAACATCGAAGGCGGTTATTATAATACATAACAGTAAAGAATAAGAAATATAATGAATTTAGAAATTATAGCATATAAACATAAAGGTAAAAAAGTACATATACCATACATACATATATACATATATATATATATATATATATATATATATATATATATATACATACCACATACACACAAATATACATATATACGTAAAAAACATATGATGATGAAATTAGCTACTAACACAGATTAACTAAGATGATGACTCCAACTTAGGAACTCTTTACGACTTTCAAAAAATGTTCTTTAACATACTTTTTAAATGTTACTTTGTTGGAGCGTTGTCTCAAAGTTTCAGGCAGTGCATTTCAAAGTCGCGCAGCTCGTACAGTAAACGAGGAAGAAGAGAAACCGGAACGGTGAAGTGGAATGGAGAGTAAGAGTCTCCGAAGAACGTAGAGGTCTTTTATGCGTATCAGATAGAAATTGAAACTTACGTTTCAAATAGTCGGGACAACGATTGTCGAATAAAATAGAAAAAAGTGTGAGAAGTGTCCTGACTTGCCTCCGTTGGCGAATGGGAAGCCAATTTAGCTGAAATCTAAAGGAGGAAACATGGTCAAACTTGCGAAGACAGAAGATGAATCGGACACAGTTATTTACGAGACGATCCAGCTTGTCTAGATGGTTCTCATTAAGATCAGTACAACACACATCAGCATAATCAATAATGGGCAAAATAAGAGACTGCACCAGAGTTATCTTTACCTTGACCGGAAGGAAGTATCTAAGGCGATTTAGGGCACTCAACTTAGCAATAACTGAAGCAATTATTGTTTGAATGTGAGTGGACCAATTGAGAGTCGAGTCCATACAGAGGCCTAGGTTTTTCAGAGTGCTGGAATAAGGGATGCATGATCCATCAAACATGACAGGAGCGACAGAACAAATATCAAGTTTAGATAACTGACGAGCACTTCCTATTAAAATTGCTTGGCATTTGTTAGGATTCACTTGGATGCCAAATTTGCTAGCCCAATTGCTTAAATTTAATAAATCTGTATTAATATTGATAACAGCATTATTAATGTGATCAACATCAGTCTGAGTATAAATTTGCAAATCGTCGGCGTAGAAGTGGTAAGAACAGCAAAGATGAGAGGAAAGGAAGTTAATAAAAATAGAGAACAATAAAGGAGATAATATTCCACCCTGTGGCACGCCAGATACAAGTTGACACCAGTCAGACAAATGATTACCAACTCGAACAGCTTGTTGGCGACCACAAAGGTAGGAAGAGAACCAATTTAAAGCAATGGAGGAGAAGTTTAGATTACCGAGCATAGCGAGGAGAATATCATGGTCAACCATGTTGAAGGCATTAGAAAAGTTCACGAGAACAAGCACAGTGACCTTTCTATTCTCCAAGCCTTCCCGAATGTCCTCTGTAACTTTAAGAAGTGCAGTGGTGGTGCTATGTCCGGGACGAAAGCCTGACTGAAATTGAGTGAGCAAGTTATTATTATATATAAAACCTGATACTTGCTGGTGAACTATAGACTCCAGGATCTTTGATAAGAATGGAAGAATAGAAATAGGTCTATAATTATTGAGTTGCAAGGGGTTTGAAATTTTAGGTACACCACAAAGAAGGAAATACCCCTGACAACAGAGAAAAATTAATGATGTGAGTAATGACTGGAAGAAAGAGTTCGAGAACTAAAGAGATCATAGCACGACTCACATTATCACAACCCACTGCTTTTGATTTAATAGAAGCAAATGTTTTACGAACATCGTTAACAGAGACAAGCGAGAATAAGAAGGGTATTTGTAAAGGTTTGGCCTTGGACTTAATTTCTAAGATTGACTGGGACTTAATAACTGGAGAGAGTGAAGAACCTGTTGAAAAATAGGAATTTATGTCATTTAGAGGGAAAGGGATATTATGTTTCATAGTGGAGGATTTACATAGACCAAGAGAATTAAGAAATTTCCAAGTATCTGCCGAAGAAGCGCTAGATATATTGTCAAAGAAGTAACGACGCTTTACCGCCCTTACCATTTGGTTGCAACGATTGTGAGCAATTTTGTACAAGTCCCAATTCTCATTGCTCCTGTCACGCTTAAACCTTCTGAAAGCTCGGTTACGTCGAGTCATCGCCATGCGCACTCCCTTCGTTATCCACGGAGCTGGAGGCCGCTTAGCCCTAATAGATCTCACCGGTGCATGCGCATCAAACAGTTTCAGTGTTAATTTAGTGAAAATAGATACTTTATCGTCAACTGATGACGCACAATACACAGGTGAGAAGTCGGTGGCCTTTGCATCAATCAGAAGCTTCGTTGGGTTAACTTTATTGTAACAACGAACCAAAAGTATCTCGGGTTCAACTTTTGCAAACTTCAACCTATATGCAAGGTAAAGCAAATCATGACGCGAAAAACCGGAAGCTGACAACTGACCATATTTATTGACTAGATCAGGACAGGACGTGATTATTAGATCTAGCCAGGTATCCGGGGAGTCAAGGTTATGGTGAGTAGGAGAGCAGGGAAGGATGGATAAATTTACTGAAGACAAGGTATTTATGAGCTTACTTGATTGCAAAGAAGTTTTGAGGAGGTCAGTATTGAAGTCGCCCATAATAATGATTCTAAGACCGTTTCTAGGCTGGAGAAATAATCAACAGAAGGAGGACAGTAAACAACCCCAAGTGCTAATTGGAACGCCCCACCTGAATTTCCAAGAATAAATATTCAGCCGAAGCAGAGTATTGTGAAGGTGAGGATGCAATTACAGAATAACGTAAGTCGGACCGTAGATAAATTGCAACACCTCCCCCACCCTTGCCTAATCTATCATTTCTAATCAAGACAAAGCCTGGTAAGCTGTAAGAAACATTTGAAAGAGAGGGCTTCAGCCAGCTTTCAGAAATTAGAATGGCCTGCACATTTGAAGAGGCAGAAGTGAAAGTATCTAAAAGGTCGGAGTAATGAGAGGGTATGCTCTGTGCATTCAAATGGCAGACTTTAAAAGAAGAGGGGAGATGTTCCAAAGATTTATCAAGCACGTTGCGGAGAGTTACCGGCTCATCGAAAGAGTCAAAGCTTGTTGAAGAATCGTTAGCAGAATAGAATGATTCATCATCTGACATTATAAACAAATATAAATAAATAAGTACAATATAAAATATAAGTAAATATCAAAATAACACGTATATATTATAATAAAAAAGGCAATATTATGTCTACTACCAATCCCGCCGGTTAACCATAGCAGAATATTTAAACAACATTATTTTATTTTCAATTAGTGCAAAAAAAAAGAAAGAAATCTGGACATCATTAATCACAAATAACAAATCAACAACATAAGTATTAAAAACTCAGATAGTGAAATCAAGCAAGCGATTATTACAAATTAGTAATTATCTAGTGAAACTTTAGTACGATATCCTAAACATAAATAACTTATTACTTACTAAATAAAAACTTAGGAGAAACACATTAAAAACAATATTCGAAAACAAACTAAAAATAAAATTAAAAAGAAAATTAACTAAAAATGGCCAGAAAATTATTGATATGGCTAAAACAAAATCCAATGCAATAACTGAATGACAGTGAGGAATAAGCTAACTAAAGTAATACAATAAAAAAAGCTGTATGGTCGTGCGATCTTTGCCTATCTCTGACAACTTACATATCATGACACTGACAATATGTCAGTGTCAGATATGTGCCCTGAATATTGTTGACATTAATAACATACTGAACTATGTTAGCAAAAGTAACATTTTTAAATAAAAACATTCAAGAAAATTATAAAGGTACCCACCACAGAAAGAAATTCACATACCTATAGATCCACAAACAAAAGTACCTTTAAGGAAATATGTAATGAACAGTGACAACATGAAGTGCGAATTGTTGGAAGTGAATATAAACTACACAGAAAGTATGCATACAACAATGAGGATTATTTTTTATGTCTAGCGGATCTCTTAGCCTTCGACAGCTGGTCAGATGAGGCCGCAGGTACGGGGGAAGCAGATGGACACTTCTCGCCTCTAACAGCATCATTATATTCATTGTCTGAAGCACCAACAACAGCCGAAAGGTCTTCCTCAGTAGTAATGCGATGGCGTAACCCATTTTGAGTCTTTATAATAATATTTCCGTCAACAGTCCAGCAGTTGCGGATTCCCAGACGCTTTCGAGCAAGCATGAACAGAGATTGTCGATGACGTGTGAGGAACTCTGACACTACAATTGATGTGCCCTTAAGTCCAGCCTTCTTTTTCCACACTGTTGACCTCACAGCTGAATCTGAGAAGCGGACCAAGACTGGTCTGCATTTGCCGTCAACTAATTTACCTAAAGGATGGCACACACTCAGAGCATTGGAATTAAAGTCTTGAATTTTAAGTTTATCAGAGAACACATTACCAATATAGCTTGACAAGTCGCCTGTGGTATCTTCAGGAATACCATGAAACAAAAGATACTTCCTTCTGTGTCTCATTTCAATTATGTATATGGACTTTGAGCACTCTGAAATTTGTTGACAAAGGAGACCCATTATACTCCAGACTTGGGCCTTAAATTCCTGGAAATCTTCTTGAAGACGTGTCAATGTTGTTTGTGATGCAGCTGGTTTTAACTGAGATTCAAATTCAGATAGTTTTTTCATTATATTTGACTCAATAGTCAGCTGTTTTTCAACTATGAGATCATATGAAGCCATTTTGAAGTGCAGTGAAAATGTGTTTAGAGGTTAGCCGGTGGATAGGTAGGACAAAAAATTATTTGAACATAAAACTCTACACCTTTTATGTCACTGAATGTATATGTAAGTAATCTACAACTGAATGTAAAAATAAAGAGTAATTACTCCATAAAAGCAATTTTAATTTATAATAAATAAGGAGCACACTGTCTACTTTTTTAACACCTACCGCCGAAAAAACAGATTTGACAGTATACAGGCAACTAAACAGACAGATATCTAAATACATGCATCGGGACTTACGCAACTTCAATACGGCTCGTGTTGAAGAAGCAATCGAGCGGAACCAAGGCTCCAAAGTCTTTGAGAGAGATCTGTCTGCCATAAAGAGCCAACTGTCGAAACTGAAGACCGAACGTGGCAGCATCGTTTCCAGGACACCTAAGATTTGCGTGAGAATGTGAGGTTCTAGGGGCAGCTGTACCACGTCATTGTTGGAGCCACACGTAAGTGTGAGTAACGATCCAATAGTAGGTATAATCAGACACTATTCCGATGATATCCCGGACGTCAGTCTGAGCGAAATTAGAATAACTTTCCAGCACCTTAAAACAGTTAAGTCCCGGGCGATGATGGAATTACAGTGGGGCTACTGAACGCGGATGGAAAACCAGTACTTGAAGTCCTCCAGGAGCTCTTTGAATCGTCTCGCATGCAGACTCGACAGCTTTCAGCCTCCCGAACAAGCCGGTTTTCAAAAAGGCTTTAGCACCATATACAACCTACATGCAACTATGTTGTATATGGTTCGGCAAATTGTACAAAAGACCGAAGAGGACAACCAGCTACTTTGTCTTGCGTATGTGGACTATCAGAAAGACTTTAATTATGTTGAAATTTGGGCGGTTCTACAGTCCCTTCAGCGGTGCCAAGTTGACTGTCGGTATATCGAAGTGCTGAAGTGTTTGTACAGTAGGGCTACGATGGCTATCCGACTACAGAACTAGAGTACGAAACCTATCCAACTGCAGATAGGTGAAAGACAGGGTGACGTTATATCCCCGAAACTCATCACCGCTACATTGGAAGACGTTTTGAAGCCTCTGGACTGGAAAGGATGCGGTATTAACATCAACGGCGAGTACATCACTCACCTTCGATTTGCCGACGATATAGTCCTTATGGCAGAATCGCTGGAGGACTTAAGCACTATGCTCAATGACCTCAATAGTGTCTCCCAACGGATAAGTCTTAAGATGAACATGGACAAAACAAAGATCATGTATAACGTCCATGTCACACCTATTACGGTAATTGTTGTTAGCACTAAGCTCGAAGTTGTTGACGAGTATGTTTACTTGGGACAAATAGTCCGACTGGGTAATTCCAACTTCGACCGAGAGGTTGAATCGACGGATCCAACTCGGATGGGCAGCGTTCGGGAGATTACGACACACCTTTTCGTCAGGTATACCTCAAAACTTAAAAACAAGTGCGTGTTGCAAGTGATGACTTATTGATCTGAGACGTGGTCCTTCACTGATGGCGGTATGAGACAGCTCAAAGTCGCTCAGCGAGCTTTTTTTTTATAGGATAAGAGTGAAAAACGAGCACACAGTCCACCTGATGGTAAGTGGTTGCTGCGGCCCATAGACATCTACATCTATCCTCTGTTACAGATCAAAATGCAGATGCGTTTTCACCCGTGAGGACTAGGATGGAATGCCTCATTTCCAGTAAAAAGGGCCTCCGGCCACCTGCACCCACCAAGCGAAACGCAGAGGTAAACCCCTACTTCACGCTGGTATTCTGTGAGGTCGTGGTACCACCCCGGTTCGAGCCGGCCCATCCATGCGACAGCAAAAGCTGCCGCCTGGCTCTACCACTGTTAAAAACTGTATGGAGCTATGAAGAGAGCTATGCTCGGGGTTTCTCTACGTGAAAAACTTAGAAATGAGAATATCCGCAGCAGAGTATCTGCAATAACCCAAAGGGTTAGAGTAAACTAGTGGCAATGGGCAAGCCATATAGCTCGAAGAACCGACAGCCGATGGTTAAGTTAAGTAGCCCCCTCTATAGTATGTTTCTAGGGCCGGCGGAAAATCGTACATTGACCTTTGACGATATCATCCGGGTAGCAAACCTTTTTTTACGTTTTATTTTTTTATCCTTGTATACATACATCTACATACATCATCAGAGTGAAAGATAAGAGTGCCAAATGCAAAGTTCTTCGCAGGCCCTATGTCTATTATTATGTTATGATGAAAGAAGATTATCCTGTATTAATATGAATTAAAAAGCAAATTAACATTAATTGAAATTTATAATTTATAAATCATAAGAGTTATTACAATTTTAATTATTACGTTGATAGTAGGTAAGTAGTTTAATAAGTAGGTAGATAGGTAGGTAGTTGTACAAAACATAACCATTTCTTGGCAGTCGGGTAAAAAGGCAATTTTTTAATGTTAAGCATTCTTTGGCAGTCAACGTTGAAGCATGCATAAAACTAGACACTTGACAGACTATTCTTCTGTATCTATTTCAGAATCATTTTCTGACGATAACGACGTGGAAGAGTCCGCCACATTGATTATAAAACTATATAGGATATACGTCACTAGACCACTTTATAAGATTTTGATGTCGATGGACTCGATTTTATATACCGGTGATAATATACAAAACGTCACAAAACAATAACACAAACTTTAATATAAAACGTAAACAATACGACAAATAAAACAAACTTAATAAAAAGGAAAACAACAACTATAACCGAAAATTTTAAATCTCAAAATATGATGAGTCCTGCTCCGCCCGCTCTCGCAAACACGCACTACGTGAGACCGCGAACCGTGTCGAAACAGGTTTGTTATCTCTGAATGACCGCTTCCTTCACCCTACCCCGTACCATGAGACACGCTTAGCGCATAACGAAACGTAATCGATAATGAAATGTATGGAAGCAACACCTGTCGTTTTGTTTCGATGCTAACATAATACTTTAGGTCAATGTACGTTTTTCCGCCTGCCGTAGAAACATAATATAGATGGAGTGACGACCTAGTAAGACATGCAAGAAGTCGGTGGATGCAGGTAGCTCGGGACCGTGCTTTATAGCATTCCTTGGGGGAGGCCTATGTTCAGCCTTGGACTTGTGAAGGACCGTAATGATGATAATGATGATATCTATTTAAGTGAGTCTTAGTATTACCAAATCTTTTGAACTCATGATTATATTTATAAAATAAAATTTAAAAATTGATACTCGACGGTAAAATATTTTAAATACCTACATAAATCCATGTTCCATTTTTATAAGAGGAAGCAGCAGTGCTGATAATGATTACAATGATGACGACTCAGAGAGCGATGCAGAGATGAGCGAAATTGAAACGCTAGGTTTAGGTTAACACATTTCGTTCATAGTTCTTTTGTAAATAAATATTATTTTAAAAATACCTGTTTTGTTCACCCTACCTAACTGGTTTGAATTGACAGTTATGAAGTCACAATATAGCGCCAGGTCAGTATAATGCTTATTTGAATCGTATAGTACTTATGTAAATACAGTACAAGTCGCCTATTGCTCGAAATTCGACCATCCATCCATCCATAAGGGCGCATAAGAGTCCACTGCTGAACATAGGCCATTCCCATAGATTACCTCATATGGGGGATGTTTGCCATAGTTGCCACGCTTGGCTAGCGGTTTCCTTCTGTCTCTTCCTCGTTGCCTCGATATAGGACAGTGGATATTCTCAGACACATGGTAATATTTTAACACGCTGTCATTAGTTTTGCGTGTATCTTTTGCCAGTGGTAGAGCCACGCGGCAGCTTTTGCTGTCGCACGGATGGGCCGGCTCGAACCGGGGTGGTACCACGACCTCACAGAATACCGGCGTGAAGTAGAGGTTTACCTCTGCATTTCGCTTGGTGAGTGCAGGTGGCCGGAGGCCCTTTTTACTGGAAATGAGACATTCCATCTTAGTCCTCACGGGTGACAACGCATCTACATTTTGATTTGTAATAGAGGATAGATGTAGATGCCTATGGGACGCAGCAACCACTTACCATCAGGTGGACAGTGTGCTCGTTTGTCACCCTTATCTTATAAAAAAAATCTATTTATAACTACAACGGAATATTTTAATGTTATTTTCACCAACTTACAGACGGCCGATTGACTTGAAAATTTCCAAGGACAAGTACCGATGACAAAACAATATTATAATAAGTACGACCCAGTGTTCCCACTAGGATTATCATAGCTCATGACGAATGCGCGTTGTCAAGTTTTCTTAACCTCTCAATATTATTTAATTTTAACCCTTTCGCTGTCCCGTGCACTACATACGAGGGGTGATCCAAAAGTAATGATAATCGGTTACTTCAGGTCCGCATAAAAATCCAAAAAAAAATATTTTTTGCTTGCTTATATACTCACTACGTCAGCCTAAAAAAATCATATATAAATAGATCACGATTTCCGGGAGATACATTCATTTGAATACGAACTGTCAAAGAGATAACATCAACATGGAGAAAAACGAAATTAGAGCTGTCATCAAGTACCTCTGTTTGAAAAAAATGTCTTCAAAAGACATACACAGTGACTTAGTGGAAACATTGGGGGACTCTGCTCCTCCATATTCTACAGTTGCATGCTGGGCCAAGGAGTTTAAACTGGGCAGAACATCCACTGAAGATGAACATCGCGAAGGACGCCCATCCACGTCCCTCACTGAAGACAACGTGAAAAAAGTCGAAGATGTTGTGTTGGCAGATCGAAGAGTGACCATCAGGCATGTAGGTGAGGTCACAGGGATCTCATATGGCAGCGTTCAAAGAATCCTTGCGAACGAGTTGCATATGAAAAAGGTCTCTGCGCGTTGGGTACCCAGAATGTTAACCGACGAGCAAAAGAAAAATCGAGTTGACATTTCGAGGGTCAATCTCGAAAAGTTCCAAGCAGATCAAGAATATTTTTTGTTCTGTTTTGTGACTATGGACGAGACCTGGATCCACCATTTTGATCCTTAAACGAAACAACAATCGATGACTTGGAAGCGAGCCTCCTCACCGACGCCAAATAAATTCAAAGTTTCAAGTTCGGCGGGAAAGGTTATGGCATCTGTTTTTTGGGACGCTCAAGGCATAATTATGGTGGAATATTTGGAAAAGGGAGCCACTATTACGGGCTCTTACCACGCAGACCAAATAAGAAGATTACGGGAGGCCATTAAGGAAAAAAGACGCGGCAAACTGCGAGCTGGAGTGCTGTTTCACCAAGACAACGCACCGGCTCACAAAGCCGCAGTTGCGATGGCTGCCATTCAAGAAACGGGATTCGAACTGCTCGAACACCCTCCTTATTCGCCAGATCTAGCTCCTAGTGATTTCTACCTCTTTCCTCGGCTCAAGGAAGTCATGGTCGAAGTAATGGCCGCTGTTGAAGCGTTTTGGGAGGGTCAAGACAAAGATTTTTTTCAAAGGGAATCCTGGGTTTAGAAAAAAAAATGGACTAAATGTATTGATTTGTTAGGAGACTATGTAGAAACACAAATTATTATTTTAACTTTAATTACCGTGTTTTATTTTCATTATCATTACTTTTGGATCAGCCCTCGTATAGGTCATTGCTATTGTCTTACTATTGTGTCTGAAAACCGGATAGTGAAAGTATTAAAACGCTTTTAATAACTTCGCGTGTAATTTTCTACCGACTTCAAAAAAGAGACGGTACTAAATTCGACTCTATACTTTTTTCTGGGTGAACCGATTTCGATGATTCTCACGTGGTCCCATATAAATATGATCAAGGTCTAACCAATAGTTTTTGAGTTATTCTTAATAATTTATATTGAACTCGGTTGTACAACATTTTTAATATTAAATTGTTATAGAATATAAAGGGTGACAAAAGAACACACAGTCCACCTGATGATAAGTGGATACTGTAGTCCATAGACATCTACATTAATACTCAATTAAGAATTAAAATGCAGATGCGTTGTCACCCCTGAGGACTTAGATGAAATGCCTCGTTTCCAGTAGAAAGGGTCTCCGGTTCTGTACACTCACCATACGAAACACAGCAGCATTGAGCTGCTAAATAACGCTGGTATTCTGTAAGAGCGTGCTCCCTACCCCAGTCCGACCTATTCACGCTACAACCATAATATATCTGCAGCTGCATATCAACAATATCAACAGCGTGGCAAGAGAAAAACCCAATAGAGAAAAATGATTCTCAAGTGGCAGCTTCGTACCGGTAAGTGACGTGTAGTGGTAGGTCTTTACTATATGTAAACTATGCAGGAAGTTGATGAAGGCAGAAGAAAAGTGTTCGTGAATGTTCAGCAGTGAATTAGTGCTGATGATGCTGTCATGATCATTGATAGTGACGACGGCGATGATGACGTAGAGGACGATTACTCAATCACTCAAGTAATTGAATCGGACGATGACGAGCATGACGATGATCGTGGCGATGATCATGACGATTATCATTACTATGATCATGACGCCCCATATGACTTGTGTCCGCGGGCTATATACGATAATCGATTCTTAAGTGGTAAACTCGAATAAAAAATACATACATTTTTCGATTTTATTAAGCAGTCAAATAAATTAATCAATACATGAAAGTATTCCATAGACTATTTTTTTTTGCCGCATCAAGTTTACTGAGGCGGTTTGTAATTAGTTTTGCAATTTATTGTGCATTTTGTTTATTTATTTACTAGCAACCATTTCTGTCTTCGCCAGAGTAGTATATAGATACTATTATTAATAGTTATATAATATTATTAATAGTAATATGGCTTCATTTAGAGATAAAGTCAAAGATTTTTATTTTTATCAATATTTCTCTTTTTCAAAAATTTTTATTTTAAAATATAGTCTAGATCACTCCAGACATTGTTCTGTTCTTATTTGTGCAGTTTTATTAAACGCTATTTCATAGTAAGCAACTTAGTAACAACAAAAGGGGACGGTACTCAATTCGACTGTATGCCCTTTTTTATATGTTACCTCATAACTTTTTACTGGGTGAACCGTTTTCGATGATTCTTTTTTTATTTGAAACTGGTGCTTTTCGTGTGTACCTATATAAATTTGATCAAGGTCTAACCAATAGTTTTTGAGTTATCCTTATAATAATATATATTGAAGCCGATAATAGAAAACTTATAATTTTAACTTATTAAGTTTACAGGTCTCCTAAACTTGAAAAGTCGAACAATGGTGATTACCGTGTGGAGACTGCATAAGAGATTCCATCACACATTCCATCCCGTGGGTGTCGAAAGAGATCTCCTTTACGCGCGACCTAGAATACCCAGGCCAGCGACAGAGAGCAACAGGTACGAGTACGAAGAGACACATATCCAGCAGCAGACTTCTAAGGGTTAAAATGAACGTCTGCAAGAGGATGCGATTATGTAACTCTGGTGGTAATCGTTGCTGAGGGAATCACTACGCATGACAGTGACAACACTTTGTAACCTAAAATATGTTACTAATATAGAATAATTATTTATCAAAAGGGCGAAAATTTTAACCACGTTTGTTAGTTAGAGTTAAGTTTCAAGTCACTTCAGCTGAAGCTCAGCAGCATCGGACACTTAATTTAAAATGTTTTTTTTTTATATTATAAGGGTGACAAACGAGCACACAGTCCACCTGGTGGTAAGTGGTTGCTGCGGCCCATAGACATCTACGTCTATCCTCTATTACAAATCAAAATGTAGATGCGTTGTCACCCGTCAGGACTAAGATGGAATGCCTCATTTCCAGTAAAAAGGGCCTCCGGCCACCTGCACCTGCCGCGTGGCTCTACCACTGTTAAAATATTATACTGATACAATTAGACAACATAATCAAACGTTAGAACGAAGCCGATCGTGATGTCCACCAGAGTTACATCATCGCACCGTTGATATCAATTAACGAATACGCCACCTTATCAGTTCCCTCGAGAGTCTTCACAACCATATGACTCCAATACTCCACCACTCGTATAGCGTGCTTCGTCTCCGGGACGTCTGGATGCTCGCAAGACTTCGACACTATTATATACACTTTATTGTCGACGAACTCCCTCCTACTGTCCTCTCTTTCCCTCTCGTAGTTCTCCATAGCTTTCCGTTTCGCTTTCGCGTGTACGCTTGTCATTTCGTTGGGGTTTGACTTAGGGCTGTCGACATTGGTTTTGTCGGTTCGTGTGAGGGGTTCGTTGTGGACGTCGAACTCCTTGTGGCGTCTGATGTATACGTAGTCTCGGTTCGCGAAGAGTCTCTGGAAAGGAGAGGTGATGCTATTTATGGACTTGATTATATATTACGACTTAGTAGTAACAACAAAAGGCTCTAAATGTTGTTCTTATTTAGCCTTAATTGCTGTTGCAAGAAGAGTAATAGCTCTTTTAAGGGTTCCGTACCCGAAGGGTAACCAACGGGACCCTATTACTAAGCCTCAGCTGTCCGTCCGTCCATCTGTCGGTCAGCGGGTTGTATGTCATCATCCGTGATAGATAGACAGTGGAAATTTTCACAAAATATGTATTTCTGTTGCCGCTATCTATACAAATAAATAAAATTGAAGTGTCTGTTTGTAATGTCAAAATTACAGCTTTTTGCTAAATGCATATGAAAGTATATACGGTACTAATAACAAACATACAATTTTTAAAGTTTTTGTCTGTCTGTCTGTCTGTCCGTCTGTCAACGGCTGTACCGATTTTGACGGGACTTTCACTGGCAGATAGCTGATGTCACAAGGGGTAACTTAGGCTACTTTTATTTTAGAAAAAGAATTAGGGTACCGCACAAAAAAAAACAAATAACACGCGGGCGAAGTCGCGGGGAACAGCTAGTAACAAATAATATAATTTAAAATTAAAAAATTTGCACAACCGACTTCAATATAATTTTTTAAGAATAACTCAAAAACTATTGATCAGACCTTGATTAAATTTATATGGGATCGCATGAGAAGCACCGGCTTTCAAACAAAAAAAGAATCATCAAAATCGGTTCACCCAGAAAAAATGTATGAGGTAACACACATAAAAAAAAGAGAACATACAGTCGAATTGAGTACCGTCTCCTTTTTGAAGTCCGTAGAAAAATAAAAATAAATTAAGAATTAAATGGGACTCCCCTACTAGAAACGTGTTTTACAATGGTTCGGAACCCTTGATGCGCGAGTCCGACTCGCACTTGGCCAGTTATTTTATGAATATAAGTGATAAAGGAACTAACAGCCAGTCGACCTGATAGTAAGTGGCCAACTCAGTACATATCACAGATTCATTGTCACCTCTGGCGACCAAGGTGGGGGATGCATCACAACCTGTAATTATGAATTCTGTAGATATATGCTGGCCCTCTATACCCTTTAGACCTCAACCCAACAGTGCCAGCACTGCTACTGTGCGGCTACCTACCCAAACAGACTCCTAAGCATAAAAAGAATCACATAGCTCACGGAACAAGCGTTTGCTAAATAACTATCGTGTGTGTCAACTGTCAATCTAAGAATAAAGTGTGGGTGCCTTAACCTACCCTTATACAAGTCGATCGATCCCATCGATTTCCACCAGTTACACAATCGCAGCGTCCCGTCGTCTATATTATGACTTATTGGACTACTGCAAGGGACACTTAAAGAAAGAAAGTAAGAAACACTTTATCTAAAGACTTCAAGCAGGAGGAGGTACTCAATTCGACTGTATGTTTTTTTTATGTGTGTTACCTCATAACTTCTTTCTGGGTGAACCGATTCCGATGATTCTTTTTTTTATTTGAAAGCTGGTGCTTCTCATGTGGTCCTATATAAATTTGATCATGGTCTGACCAATTGTGTTTTTTATAGGATAAGGGTGACAAACGAGCACACAGTCCACCTGATGGTATGTGGTTGCTGCGGCCCATAGACATCTACATCTATCCTCTATTACAAATCAAAATGTAGATGCGTTGTCACCAGTGAGGACTAAGATAGAATGCCTCATTTCCAGCAAAAAGGGCCTCCGGCCACCTGCACTCACCAAGCGAAACGCAGAGGTAAACCTCTACTTCACGCTGGTTTTCTGTGAGGTCGTGGTACCATCCCGGTTCGAGCCGGCCCATCCGTGCGACAGCAAAAGCTGCCGCGTGGCTCTACCACTGTTAGTTTTAGAGTTATTCTTATTAATTTATATTGAAGTAGGTTGTACAAAATTTTTAATTATTTTGGCATAAGCCCTTGACGCACACAACAATATACAATTATAATGTAAAAACCTGTACCAACTATACGTCGAAGTCATGCCAAAAGAGCACATCACTCAGTTGCGGTGAGCTATAACGCTGAATTTTTTTATAGAGTAAGTGTGTCAAACGAGCACAAATTCTACCGGTTGGTAAATAAATGCTGTGGCCCATAGACATCTACATCTACCCTCGACTACGTAATTTGATGTTACTTAATACAGATGCGTTGTCAGCCCATAAGACTGAGATGGAATACCTCGTTATCAGTAAAAGTCTCTGAAGACAAAGCCTATCAATAAGCAAATCTAAAAGAATGTCGCCAGCAACAGCGTATACAACAAAAAATCGGGGTGTGAGTGTGTCGTGAACACAGCTGTGTGTTTTGTGTGAATATGTGTACGTAACGAAACAGCCTCAGAATGACGGCGCTCCCCCCACCGTCAAGCGCGATGGCCACAGTCCTCACTCAATGTTACGAATTCGTTGATCCTTAAGCTATCGAGAGGTGTAATTAAATGTTGTATGTAGATGATAGATATGCAGCTACAACACCAGACTGTATCCCCCGATTTTGTTATCGTCAGTTTTCTGAATTGCCTCCCACTATTGAAGCAAATTTAAAGCTTTAAGAGAGCCGTGGTAACTCAGATGGTTAGCGCTCGCTGTAAGTTTCACAGTACGCGAGCAATCCGGGTTCGAGTCCCGCCGGCACCAAAGAAATAATAAATTGCAATTTTAAGTGCCGATTTACCACGTGCTCGGCGGTGAAGGAAAACATCATGAGGAAACCTGCATGTCTGAGAAATAAGAATAACAAATATTTCGAAGACAAATGAAGTTCTCCAACACGCATTAGTGCAGCGCGGTAGATATTTCCTTGCCCTAAAACCCTCTCAGGAATGAGAGAAGTCCTGTGCCCAGCAGTGGGTCGTATATAGACTGGAACTGTAGGTCAAAAAATTAGATTTTCGCCCAGTAAATGAACTACTTACCGGCCACAAGACCTCCCAATGCAGAACGGTCTGTCCTTGCACTCCGTTCGCGGAACGCTGCACCACGGCTAGTGCTGCGACTGCAGCGTCCCACGCCCGACGGTACGCACCGTCCAGTTGTACTGCGGCGAAATCGCGCGCGTTCACTTCCGGGTATCGACCGTACACTGAAGCGAACACACATAATCATTGAGCTATTTCATTAAGTCTTAGTAATTAATAGTTGTAATAATTTAAAATTTTGTACAACCGACTTCAATATAAATTACTAAGACTAACTCAAAAACTATTGGTCAGACCTTAATCAAACTTATATAGGACCACATGTGAAGCACCAGCTTTCAAATAAAAAAAGAATCATCGAAATCGAAAAAGTTATGAGGTAACACACATAAAAAATACATACAGTCGAATTGAGTACCGTCTCCTTTTTGAAGTCGGTAGATAATAATGTCCTCCAATCTGAATTTCGGTCACGGCGGTCAATCACAACGACTAGCCAGCCACCTGCTCAGGACAGGATTATAGTGCACGAGTGTATGCGCAAGCACAGGTGTAGTTTACAGACCCTCACTCTCATAGTCCAATGGGATGGCAAACCGAAACAATCTTAGAGAAATCAGATCAACGGATTCATGTTCTTTTCAAAGCACGTATGTGAAACACTAGAGCCGTCGTAGCTCAGATGGTTAGCGCTCGCTGTAAGTTTCACAGTACGCGAGAAACCCGGGTTCGATCCCCGCCGGCACCAATGAAATTGTTAATTGCAATTTTAAGTGCTGACTTACCACGTGCTCGGCGGCGAAGGAAAACATCGCGAGGAAACCTGCATGTGTGACAAATGAGAAAAAATATATATATTTCGACGACACGTGAAGTTCGCCAACACGCATTGGGGCAGCGCGGCGGACATTTGCTTGCGCTAAAACCCTCTCAGAAATGAGAGGAGGCCTGTGTCCAGCAGTGGGACGTATATAGGCTGTAACTCTATGTGAAACACTGCCACCTTCCCGACTACGGGGTTGCTACTGAGAATTTCTTGACGGAAAAACTCAATATATAACTGACATTTTTTGGCACGACCCGGGATTCCAACCCCGGACCTCGTGATTAGCAGTCGCGTTTACAACAACTGGACCAACGAGTCAGTCATTAGTTGACTTACTGATATATATATATATATATATATATATATATATATATATATATATATATATATATATATATATATATTGTTTATCATATGGTCCCGGGTTCGTAAAGAAATTCTCAGTAGCTGCCCGGAGTCAAGAAGCTGACGGTTTGTCACCCCCGTGCCTCGGAAAGCACGTAAAACCGTTGCTCCTGCGCCTGATCTCTCTCCGCTCGTGTCGGTTTACCGTCCCATCGGACTATGAGAGTGACGGAATAGAGAGTGCACCTGTGCTTGCGCATACACATGAACACTATAATCCTGTTCTGCACAGCGGCTAGTCTCCGTTGAGACTCGCCGCCGTGACCGTAATTCAGCCTGGAGGCATTTTCTTTTATAGAAGAGGGGGCAAACGAGCATGCGGCTCACCTGAGGTAAGTGACTACCGCCGCCCATGAACAACCGCAACACCGGGGGAATCGCAGATGCGTTGCCAGCCTTTTAGAAAGGTGTAAACTCTTCTCTTGAAGGTCCCTAAGTCATATCGGTCCGGAAAAAATCGCTGGTGGTAAACAATTTCACAGATAGGTTGTGCGAGGAAGAAAACTCCGAGTAAAACGCACAGTGATGGACCGCCAAGCATGCAGATGGTGTGTGTGGGTGTGATGGTGGTATCTTGAGTGTTGACTCGATATGTGCGTTCGTGAAATTCGGCGGCTGGAATTAATCCGAACAATTCCTCAGAGCACTCCCCGTTGGAAATGCGATAGAAAATGCAAAGGGATGCAAGACATTACATCAGGGGGGTAAAGTGGACTAGAATAGACGTACGCGAAGTCGCATCAGCGAGGCCCCTTTTCTTTCGTTCCCAAGATCTACCCAATAGATCTATCCTACCAAACATGCCTTGACACGACATATCTACCTACTCATAGCTATTAATTCCTGACAAGTCTCGTATTCCGTCAATCTAACGGTTGAGGTCTTTGAAGGTGGTTACAAAGACCTCGCAGTCGCACTTAAGAGGAGATTCTTGCGAGGCCCTAAACAAACACGCTTTTCAATTTGTGACGCTCTTTTTCGATTGTAAAAGTGATCAAATTTTGGGGGATCTCGCGATGCCCCTTTATGTGCGAGGGCGTGGGCGAGGGCCCACTTCGCTCACGCCTAGCTACGCCACTGCATTACATTAAAAGTCAGTTAATAGTTCCTCAGTAAGCATCAGTAGCTGTGTAATGGCGGCCTAAGAATATTCTCTACCGCATTTTTTTTGAACTACACAAAAGGTAAGTTCGTTTAACCATTTAATATTAACAAATCATACAATCTTTGATCTTAAATCTTAAATATAGTTTGTACTTGAATTCATTGTTTATCTGTGATCGATGTAACAAGCCGCTAAATTGAGGTAACGTTCTAAAGTAGGATAACCTTACATCCAACCTTACATAACATTGTTTGCTGTAATCGCCTACAAGAGTGATTAGGGTTGTCAGTCAGTGTTTATTATTGTGGCATTTCTATTTAATATACTTTTTATATTAACAAATAGAAAGTCAAGTGTTTATTTTTTAATAATATCTGATATTATATTATATAATCAAAGAATTCCTGCTGGATTTCTTGCTGGTTCGTCCAAGGACAAAGGCTTTTTCCGAACCAGTGTTAAAACTATAAACCAATTGTAATGAAACTTTACAAACACAGAGAGCAATGCTATATTTTATACGAAATGATTTTTTCTTATAGGTTAAGGGTGACAAACGAGCACACAGTCCACCTGATGGTAAGTGAATGCCGTGGTCCATAGACATCTACATTAATACTCCCTAACGAGTGAACCGATTTAGATTTAGTTTTTTTTTTTTAAAGGTGACTTGATCGAGAGTGTTCTTAGCTAAGATTCAAGAAAATCTTTTCAGCTGTTTGAAGATCATCGGCTCTTTTCGTTTCGGGTGTTTTTTTAAATTTATAATTTAAGTTATTAATGCGGCATTCCATTTTGGTCCATATAGGGTTGCCATCTGTCCGGCTTTAGCCGGACATGTTTGGCTTTTTCGGGTTGCATCCGGCCAAATTTTTATGTGTCCGGCCTGTCCGGGTTTTGTTAGGCTTTTTGTTAGTGTAACGCGTTGCACACATCGCTCGCAGAATAAATAAATAAGTAACGTATACACTTCAAACTGTGCTGTGATTGATTAATAAACAATTAACGTATGTAACGGAGTATTTTAGTTTTTTTCTCGGGGGGTTGAAGTTGATGAGTTTTTTGGCTGCATATCGTCAGAAAGGTATGTTTGGCTAAAAATTACTGTCCCACTTTTAGGGCCAAAAGTCCGGCTTTTTGAAGCGCCGAGTCCGGCTTTTTCATTTTAGGAGATGGCAACCCTAGGTCCATAGCAACGCACATGAATTTGGAATCTTAATCTAAGACAGATGCAGGTCTACATACATACATACATATAATCACGCCTCTTTCCCGTAGGGGTAGGCAGAGACCACTTCTTTCCACTTCCTACGATCCTTACATACTTGTTTCGCTTCGTCCACTTTCATTATTCCCTTCATACATGCTCTACGGTTTAGGGTACTCTTAACCTGGCCTTTTTTCAAGACGTCCCTAATTTGGTCTAGAAATGTCCGCCTAGGTCTACCCCTTCCAACACTTTCATTCACACTCGCCTTATACACTTTTTTCGTCAATCGTTCTTCATTCATTCTCTCGACGTGGCCAAACCATCTCAGCATACCTTTCTCAATTTTTGTCACTACATCTTCTTTCAGACCACAACGTTTCCTTATCTCACTATTTCTTATCCTGTCACTCAGTTTAACTCCTATAATACTTCTTAATGCTCTCATCTCATCTCACCTCAAACAACAGACAACAAAATTCACTTACCATTAAGTGGACTATGTTACTCGTTTATCAACTTTATATTAAAAAATGGCAAGTAATAAATTTGCTCAAACAAAACAATTGTTGGCAACCCTAAAAGTGATATCAATGATTACGATAAGAGTGTTAACGAAGCAAGGTCGAAAAATTCAGTGGAAACTTTTGTTTATGAAGAATAGATATATTTTTCGGCACGAACCTTCAAAAAGTTACTAAATTGAATGCAATTTTTTCCGATAACAAATTAGTCAAACAACCGTTCCTTATAACATGATTGTAGTCGATGTTCACCACCTTGGCGACAATATCTGAAT